>LPNX010163434.1:142346-160383 GCA_001517045.1 Pseudotsuga menziesii | reverse complement strand
GGGGGGGGGGGGGGGGGGGGGGGGGGGGGGAGGATTTGGCACTATCAAAATAAAGTACTATTTGATGAAAAATAAGAATACTTAGGCATATTAGTGATTTTAAATATTCTTAAGTATTTGGTCGCAAAGCCTCTTTTTTTTCCAAACATTGATTATTGAAAACCATATGGTTCCTTTGATGATGCTAGTTAAGGGGCGTTGAGAGTTTGTGGAGCAGGAGCTCTTAGTTATCTATGCAACACACATTTTTTAATTCATGCTAAGAGTGGGCCTTGAGACAAATAACCGAGCAAATATATATGCCATGTGGACTCTACTTAAAGTGAAGTTATACAATTATGCACAACATTTACAAATTTTGGGTGACTCAAAATTAGTGATCGATTGGTTAAAGGGGAAGAGCCAAATATCTTCGATAAATCTTTGGTCGATTATAAACCAGATATAAGAGCTCATGGACACGTTTATTGATATTTTGTTTACCATATTTTCAAGTATTTCCATCATCAAGCAAATCAATTATCAAAGACAACAATCATCTTAAAAGAAGGGATATTACAAGTACAAGAAAAAAATAGATTATTTTCTACAAAATACTTTCCATACAAGACTCTATTGAACCTTTTTTTTCTCCATTTTTTTTTGTTTGGAGAATAATGTTGTCAAATATTAAGCACGACTATTAGATAAAAATAGACAATTCTAACATATGATAAAGGATTTTATTGGAATTTTGTAATGGGATAGCGGTGTCACACAAAAAGATGTAGTGGTGTACGGGAGCCTCTAAATGGACAAACTTCTACTTTATTGAGTCAATAGACTACAATGAAGTTTATTTCAATTTCTTTTGTTAGAAATATCAAATACAATTTAAAAAAAATAAAAATAAAACAATTTAATAATTTGAAGTTCTTTATTAACACATTTTTAATTCTTTGAAATATTTAAAAATAAAACTTATCAATTAATTTGAAAGTATAACCACTTTGCATCATACTATTTTTTTTTTATAAACTTTTCATTAAATTATACGATTAAAAATAAAAAATAAAACAATTCAATTAATTTGAAATTAATATACAATTTTTTTTCTAATAATTTTTTATTAAATTATATGATTAAAAAATAAAAAATAAAACAATTCAATTAATTTGAAATTATAACTACTTTGTAGCATAAAATATTTAATTTGAGGCAGTGGGAGGGGGAGGGATTGTTCTTGATTCCGATGACTAGATTGAATTCACTTATTCTTGGGGAATTGGAGAATATATAAACAATATAGTCGAAGCACTAACGCTGTGGCAAGGACTATCTCACATGCTCGCTCATAACATCAAGAATGTAATGGTGTTCGGGGACTCTCGACTAATCATTCAAGGCTTGGTTAGTAATTCCATTCCAACACAGATGAGGCTACGCCATATTGTAAGGAGAATCCAGAGACTGGTAAACTCCTTTCGAAGAATAGAGTCTTACCATATCCTGAGAGGATTGAATGATGAAGCCGACAACACGGCCAACAAAGATGTCACTTTAAGCAAAGGGACGGTTAATGTCGATGATGAAACCTCCTGCTACCATGTTCCATAGGACCAAGGGCTTGTCCTCACACATAAGAGGGCTGATTCATTCACAAGATGGAGGCGCATGTCTGGATCACTCATGCGGGATCGTGGCACCTTTCATGTGAAGCTGTGTTCTCCGGGACAAAGTACAAATTGGTCATCATCACAACATATCTATGATGGATTTGATAGCAGAGAAGCTCATCTCCCTCCGTGCCGAAGTCCTTCACCTCAATCGATCAATTATGACGATTCATATGATGAATTCAGACAGTTTTTTGGGAATTATGGGTAGTCTTGGCGATTTTAACAGTCCACCGCAGGATTTAAATGCCGTAATGGTTGTTTATTGTTATCTTGTGCGTCGAAAACAACTCATAGAAGGAACTATTGTTATCTGGAACAACAGGCTATGGATTCTAGCTCAAAATCTATAACTCCAACGATCTCTCCTCCTCCGTTACCAGATGAACTCTGGTACATTCGCAAGATGATCAAAAGAACAGAGGAGGTATCTGCTGCGAATAAATGAGGAAGGAGGCCGATGGTTAGAAATGGTGGATAATGATTTGATTCGAATTTGCGAAGAGCTAGTTGGCTCCATCTCGCAATCAAAACAAGCGTTGTTGACCCAGTTAGTTGAGCTGGAGATTAAGTTCAAGAAGCTGACGCTACAGGTTGCGAAGCTGGAAATGGAGAAGAACAATGGGATTACAATGTCTGAGGGCCCGACTTCTCTCGGTTGGAAAGAAAATTAACTCTTTGTTATCTAATTTTTTGAATACTTTGAATCTGTAATTATGTTGTACTTTTGTAGTGACTGATTAGCTCTGTTTGTTCTTAAACCTGAATTAGTATAACTAGAAGCTCTTTTCGTCTCTCAGACAGCTAGACTCTGGCTTAGAAATATCATATGCCATTTTGTCCATGATCTAATGCATCTGTATTGGACTAACTGTTGTAATTACCTCGGTGGTTATACCACTGTTTATCTAATATAATCTATCCTCGTTTCTATTTAAAAAAAACATATTTAATTAAAAAATTGATTTTATGCGTAATTTGCAAAGAACTAATTTTATAATTTTTTATGCCTAAAAATAATTTTATGTATATCTTGTAATGTATTTATAGTTGCCGAAGAATCTACAAAAGTAAATGAGGTTGTCTTTCTAAAATGCAATGGAAGTGTAACAATTGAAAATGAAAAACACAAGCCTTTTCATATGACTGATTATAAACAACCAAGAAACCACCATTTTCATTTGATCCATCCTAATGCATGACAGATCAAATATGTCAAATAAGCACAAGGAAAGGTAGCTCATGGACAACTTCTCCAAATATTCATAGATGGGAAAGTATCAAGGGCTCGGGGAGTGAAATATGTTCATTTCGGACCAATATAGGTCTATCTCTTTTTTTAGAAAGGAAAAAAACATGTAAGTTGTTATTCAAGGAGAATCAAATTTAAAAATTGTCTTTTTTTTTTCAAGAAAGGTGGTCTTTAATAGCAACAAAAACTTGTTGTACATAAACTCTACTAAGTAGATTCAAGAATTAAATTCTACAAAGAAACAAGAATGGACTGCAAATGTAAAAAAATGTTTATGTTTGAGCAAAATCGAAGAAGCTTGAACTTTAAAACTTCTATCGATCGATTTCAACACATATAAATCTCATAAATCAGTCACATGTGAATATATCATCCATATATGAATCTCATAAATATATCATACACATATAAGTCTCATAAATATATCATTCACATAAATCATCTCCATAAATTAGCCATATAAATCAATCAACCATGAGAGACAAGATACACCCGGTGAAAACCCACCAAACACGGAGGATGAAAAACCCAACAATTCTTTGAGTATGATAGATAGATTTGCAGAGAATGGTTTACAATGCATGAGCAGATTTCCTGATAATATATATCACCACAATAGTAGAGAAGAGAGATCCAATGTAACCCTACGAAAACAAATGTATGCAACTGTATTGAAATTTCCATATGCCTAACATATTAATAACAACCCAAAAACCCTAGCATGTAGAAGGTAGCACATAGGAGGCTTAGTAAACAAATTGAGAGGACAACATAGTGCATTCACAAGGAGGAGATAACTAGAACTCCCTCCATGCAAACATTAGTGACCTTCCTTTCCTCAATTAGATTTAATTGAATGTTCATTGTCTTGAATTGAAAGTGAACCGACTTGAACTGAATGTTAACTTACTTAAAATGAATGTTAACTGACTAGTACTGATTGTTAAATTACTTGAACTAAATGTTAACTGAATTGAACTGAATGTTAACTTACTTGAACTAAATGTTAACTTACTTGAACTGGATGTTAACTGACTTGAATTGAATGTTCACTTACTTGAACTAAATGTTAACTGACTTGAACTGAATGTTAACTTTACTTGAATCGAATGTTTAACCGACTTAAATTGAATGTGAAGTGAACTCAATATTTAACTGACTGATGAACACTTATTTAACAGGATGAATTAAGTGTCATCAATTCTTCACTCATAGTGTCATCCATGCACAATTTGTATTATTCACTTTTGTATGGATCTCTTTAGTTGATTGATGTGCGATGATTGATGAACATTAAGCTCTTATTTACTTAACTGCTTACATTCATTAATAGTTTTCCTAATCCTTTGATTGAGGCATTGATCATAGGAATTCATATTTTATTGAAGCTTTATAACTTGAGTCCACTCAGACATTTGCATGGGAAATTCAAATTCTCTTTCTCTATGCTTTATCTCATTATCATTAATTAATTAATGCATGGTCCATATCATGTATTATTTATCCATCATATCATATCATACTCAAATTCTCTTTCTTCATTTGAGTGGTTAAAAGAGAGACTTAAAGTTTCCGATCAAAAACAAGAATTTGATATTGTAGATGAATGTATAAGTTTCCTTGGAATGGGTGATGAGCGAGAAGGACAGTTATGCAATCAATCCCGACCTTTAGAAAAATCAGCGGTATGCAATGAAGAGTTGAATAATGAAGAAGAAGATGGAGGTTCTCAAATGGATGTTTCTTTTTGTTTTTCAAATTCAGAAATTTTTTGTCAAGAAGAAATCTATTTGCTCTATCCTATTGAAGAAGTGAATGATGTTTCTGTTGAAGCATATAAAGAATATGAAGTTTTAAAACCAGAAATTTTAGATGAAGTTGTGGATGTCTCACCTGGAAGTTGTCACGAGTTTTCCTTGCATAGTTATTTTGAAGATCAGTTTGACAACGTGCAAGGGAATTTACAGTTGAGACAACTCTCCCATGGTAAGATAATGACAGAATTTTTTGAAAGTTGTCATGCCTTTTATGATCCAATGGCTGATTACATAGATGAATTTTGCAATGGTAATGGCTGGTTGTATCTCTAATGTAAAGATCAATTTCTTTATTATAACTTTCTGCCATTAAGTCTTTCATCTATTTTTTTTATCAAGCATGAAGAGAAAGTTGGTTTATGGGATCATTTGCTTGAGTGGCTTCATTGGAAGTCGAAAGTTACTTGACTGAGAATTGATGCTTTGTTAGTAGGGTAGGTAAGTAAATATGAATAAGCTCGACATGGAGATCATTCCATTCAACAATTTTCAATTCGTTTTCAGTTTCAGTTTTGATTTCAGTTTCAATTTTAAAGTTCAGGCTTGCAGTTACAGTTGGTTTCTAGCCTCTAAAGTATGGACAGGTGACAGGTTACAGGTTGGCAGGGATTTGTTTACAGGATGTTTTCAGTTGATGGTTCAGTTCAAAACAGGTATAGGGTTTCAGAAAAATTTGGGAGCCACCCAATAGATTCAGAACCTGGTCTACGGGGTTCTTGGCTACCTTGCAGGGAGGATAGCATCCCTAATGGAGCCAGCTATTAGCACCATTTTAGTTTTGCTGCAGTAAGCCTCATTGCTTAAAATTTTTGAGTTTCTCTTGAGGATCAAATGGTTTTCAAACATTCCTCATTAAAACAATTTATAAAACTTCCAAGGTGGTGCGAGAAAAAGGTTAGAAGCTTTGAGCAAAAAAGAAAGTAATCCCTATGAATTAAAAAAAAGGATTTTATTCATTTTTTATAAAATTTATAAACATTGGTTTTTATATATAAATTTTGGCTTTATAAGTCAAAAGTTTATATTTTATCCAAGTTTATATTTTATTATTAAAATGATAAATTAAGTTTTAAAAAAAAACGTTGTTGGCACAAGGCCACTCATTACCAAGTTGGGTGGGGTTCACACACCAAGCAAATCCTTCCACCAAATTCTAAGCGCATAGCTCCCAAGAAGTAATACACAAGTTGTTCATTAATACTATGTGAAACTAGCAATGCATATAAACATTGGAAACATATCTTACACTGTGCATGCGGGATATTATCACATGAGTTTTTTATATGCACGAGGTATAAAACTCACAAGCCACGAAGTTATCCAAGAATGGTCATATGTATGATTTCATATGCAAACAAGAATGCCACTCTCAAGTCCTTTGGTTATATTTTTACACATTGTAATTTTACAAACTCTGTAAAGATGGAATGGAAAATATGCAGGAATTGCAGCTTGGTATTTTGAAGAAATAATATATCACAGACTTGAATTTTATCATCTGCTTGCTCAATCCTAGCGTGACGATTTATTGGTGGAGATTTTATGGTTGTTGAATGAAAGCATGGGAATGATGAATTATTGTAGAAGAATCAATAAAGAAATTTAAGAGTTTATTGTTGATTATGGTATTCTAAAACAAAGGTGGATAGATGGCTTATATTCTTTTTTTATCCATGTATCATCCAACAATAATTTCATTGGAAAATAATTGCACATGTCCATCAGTTTTCCTAGTTTCCACGTTGTAAGAGATGATGACAATCTCTTAAACATCTTGCTAATGAAAAATGAATCAATGACACAAATCAAAACCTAAATCATCTGATCGCTCAGGTCAATTTCGTGATGTGAAGTTGCACGGAGCAATTAAAATTTTCAATTAGCGAAATGATGTTAAATGGTAGATAGGTTTTGACGGTCAGATTGGCAAGTGAAAAAAATCCACGGATAAAACAAATTTCGCATTGTCAACTAGCAAGGAGAAATTAGGTTTAGAGATTAGCAAATTTTTTATGCCGCATGCAAGTTCACACACGTGGTAAAAATCCATTATCTAGTCAAATTGATCAACCGATTAAATTCATGCCGTTGGGTGAATATGAAGGGAGGTTGGAAAAACAATGCTCACGAACATTGTACTAATTGTGGATCAAATGAGCTCAATTCAGAATTACAGTAGTAGAGCATGGTTGTTTTTTATGAAAATGGTTATTGTGGTCATTATTTTAAATCAATTGTTCCCACCGAACCAAGATTATTTTTCAGAAAATGAGAGACTTTTTTCTTCATGACACACCTATATACAATAACCTCTCTTAGTTTTTACCCAGGTGCTGTGGATTGAGAGAATCAAAGTCATCTTCAGAGAGCAAATTTCCAGATTTTTAAATGACTGTTTTAGTCAGTTATTTCAATCAATTGTTTTTGGAAAACCATAAAGAATTTTCCAAAATTGAATGAATTTTATCTTAAGAAAAGGATTATGTTCAATAACCTCCTTCTGTTTTCACACAAGTCCTATGGGTTAGGAGAAACAAAGTGATTTTTACAGGTTATGTTTTAGGTTTTCCAAAGGATTGTTTCAGACATCAAATTCAAAGAATTGTTTCAGCCAAATGGAGTTCAATTTTAGGAAATGGAGAGAGGTTTTTATTCATCACAGGCATATATACAAAAAACTCCTTCATTTTTTACACAGGTATCACAGGTTGGGAGAATTTAAAATATATTCACAGGGTATTTTTCCATAAATTTATAGGTTTACTATCTGAGTCATCAGTTTCAAAATCAAATCCTAAGGAGCTGGATCTGAATCAAAGTAAAAGAAGACATGGGTTTTGTTGGGAACATGGCCAATTACAAAAAACTATTTCATTTGTCACACAGCTATCACCATATGGGATATGCAGGAGGGGATTTTAAGCCTGTTTTTCTAGTAGTCCGCATTTTATTTTTGTCTTATGTGAATCGTGGTGTGTAGGCCATGTCTGAAGTTTGTTAGAAGATGTTATCTAGTTTGTAACAAATTTTGATTCCCGAATGTCGATTTAGGAAGTCCAAAATACTATAAATTTACCTCCTGAAGAAGGAGAAAGGGTTGAAGCCGATGTAATTTTGCAGTGTATGCTTTCAAGAGTATTTTAATAAAGTTGTAGAGCCGAGGTTAGCATTTTACACAAGGATTCATGTTTTTTTTGTATTACAGTATGTTGCTTCCTTTCTCATGTGAATTTTTTTCCAGTTTATCTCTTCCATTATGTTTTATTTAATGTCTGAAATAAGTGTATAACAGTTTGGAATTCATACATGCTATGCTCAGTCTATTGTTTCAAATATTCACCAAAGCTTTCTTCTAAAGTTAATACAGAATTAATTTTCCAATGCTCTGTGTTGATGGTCTGTTCATGTTCTTATTTTCCACCAGACAATTATAATTTGACTGTGATTGAATGGCTATCTTGCCTTTGTGTTGAAATCACCTGCATAAGTTCTGTTTATTTCTGTTACACAACTTGACTCCATCTCCAAATGGTTCTATGTCTTGTTTCAACCAATTTTACAAACAATTTATAGTTTCACTTGTACATATATGGTATTGTTAATATTTGGTGAGAGATCTCTCTCAGAAGAGCAGAAGGACAGTTCTCTCTTCGAAAGTGGTTCTGCTGTTACCTGGGAGTGGGCCTTCCACAACCTTTGGCTCAATTCCAGTGCTAACAGAAGGCACAAAGAACATGAAACCTTTACAAACTGGTTGGAAGAACTCAAGTTAATGGTATTGTGTTAGTATCTGAAGAAGAGTTAGGATCCACTCAATTATGGCATCAATGTCTTGGACATATGAGTGAAAAAATGACTTCAAGTATTAATGAATCATAAATTGCTTCCAAATTTGAAAACTTTGAATTTGATGTATTGTAAACATTGTATATTTGGAAAGAAGCGTAGACAAAAATTCAAAGTAGGTAATCATGTTAGTAAAGGTGTTCTTGACTACATTCATTCTGATTTGTGGGGTTCGTCTCCTACCATTTACTATGGGGGAGAAAAATATTATGTATTATTTGTAGATGATTTTTCTAGAAAGGTTTGGGTCTATGTCCTAAAAATAAAAGATGAAGTGTTTAACACGTTTAAACAATTTAGAGTTATGGTGGAAAAAAGAACTGGCACGACAATCAAGTGCTTAAGGACGGATAATGGAGGTGAGTTTACTTCTTTCGAGTTTGAAAAATATTGCAAAGATGAAGGGATCATAAGACACAAAACAAATGTATACACTCCTCAGCAAAATGTCGTTGTGGAACTCTTGAACATGACTCCTCTAGAAAGATCAAGGAGCATGCTCAGTAATGCTAATTTGGGGCAAGATTTGTAGGCAAAAGCAGTTTCTACTGCTTGTTATCTAATAAATTGATCACCATCAATGGAAATAGATTGTAAAATTCCAGAAGCGGTATGGACTAGACATCCCTTTATTCGAATCTGAAAATCTTTGGTTGTGAAGCTTATGCACTTTTACTCCTAAAAATCATCGTTCTAAGTTAGACCCTAGATTAAAGAAGTGAATTTTTGTTGGATATGATGATGTAACGAAATGATATATATTGTGGGATTGTACTGCCCACAAAATTGTCATTAGCAAAGATGTGATTTTTTATGGATCTTCTCTGATTAAATCCAAAAATGTAAGAGTTGATGTGGAACAGGAACATATAATATCAAAACAACTAGTTTAGTTGGAAAACCAATATTCTCATGACTCAAAGAAACAAGAATAAGTTTACGGTGAGAGAGAATTCATAGAAGATTAATAAATTCAAGAAAATGTGGAAACCCTACAACCTACACCAAGAAGATCATTAAGGGAGAGAAATCCTCCTAATAGGTATACTGATTTTGTTTCATTTGTTTTATTTACTGATGATGGAGAACCTTCTTGTTTCCAGGAAGCCATTGATTGTGTTGACAATGCTAAGTGGAAGATGAAATGAAAGAATAAATGGATTCTCTGGAGAAAAACAAGACATGGGAATTGGTTAAACTCCCCAAAGATAGAAAAACTGTTGGATCTAAGTGGATCTTCAAATTGAAGAAAAGGAGTTGATGGTAAGGTTGAAAGATACAAAGCTAGATTGGTCACAAAAGGGTACTCTCAGATGGAAGGTATTGACTATCATGAAATCTTTTCATCAGTTTTCAAGCTTGTATCTATTCGTATTATGTTAGCACTAGTTGCATTGCTTGATTTGGAGTTAGAACAACTAGATGTTAAAACAACTTTCTTATCGAGATTTAGAAGAGGAGATTTATATGGAACAACCATAAGGTTTTGTGCAACATTATAAAGGTAGATTAGTTTGCAAGCTCAAGAAATCATTGTATGGCCTAAAACAGTCGCCCAGGAAATGGTACAAGAAGTTTGATTCTTTCATGGTAAGCCAAGGTTATACTAGAAGTGAATATGATCATTGTTTGTACTTCAAAAGGTTGAATGCCATATTCATTATCTTAGTATTCTATGTTGATGATATGCTTATTGTGAGCAAAAGCATGGATGAGATTAATAGGTTGAAGACTCAAATGGCTATAACTTTTTATATGAAGAATCTTGGAGTTGCAAAACAAATCTTGGGTATTGAGATACACAGAGACAGAAGAAATGGTAAGTTTAGTTTTTCACGGGAGAAGTATGTTGAGAAAATACTTGTAAGATTCGAAATGGATAAGGAAAAGCCTATGAATGTTCCTTTGGCTTCCCATTTTAAGCTTTCTTCAGGTTTATGTCCTAGTAGTGTTTAATAAATAGATTACATGTCTCGTGTATCATATGCCAATACAATAGGATGTTTAATGTATGCAATGGTGTGTACTAGACCTGATATTTCACATGCAATAGGTGTTGTTAGTAAGTACATGGAAAATCTGGGAAAAGAACATTGCAATGAAGTGAAATGGGTGCTTCGGTACCTAAGAGGCACAAGTCACTATTGTATCATCTTTAATAATAACAGTGATTATGTATGCGGTTTTGTTGATTCATATTTTGCAAGTGATTTGGACAAGAGAAGGTCTACTTCAGGTTATGTCTTTACTCTTGCATGTGGAGCTATAAGTTGGATGTCAAAGCTTCAGGAAACATTTGCTTTATCCACTACATAGGTTGAATACAATGCTACCTCACATGCTTGCAAAGAGGAAATTTGGCTGAGAGGTCTGCTTAGAGAAATTGGAAGGTTGCAAAGCAATGTTCCTGTCTTCTGTGACAGTCAAAGTGCTATTCATTTGGCTACAAACCTTGTTTATCATAGTAAGACTAAACATATTGATGTAAAATATCATTTTGTAAGACAAGCCATTAATGAAGGTGGAGTAGATTTGAACAAAAGTTCATACTCAAGAAAATTGTGTAGATATGTTTACAAAACCAGTATTGTTAGAGAAGTTACGATGGTGTGTAGCTTCTCTTGGTTTGAAAAAAGGTGATAAATAGTCTTGGGAAAAGAATTAGTAAATTTTGTTGTCAAGGTGGAGATTGTTAAATGACAACTAAAGTAATGTGTTTATGATTATGGGTGTTTACGGGAAGTTTCTCATAACGGGCATAACCGAGAACGGTTTACTCATGTAACTTTTTTCATGAAGTATATAGTGCATGGTTGGGATATGTAATGTATTGAGTAGTTTTAAAGGTTGAGGCGTGTCATGTAATCTCTCCTTCTTCATTAATTAACTTTGGTATGCATAGGTGCTTATATTTATTTTAAAAGCACTAGTGCATTTGTTTCAATAAAATGCACCAATAAAATAACCTCCACTAAAGCCTCCGGCTGCTTGAGTTTTTAAAGTTATAATAAATTTATGTAAAACACTCTGCTAAAACATATGGTACCATTGATAGAGGTTGTACCAAAGTTTTTTTTGAGAATTTTAAGCAAACTTGTAACACTATAAACCTCTTCTATAACCTCCTCTGCTGGGCCTTTTCCTTGTAGTGTGAAAATATTACATCACCGCACATAGGGTGCCAACCCAAGACACCTAATGCAATGATCATGTGGCCATGTGTGATGCAAAGCGGCCCACAACTCCTCATGATGCCACCTGCTCCATGCAAGGCATAGATTCCTCTTGTACCATGCATGACCTCTTGCACAGGTGATCAGATGGAATTCCTACAACTTAAATGCATGGATTTATTGCTTCAAGTGGATTATAGGTTTGAAAGGTTAAATCGCAATCCAGATTGGCATCGCTCCTTTACAATAATAATAGTTCCAATCATCTCCAAAACTCTCTCCATGTTAATGATCGTAATGGGATATTATGGCACTCAGGATAAGTATGGAAGCCATCTTAAAAGAGACTTGCTACCCTGCATCCACAACATTCAGACCCATAACTCTGTTACCACTTAGAGAGCGAAGGTTGTGATTATCCACTCAATGCAGGGACACAAATCCGACCCTAGTGCAGTGTTTCTCATGGGGGGTACTTCCAAATAAGGGGGGTACTTCCAAATCCCCATCCCCGATCACCTCCCATATGAGAATAACAGTGTTCACAATGCATGCTTACAGAATCAATATTTCTGAGAACATCTAGTTTGCCATCATTGAATCCAAGGAAGAAAAGGTTCTAGAGCCAATTTATTTTTGATGAAGATATTTTTTAGAATTCAATAGTTGGATTGAAGACTTGGGAAACACCAAATCCCAAACCTCTCATTTTTAGTGGACTGTTGCAGAGTTGTGGACCCATAAGTATTTGATAGGGAAGGCGCTTATTAAGAGGGGAGACGCTTATAATGAAATTCTATTGTAGTAAGATGCAAAGCTCTGACATAAAAAATCAAAGATATGAAAAAGGTTATGGAGTTGATTGTGGATGCTCTAGGTGTTGAAACGAGATCACATCCTCACATTTGCTATTCACTAGACTCACCAACAACTATATACTCCGACGGTTTTGTTGAAAACCCAT
The DNA here is from genome assembly GCA_001517045.1 of Pseudotsuga menziesii. Lineage (NCBI taxonomy): Eukaryota > Viridiplantae > Streptophyta > Pinopsida > Pinales > Pinaceae > Pseudotsuga > Pseudotsuga menziesii. The sequence goes on along the minus strand of LPNX010163434.1, from coordinate 147,676 downwards.
AGTAATGGGTTCTCCACTTTTTGTATAATGTTTTTCAGTACGTTAGACAATGCTATCTAGAACAATTCTGCTGCATAAACTGGTTTGGTATCATTGTTTTGTTTAAGTTTCTCATCAAAGACACTACTACTTGGTTTTTTTGTATGACTATCCTTAGGGAATATGTATTTGGGTCACTCTTTAATGGTTTTGACATAGCTCTATGGCACGTTTTCCGCTCATGGAGGCTAATATATGTGTTTCTACTGGTTATGACTGTCAATGATCTTACTTCTTAGCTAAAAAAAAATAGTTTTGAAAATATTACATAATATAATTGTAATAAAAGTGGTTAGTAAAATTTAACTCCAATGGTTATGGGATACTTTTCATCCATTTTTTTTAAATTGTAATAAAAGTAATTAAAAATGTTAGATATATTTCAAATTTTATTAATTTAAAATTACAATTGTAAATAAATAAATTAAATATTGAAATTAATAATATGTAATAAAAATAATTAAAATTTACTTAAATTTTGAAATTAAGAAATTATATGACAAAGTGGTTAGGAAGGGTATGCAAAATAAAATCTAATAAAAATTAAGAGATAAATTGTCAATAAAATTAAAATTAACCAGAGTTGCATGTTGCTTAATCTCTCTTTTTTTTTAATTATTTAAAAGTTAAATAATAAATATTATTAATTGAAAAAAAAACAAATTAAATGTATAACCAAACTAATTGATATACATTGGACAATCTGTATTCTGAAAAGTAAACTAATACACACGAAACTAGAAAGTCAAAGAAATACAAAACTAAGAAGATTTAAAATTAAACTAATACAAAACTAAGGAAGTGTTTTTTAGATAACCTACAGAGTTTGATGTATTGCTTAATAATTAGTACGCATCTAGAATTCACTTTTTCTTTTGGAAAGTAATTAGATATAGAATTCAGTTTTTCTTTTGGTAAGTAATTAGATATAAAATTCAGTTTTTCTTTTGGTAAGTAACTAGATATAGAATTCTATGTATTGCTTAATTACATGTATGGGTTAAGAATTATTTTAAAACAATCATTTTGCTAAACAAAATTCCAAGATAAAGATTCGCTCCATAATCCTTTAGCAAAAATCCAAGATTTAGACTCGTCAAAAATTGTAACTAGCAAAATCCAATTTGTGTAGTGTTAATAAATATTTTATCATCAATTTCCAAAATTGCACCTCTCCTTATTACTTCCCAAGGTTACTAAATTTAAAATAATCTATACTTAAATTTGATACTTTTTGTTTATCTCAGATATTATTGATACCCAAGTATGAAAACACCAAATCTAAAATGAATATGAAAATTTCTCGTTTTCTTTTTACCATAGTAGCATAATTGAATACGAATACAGATACAAATATGATTTGATACAGGAAAATACGTAACGAAAAAATTCAATATAGCTAAAATACGGTAATAGACTTCTTATATATAGTATTTTTAATTAAATATAAACTAAAAGTTATAACCAAAATTACTATTAAAAAACAAAAAATATAATAAGATAAATGTGGGAGAGAATACTCTTAGTTATTAATAATTATTTATGAAAAGATTGTTAGTTATTAATAATTATTTTAATAACAAAGTAAGAAATATTTAGTACCATTATGAATTGAATTACCAAGTATGAAATTGAATCACATTTATTTTGTAATGTTTAAATAATTAAAATTTAGTAATGCGTCGTCGAGCCAAATGCTCAAGAAATATTTAGTACCATTATGAATTGAATTACCAAGTATGAAATTGAATCGCATTTATTTTGTAATGTTTAAATAATTAAAATTTAGTAATGCGTCGTCGAGCCAAATGGTCAAGGCTCTTGCTTTTCCATCACCCTGTTCATTTGCTCCTTGCTCCCGACTCTCTGCATCCTGCCCACTCTTCCATCTCCCTGCCTCTAGCTTCTCTAGTTTCCTTTTGTTTCCCAGCTATGTCACGATGCTAGAGAGGAACTCCTCGCTGAGGTCGCACTGGGAGAGGAATTCACACTCAGTGTCTTGTTCCGCTCAATGCACAGGCCAACAGTGATGGATTTGATCTTGAAATTTCAGATTCAATACGCACCATGATCAATGACTTGGAGGACGAGCTCTCAGGTTCCCTCGCAGCTGCAAGCTGTACCCTCGAGTGCCGCATAAAATATTGGGTTATCAAGAACCTCCTGGTTTGTCTCCTGCTCCACTTCTCCACCCAACCTCTCCCCGACGTCGTCCCTCCTCCACCTCTAGCACCTGCAGTTTCCCTGACTCCTTCTGAATTCCCTACGTCCACTTCTGCACCCACCCCCTCGATCATTCCCCTCGTGGTCCCTATGGAATGTGAAGCCTCCTCCCGCCCCCCACAGAGCCGTATGAAGACTATCACAGTAAGGAAAAGCACCCCCAGTCCAGCTTCTCTAATGAAAACAACACCCCTCCCGGTTAAAATTCCTCCAGCGAGTATCAATAACGCTGACAACAGCAGCAAACAAGACACTTCAAACGATGAAGATGACTCTAACGACAAGGATGATGTAGGCGAGCCAAGCTTCATAGGCTTCGGGACTCCTATCCTTGAGGAGATGTATTTCAAACCTTAGACAGGTTTCTTGTTTTCAGGCTTCTCCTTTTTGTTATGTCACAAGAATTATGGAATTTTCATGTCACAAACTCTAGTCTGTTAAACATGTTTTTTTCGTAAAAGAGTAAAATTTCTTCTATTTTGGACCTGTTTTCCCTCACTGAGTTAGGGTCTAGTATACTTTTTAGGATTTCCTATTACTCTAAGGCAGACTAAACCATTATACATGTTTGTTCCTTTTAGCATGACTGTTTCTATGTTCTGTAACACTTTTTGTATCATTATTATTTTTCCTCAATAGATTAGCTCTTGAACTTACCAAAAAAAAACTAAAATTTAGTTTTTTAAAATAAAATTTTCAGGGTCTATATCCGTATTACACCAAAGCCAAATATTCGAGAAATTTCCAATTGTTAGACATTTTCGTACATGAAAAACCAATACAACCGAATTATGCTACCGTACATTAATATTGTTCAATTAACTTTCAAATAAAACACAATAACTTAATAAACCTAATGATTAATGATACATCGTCGTCAAATTAATTATAAATAATAAAACATATTAAATCATATACCAAAGTGATAAAGAATTAGAACATACATACCACATAAGTCAAGTAGCCAAAAATAATTAAAATTTAATAACTAAGTAGTTAGACACCCGGCCTATGTCTATCGAAACGATGCGACCAAAGTAAGTGGCCAAAAATATAAAAGTGGGTGGGGACGGTCCGCACAACATGACAAAGGTTGTCATTGTAGCTGTTCGATTCCGCATGCATACATTGAATGCGATCTAAACTGAAGGGTTTAGCGATCTCTGAAGGCACTCTGAGTCTCTGAAGGAAACTTGCATGATCTGAAGGGTATTTGAAGGCGATCTTGCATGTTCTGACGATATTGCATGTACGATCTTGCTTGTTGATTGATCTTGAAGCTTAATGGTTGGGATCTTGGACAAAATATAAGTCTCTTGCGATCTGAGCCATTGTGAAGGAAACCTGCATGATCTGAAGGTTCGATTCGCATTCAAATCTCAGGTGCACACATTCCTTATCTCTTCTTTTCTAATACATATATACTGCTCATTTGCTCATAAATATGAATAAATCACCGCACCTACCAAAGACTATCAAAGGTAGACCTAGCTCAATTACTTTAAATAACATTTATGAATATTTAGAGTCTTTAGAGAAACATAGAGAAGAAAGAGAAATTAGACTACAAACAGAATTAGAAGCCATGCTGGAAAATAAATTTACATCTCTTGAAAACAAGATTCAAAAACAAATAGAAAATAAAATAACAATACTGGAGAATAAAATGGAGACACTTGAGGTTAGATTACATGCTATAGAAAACCAGAGCCAATATAAGAACCAAACATCCCAACAAGGAGACGTCGATACTTTAGAAAGTCTTAAAATGAAGGACATGATTAAGGAGCTAGAAGAAAAAGTTAATAACAACATCACCCTAAATAATGCGGCATATAAATTAGATATCAAACCCATTAAAGAGGAAATGAAAAAATTAATAGAATTAGACCATGAGCGTAACAAAAGGGCCTTGAACCTTATAATTTTCGGCTTGAAAGAGGAGGAAAACGAGGATACTTTAGCCATAGCCCAGACAGAATTACACAATAGATTACAAATTGAAACAACATGTCTAAGAGAAGCGACAAGGTTGGGGAAATTAACTGAGAATAAATGAAGGTTAATCCGAGTAAAGGTAATCTCTACTGACCATAAACATAACATACTTAGTAAAACCTCAATTCTAAAAGGAACTGGAATATTCATAAATGAAGATCTCATTCCAGAAGATCAAGCAGAATTAAGAAAGGAGGTTCAAAAGGTAAAAGAAGCCAAGAAGGAAGGAAAATGGGCAATAATCAGAAATAGGAAAGCTGTTATTCGAGATAGAAACCAAAAAGATAGTAATAAATAGAAATTCAACATGCTCCGGATTCTTTCTTGGAACTGTCGGGGCTTTCCATGGAACAAAGGCCCCAAGCTAAGTTGGATCTCTAATGAAGTTGATATTATTTTGTTAGTTGAAACTTGGGGAGTCTAGGGTCCCTAACATAGATGGTTTTGTGCTTTGGTCAATCTGGAACAAGCGATCCTGTCGCAGAGGCATTGGGGGTATAGCGTGTTACATTAAGAAGAACATATCCCTCCATGCTAGGCTTTATAAAAAAGACCCTCACAACCAGTATATGTGGATAGAAATCACTGAAACCAACAATAGAAAAACCTACATAGCTATATGCTATTTTGCCCCTATTAACTCTAACTTCTATAAGAAGAACAATTTGGATAAAAATTGTCCTTACAATGGAATAGAGAATGATATTTCTAGACTTAGGAATGAAGGTAATATCCTTTTAATGGGCGATTTTAATGCTAGAACTTCTAACAACCAAGCTATTCTCCTAAGCAATTATTCCAACCCTAATCCTCTCTGGTTAGATGAAGACCTTACTTTAGCTAGCAGGTACAAGAGAAGCTCTGTAGATTTAGGGGAAAATTTGTTTGGGTCTGAGTTAATCAAGCTCTGTAGTTCTCAAGATCTCATAATTTGCAACGGCCTAACGAAGTGGCCTAGCTCTAGCCAGATGACCTGTATCCATGGGCTTGGTAGCAGCATAGTAGATTATGTTATTTCTGATATTTCTTTATACAACAAAATAATAAATTTGGATGTTCTAAATGACCAT
>LPNX010163434.1:126025-140949 GCA_001517045.1 Pseudotsuga menziesii | reverse complement strand
AATACACCCTATCCTATTCTCCTTATAGAAGTGGGTCTTTCCCCCATCGAGAGCTTAGCTATGACTAGACTCCTGTTATACAAGAACAAAATCAATAACATGGGATACCATAGACTCCCTAAGATAGCTTTAAACTCCAGCCAAAAACACTTAAGGCTCAAGCGTGGGTGGTATAAAGATACCAGGTCTTGGTTAAATCATTGGGAGATCGATGAAAATGTTGCTTTGCAGAATATTAATAACATTAATAACATTATTTCTTCTAAGTTTAAAGAAAAATTGTGGTGTGAGAAAGATCTCGAGGCTAAAAGAAAATTAAGATATTATAAGGAGGTCATCAAACCTACCCTAGAAGATCAAAAGTATCTCTCTGTTTTGATCAGTACTAAGAAAAAAATTAACATAGCTAATATAAGAACGAACTGGCATGAGCTCCATAGTGAAACTGGTCGTTGGACAGTCCCTAAAACACCATGGGTAGAAAGGATCTGCCACCTTTGTGAGAGTAAGAACATTGAAGATGAAAATCACTTCCTCTTAGAGTGCCCTGCGTACACCCACATTAGATCCCAGTTTCATAATCTGTGTTGCAATACCGACTTTCCTAGCCTCTTAGCCTGTCAAAATTATAGTAAGCTCGGGACGCTTCTTTCCAAGCTCTTTGAGCATAGAAATATAACTTTAAAGCAAACTAATTAATTCTCTTCTTTAGGTCCGATAGACCAAAGTTTGGTCTCAGGGGACGTTAACCATAATCATCATCATCATCATCATCATCATTGTTAGTATTAAAAATGACACACTGTCATATATATGAAAAGAGAAAAGTACACAAATATATGGTATGGTGATAATCACTTACCATTTTTATAAATAATTTTGTTAATTATTAATTAAAAGATACATTAATATGCATGGTAATGAATTAATTGTGAAGGAAATCTTTTAAGCAAACTTCATGGGATGGGATATGGAAAATATGTACATAAAACTAAAAGTATACTTAAAGATTTAAACTTGTTTTGTTGAACTATCCAGTAAAATTGTTTTAAATTTATTTAATTTTGATGAAAAATCCCTTTTAAAGCAAACTTCATGAGATTAGATATGGAATATATATATATATATATATATATATATATATATATATATAACTAAAAGTATATTTAAAGATTTAAACTTGTTTGGTTGGACTACCAAAGTAAAAGGTAAAAATGTTTTAAATTTATTAATTAAAATTTTCTCACAACTTTGCACTCTAGAGTATATTGAATTATTTATGTTGTAAGTTTATTTTACTATACAGAGATTTGGTTATGATATGTTTTCTACAATTATTATTTATAGATTTGGTTATGATGTCTCTTTGAAGAGTTGCAAGAGAATTTGAGAAGCTCAAACTTTTTGGTAATTTAAAAAAAAAAAGATTTTTTTATGAGTAGAGATTTGATTATGATTTTTTTTTGATGCAATTATTAGAAAGTAGAGATTTGATTAGGTTTTTTTTTTCTGCTAAGAAAATAGAGATTTGAATATGAATTTTTCCTACTACAATTATTATATACATATTTGATAATGATGTGTTTTTAAAGAGTTTTAAGAAAATTCTACTTATTTAATTTCTTTATAATAATAATAATAAAATGATTTTCCGTAAATAGATATTAGAAATGGTAATTTTAAAATGTTGTTATGCTAAAATGATATATATGTAAGATTATATTTTAAAGGGTAAGAAATGAATTTTACATTACTAATGTAATGAAGTGCTCTATGAATTGGTGGTTTTGGGATGATCACAAAGCAAGTGGTGGTTTTAGGATCACTAAAACCCAAGTATATGGTGGTTTAGGAATTAGGAAACATTGATGTCCTACACTAAATGGGTGGTTTTGGATGACCATTAGGATGACCAAAAACTTGGTTAGCATAAACTTATGTCTTCTACTAAATGGTTGGTTTTGGATGATCGAAATCCGATGGTAAATAGTGGTTTAAAGGATGAACACAGACCAATGGTTTCTCTAGAACATGGCTCTATCTTTGTCTCCTTACTACAACTCCAACTCTCACTCTAACGACTAGCCCACCATCACTTGTTTTCTATTTGATTGATAGGGCTTCGAAACTTGAAGCCTTACTATCAATTCATGTTCTTACTTTGTTAATTACAATGTAATAAGTATGAAATCTTTCTTCTACAATATGTGCCATTACTTAAGATTGAATTCTTCTATATGAATGATATATCTTCTTAGTTGTTGATAACCACTATGAAGAATTGATCCATCCACAATGAATATTTAGCCTTGCAGGTTTCTTTAGTGTTGAATTTTTTTCTAAAGAATGATTATGCTTCCCACAATGTTGACAATGATGAAGATTGAAACAATGATCCTGCATATGCCCAATTTGATGACAATATTGGCACTGATGCTAAACTAGCATTGGTGAAGATAAATCTTCTTGAAGGAATCTAGAACTTTGGAACTAGATTGGTTTGAAATAATCTGGAATATGAAAGGACACTTCCTTATCATATGTTGTTCATAATTTCTTATCAAGGTTTAATGATGGGATTGTAAATATTACGTTGAACACATGTATGTGATATGATTCATAGTCTTTTTCATATGGTGTTTCTTCATTGAATTGGTTACAGGAATCATGATCAAACTCAAAAAGAGGGTTCTTATGAATAAGAACTAGTTTAGAACATCGATTCCTTCGATGTATTTCATCATTTTGGAGTTGTGATTGAGTCTGGAGAAGGTCTGCATTGGCTTGTGAATTTTGCAAACATGTTAGCATAGATTGGAGAATTTCCTTGTTGATTGTGATTGTATTTTCAACAACTGTGAATATTATCTAATGTTTAATAACTCTAATAATTCTTAGTTCAATTCATTCTTAAAAATTGACTCCAAGCTTCTTGCACTTACAACGCTTAATAGTATGTACAAAAACAAATACAAGAACACTTATAAAAACTTAATTTATCAAACAAATATGTAATCTAATATCCCTCTCTTCGAGGATTATATAGAGACATCATACAAAACAAGTGCCAAAGCTGTTCAATATAGTCTCAAAGCATTTATAAAATATCAAGTAATTGACTAATCAATAACTCTCAACTTGAGCCCGAGATCCCCATTTTGAATTACAATGATGCATGGCATGATGCAAATTGCAAATGACCTTAGCCAAATGCTATCTTAAATTATAATGGTAGAGTACACAAACAATTGGTTTATAAAGGAATAAGTTGCCAAACCATCATCTTATTAGTACACTCGAGGAGTTGAAGATGCCATACTATGATACTACTCTTAAACAATATACATAACACATTAAAATATAACTTTAAACAATATCCATAATACATTAAAACATAACCTTTGGTTTCATCTTTGAAGAAGTGAATTGAATCATTATGACTTTTCATTTTATCTATAGTAAAATTTTATATTTATCTATATTTAATTATAATAATAAAACCATCATAATAATAGTATACTCGACAATATCATGGAGAAGTTGAAAATGTCATATTGTGATATTCTTAAACAATATACATAATACATTAAAATATAACCTTTAAACAATACACATAATACATTAAAATATAACCTTTGGTTTCATCTTTGAAGAAGTAAATTGAATATTCGTTATTACTTTTCATTTTTATTTATAGTAAATTTTTATATTTATCAATAATAAGAATAAGGAGAATTTTACTAAAGATGTTACAAGATTTTTTAAACAATATACATAATACATTAAAATATAACCTTTGGTTTCATCTTTGAAGAAGTACATTGAATCTTCATTATGACTTTTTATTTTTATCTATATTGAATTTTTATATTTATCTCTACTTAATAATAATAATAGGGAGGATTTTAAAAAATATGTTACAAGATTTATTGGTTTTCTTTATGATTTTGGATTTTGGTTTTTGTATTTTTTAAAGGGGTGCAAAATCACCATGTAATCAAACTTGTATATAACTTGTTGAGAGTTTTGGTCTTCATATACTTTTGGTTTGATAACTGTTTTGTTTTTTGGATTTTGGTTTTTGTATTTTTTAAAAAGGGTGTGAAATCGCCATGTAATCAAACTTGTTGAGAGCTTTGGTTTTCATATACTTTTGGTTGACAACTTTTTTGAACTTTTGTTTCAGTTCTATTCTAGATCTCAACACTATTTAGCATGTGTTTTTTTAAAACTTTGTTTAAAGATATTTTATGTATTATTAATTATAGCTTTGAATTAAGTGAATATGAAGTTATATATATTTTTTCTCTAAAATATATAAGGGTTGATGCACAATCAGGGACTTCTTTAAAGACACTTTAGATGCCACATAATACTAGAATAAACGAAAAACCTTGACTTTAGGTGACAATTAGGGGTACTTTCCTAACTTATTTGAAGATGAAGTGAAAAGAGAAAAGATAGGAAATTGAATCAGCTTTCATAATATATAGCATTTATGTAGAGAAAATGTGTGTAAATGATTATAAAATTAGTTTCCGTGAAAGTGGGTTTTCAAATTCAGCACATCTTAACATATATGTTTGTGCGGGTGCACTCAATATATGAGATAAATGATGTCAATTTGGGATAAAATCTTGCAGACATATAAAGGACATATGGGCCTAGTGTAACACTATTTATTCAGAATTTTTCATGAATTATTTTTATTATTATTAATTATTGAAGTTAGAAAAGCTTGAAATTAAAACCTTATGTGCGGGTGCAACACTTTAGGGGCAAAAATTAATGAAATCCTTGATTTCTAAATATAAGATCGTAGAGCTTGATCTCGTTTAGTGCACCATATAGTTTTTTTGGGAAATGGTGATGGAAATCAAAAGTTATATAACAAACAATCGATGTATGCATTTTCAAAAACAGACGTGTGTCATTTAGAAAAATAATTATAAATAAATAAAACATAGTTTTGAAAGAAAAAATTACATATTCAGAATCGTAAGATCGTACTCTACAATATCCTAGGCTGTGTATGTCATATCAAAACACGCCATCTAAACTAAGAATATTGATAGAGTTCTAAAAGACAAGCAATAGCCCTGTTTTATTTGTCTTAGCCAATAGGTTCAGTATTCTGAAGCTATTTCCGAACCTAATGCCAAACCTTATTCCCGCCAATTATTTTAATTTTAAAATAACGCATATGTGTTATAGCTTATTCATATCGCATATGCGATATGATAAAGCTATAACGCATATGCATTTTGTCTTAACTAATTTGGTTTTGTCCTAACGCATCATTGTTCATCACCCTCATCCTCATCATCATCACCACCCTCATCCTCATCATCATCATAATCACCCTCATCCTCATCATCATCATCATCATAGTCATCCTCCTCCTCCTCCTCCTCCTCATCATCATTATTCATCATCATCATCATCATCGTCATCATCATCATCATCATCCTCATCGTCCTCATCGTCATCATCGTCATCATCATCATGGTCATCATCATGGTCATCCTCATCCTCATCCTCATCCTCCTCCTCCTCCTCATCACCCTCATCCTAATCATCATCATCATGGTAATCATCGTCATCATCATCACCCTCATCCTCATCATCATCATCATAGTCATCATCCTCATCATCATCATCATAGTCATCATCCTCCTCATCATCACCATCATTGTTCATCATCATCTTCATCGTCACCCTCATCCTCATCATCATCACTATCCTCCTCCTCCTCCTCATCATCATCACCCTCATCCTCCTCATCACCATCACCCTCATCCTCATCATCATCATCATAGTCATCCTCCTCCTCCTCCTCCTCATCATCATCATTGTTCATCATCATCGTCGTCATCGTCATCATAATCATAATCATAATCATCGTCCTCATCGTCATCATCGTCATCATCATCACCATCCTCATCATCATCATCATGGTCATCATCATCATCATCCTCATCCTCATCCTCCTCCTCCTCCTCCTCCTCCTCCTCATCCTCATCATCATCATCATGGTCATCATCATCATCATCGTCACCCTCATCCTCATCATCATCATCATATTCATCCTCCTCCTCCTCATCACCATCATTGTTCATCATCATCTTCATCATCATCGTCACCCTCATCCTCATCATCATCATCATATTCATCATCCTCCTCCTCATCACCATCATTGTTCATCATCATCTTCATCATCACCCTCATCCTCATCATCATCATCATGGTCATCATCATCATCATCATAATCATCATCATCCTCATCCTCCTCCTCCTCCTCCTCCTCATCACCCTCATCCTCATCATCATCATCATAGTCATCATCCTCCTCCTCATCACCATCATTGTTCATCATCATCTTCATCGTCACCCTCATCCTCATCATCATCATCATAGTCATCATCCTCCTCCTCATCACCATCATTGTTCATCATCATCTTCATCGTCACCCTCATCCTCATCCTCATCATCACCCTCATCCTCCTTCTCCTCATCATCACCCTCATCCTCATCATCATCATCATGGTCATCATCATCATCATCATCATCATCATCATCACCCTCATTCTCATCCTCATCCTCATCCTCATCCTCATTGTTTATCACCCTCATCCTCATCATCATCATCACCCTCATCCTCCTCCTCATCATCATCACCCTCATCCTCATCATCATAATCATGGTCATCATCATCATCATCATCATCATCATAATCATCATCATCATAATCATCATCATCCTCATCCTCATCCTCATCACCCTCATCCTCATCCTCATCATCATAGTCATCATCCTCATCATCATCACCATCATTATTCATCATCACCCTCATCCTCCTCCTCCTCATCACCCTCCTCCTCCTCCTCCTCGTCATCACCCTCATCCTCATCATCATCATCATCATCATCATCATCATCCTCATCATCATCGTCACCCTCATCCTCATCCTCCTCCTCCTCATCATCATCCTCATCCTCATCAGCATCAGCATCATCATCATCATGACCCTCATCCTCATCAGCTTCATCATGGTCATCATCATCATCATCATCATCATCACCCTCATCCTCATCATCATAGTCATCATCCTCCTCCTCATCACCATCATTGTTCATCATAATCACTCTCATCCTCCTCCTACTCCTCCTCCTCATCACCCTCATCCTCATCCTCATCCTCATCATCATCCTCATCCTCATTAGCATCATCATCATCATGACCCTCATCCTCATGAGCTTCATCATGGTCATCATCATCATCATCACCCTCATCCTCATCAGCATCATCATATTCATCATCCTCCTCATCATCACCATCATTGTTCATCATCATCACTCTCATCCTCATCCTCATCATCATCACCCTCATCTTCATCATCATCATCACCCTCATCCTCATCAGCTTCATCGACACCCTCATCCTCATCATCATCATCGCCCTCATCCTCATCCTCCTCCTCATCATCACCCTCATCCTCATCAGCATCATCATGGCCATCATCATCATCCTCATCATCCTCATCCTCCTCCTCCTCCTCATCATCACCCTCATCCTCATCAGCATCATCATGGTCATCATCGTCATCATCACCCTCATCCTCATCCTCATCATCCTCATCCTCATCCTCATCATCATCATCATCATCACCCTCATCCTCATCAACTTCATCATGGTCATCATCATCATCATCATCATCACCACCACCATCATCATCATCATCCTCATCCTCATCATCCTCATTGTCAACCTCATCATCATCATCGTCAACCTCATCATCATCATCACCCTCATCTTCATCATCATCATCATGGTCATCATCATCATCATCATCATCATCACCCTCATCCTCCTCCTCATCCTCCTCATCCTCATACTCATCATCCTCATCCTCATCATCATCATCACCCTCATCCTCATCAGCTTCATCATGGTCATCATCATCATGGTCATCATCATCCTCATCCTCATCATCATCATCATTGACACCCTCACCCTCATCATCATCAACACCCTCACCCTCATCCTCATCATCATCATGCTCATCGACACCCTCAATGTTCATCACCCTCATCCTCATCATATAGATAAATGTAAATTGCATATATTCATTGAGCACTAAATCTCATATGCGATATATCTCATATGCACTAAATCGCATATGCGATATATCACATATGCATTATGGAGAACATGTAAAAACCTTCCCGTTCATTAAAAAGATGGAATTCAATATTGCATATGCGATATATCGGAGGTGCGTTATATCGCATATGCGAAATGTGTTTTATAGAAAATGTTGGGTGGCATCGTGTTGGCCAGCTTTATTGTATCAAAAGACATAATTCGTCTGAACCCATGCATAGAGAACTATTCGACATGCAATTTTTTATCATTGCTTACATAATTCCATAGTTTTGTACAGGTTTGGGTGGATTTCAATGGGGAATGTACATAATAGAGGATGAAAGTCAACAAGGAAGGTGCTTACACCGGAAGAAGCAGAAAATAAAAAACAAAAAAAGGGAAGATTCAAGAAATCGTTGGCATTCATTACATGAGCAAATAGTTCCCATTCCCCCTCAACAGATACCTGACGTAGAGGCGGAGGAAGATAATGTAACATTAAAGGAAGCTGGTTATACGGAAGTTGATATTATTGATCCATTAGTAAACAGACAATCTTGTGAAGAGTTCAATAATTATGTTACTTCCGATGCAAATGTGACTCAGCAACAACCATGTTCGGTGGTTCAATCTCCTCATCGAAGTTGTGAGCCGATAGTGGATGTAAACGTCACTCCAGCATTTCAAACGACAAGAAATTTTGCATCAAAACGAAAGAGGACTCCTAAACGAATACAAGTGGACGAGAGCAAATTGACTTCCATGGAAGGTAAGGTGGCTAAACGCACTATCCTTTTTCATTCTTCTCAAATAATGAAACAATATTTTGATAACAAATCCGAAGCCGGTAAATGCCAATTGTTTTTAGCTTTGCTTAAATCTAGAAATATGTCAACTTTTAGAAGAAATTTAGGCATAACAACAATGAAGAATATCGAATCAAGTAATCACATTGTTAAATCTCTTGATGCTGCATTCACATCGATTGGTAAAAAAACTTGTTCACAAGATTGTAATGTGGCTCGTCATGTATTGGATGAATCAATTGTATGTAGATCCACAAGACAACGTTGTTTACTTAAATGCACATCACAAATTGTGCCTTTACATCCAAAGACACTTAAAAAATATTCAGTAAGAAGAGACAAACTTGATGTAGAGGGACAAATGGAAACATTATGGGCATTTAGCGGTAGGTTTCCCCGCAAAGACATGAAGTTAGTCAAAGCAATGAAGGGCCTAGTGCAAACGTTTTGGCATGATAACACTAGGCCTTCTTCTAACATGAAGGATGTGTTAAAACATTGTAGGGGTTCTAGAAACACCGAACCTCATGTTAAACATTATCTTCACATGACACAAACTCAACTGTTCGAGATGTTTAAAGTTTCCCATGTAGACCTAAGGCTCGGGCAAAGATCTTTTGAAAAATGCAAGCCTTGGTATGTTAGAATCAATACCATCCGGAACAATTGTTGTTGTAGATACCACATAGAGTTTGACCTATATTACCATACATTTGCTCATATACATCGTTTTTTGCATCCTAACCATGTGCAGAAATGATCAAGTACAGTACCGCCAATGTCATCTAGAGATTTCATCCATGGCATAATGTGTCCGAGGCAAGATGGGCAGACACATTACTTAAAACAATGTGTAGACGGTTCTTGCAACAATTGTGGTGGGCTATCATTATGGTCTGATTGCATCCATGAAAGTGAAGATCAAGCATTCGCGAATGCAATTGTCGAGAAGCATAACTATCAGTATGAGACATATCAGCTAAATGATGGGAAAGAAAGCAGGAATATTAAATTGGTGACTTCACAGGTAAATTCTTCAATATTGACAAATTAATATTCATGTACACATTTTTTTAGGTGGTTTATTGACATATTAATAATCATGTACTAGGTGCGAGTATGTGTTTTTATTCCAGAGTTTCGTGGAAAGATCCAATAGTACATTCAACATGTCGATATGGCATGGTGGCAAGATGAGCAATTCAGAATATGACGGGACACCTTCCCTCTTGGAACAATATTATCAGTGGTTGACTTTGCGGAAAATTACACCCTACAACCACAAAATGAAATTCAAAGTCAATACTATCACTCAGAGCAAGTAAGCATGATGGTGCATATCACATATCAACATGGGCAAGATAGCAATGAAGAGAAACATGTGATACTGAAAGAAAGTCACTTCTACATAAGTGATGATCGGACCCATGACATCCATTACGCGCAGCATTTATTTAAATTATTCTATGATCACGTGAAAGTTATGGATATACCATTTTATCGTCATTTCATTTGGTTAGATGGTTGTGTTGGACAGTTCAAGAATGCATGTGTATTTGAATGGTTGTGTTTGTTGCATAGAAAATACAAGGTGCCACATGTATGGAACTACTTTGAAACTGGTCATTGAAAAGGAGAGAACGATGGTGCTGGTGCATGCATTAAAACTGCCCTTCGAAGGGAAGAGATGAAGTTTACAGGTGCTCGTCTTCGAGACGCTGCATCTATAGTCCAATGGTGTGCATCTGTCATGGGAGAACAAGCAACAAGGAAACACTTAGTGCGAAGAATATTCTGGGAGGTGACAAATGTGGACCAATCACAAACACCTCAGGTGAACACAGTGCATGGAACTCGACAGTTTCATTGAATTAGAAGCTCAGACAACTCGGCCCTACAAATTTGGACAAGATTGAAGGCTTGCTTTTGCAGTTCCTGTAGCATTAGTGAATGGGGTGATTGTGAGCATACGGATACCGTTGATACATGGGATCGAGTGACACTTGGCACCAATTTCAACGAGGTTAATGAAATAGACCATTTGGAAGGTCATCAGACACATATTTCTATAGACTATGATCACATATTGGATCTCATACAAGTAGGTACATGAGTAGTACCTAAATAAGAAAATGGATTTATGTATTGTTTACTCGACCTATGTAGAATTTAATTTATGTAGAAATTATAAATGCAAGAACTTATTTACAAAATGTATTGTTAACTCGACCTATTTCCTTTCACAGGTCAGATATATGCAGTGGTTGCCCCAAAAAATAATGAATGGGGTTTTGACTATTGGTTGGCACATTGCTTAGAGGGGAAACAAACCCTTCTAGAACCTGTTACAGATGATGAAAATATTGAATTCCAAACCGGATCGATGGTTATAAAAGGGGATTACTTGACACTTGCAACACAACAGAAAGGAAGGGTGGGTATGTATATCAGGATTATAGACCAGGAGATATTGTATACCACTTCACCAACCTAGTAGTTGGTATAAACATCAAGCTGTGCACACTTGCTCACAAAAATAGGTCACATGTATGATACTTGCTACCTCATATAGAGCACGAAAGATTGATGGACACCATCAGCACCAGAGATGATCTGGATGGCCTACTTGTATGAGTGCATTGTCAAGTGCGTTATTTAACCTTTAAAGTGAATTCTGGAGCACAATATCCATTATTTAGCCTTACTTTATTCCCAATGTAATAAACTTGTGATTGACAGATAGCATTCACAGACATAATATTATTCAGAGGATACTGGACACTATAAACACGATCGTGCAACCTTAGGTGAGTTATCTATAAATCATGTTTGCACATTTTCATTGGGTTCTCTTTTATTTCTTATGATGTTACTAATGTCTAGTCTTTCATGTGCCTAGGATACAAACACCATCTACGACACATTGGAGGAGCCAAGGATGGTGTCTTTAGACACCACCAAATAGAGTTTGGAAAATAACAAGCTCTCAAGTTGTTGAAATTTACATTTCTTGATGTTTTTAGTTTAATATACATTTAATTACATTGCCATGTACAAATCAGAATCCAACTAGGCTTTCATACTTGCATGCACCAACTAGGCTTTCATGAACACCAATTTGCATGCACCAACTAGGGTTGACAAGCTATGAGATGGAACTAGGGTTTAGTGAGCAAAAGGGGAGTACTTTCAACAATTACAGAACTAGAAACACATGATCACCAATACTTGCATGCACCAACTTCAAGTATTGTGTTATTCAAGATCCAGCTTCTTGTGTTGCAGGTAACATCCAAGTAGTGGTAACACTGTAGTTAGTTTCTTCTAGTAGAGGTAGGAATTCACGTTCCTTCTTAATCATTATTTTAACCAGTGATAACCATGATTATTTGTCAAATCACACATAGCCATACCTACATGAAAGTATTAGTAAAAGTATACATGGGTTTGTAATATTATTATTCATGTTTATTTTTTCATATAGATGGTATAATGTTCCTGTCAATATTGAGTTATTTGGCATAGGTTGCGAAATTGCAAATATCATATAATTTGTGGTAATTGTTATGGTCACTTTATTCAATTATAATTATTAAGTTATAGAACTTGTTTGGAAGACACTGTAATTCTCTTAACATTTCAGGGTTCTGTGGATGTTAATCTTTTTAACCAAATTTTCTATATTAACTAAAAAAATTTGCAAAGATCATAGTATTTTGTCTGCTGTTATCTATTGGGGTATTTTGATGAGATGGAATTAGGCCCGTGGTGGAGCTTCCTTATCTCATGATCACATGATCACCAATACTTGCATGCACCAACTAGAAACACATGATCACCAATACTTGCATGCACCAACTAGGCTTTCATGAAAACCAATTTGCATGCTCCAACTAGGGTTGACAAGGTATGAGATGGAACTAGGGTTTAGTGAGAAATTTGCAAGTTAGGAGAGGGAACTAGAAACACATGATCACCAATACTTGCATGCACAAACTAGGCTTTCATGAGCACCAATTTGCATGCTCCAACTAGGGTTTAGTGAGAAATTTGTAAGTTAAGAGAGGGAACTAGAAACACATGATCACCAATACTTGCATGCACTAACTAGGCTTTCATGAACACCAATTTGCATGCTCCAACTAGGGTTGACAAGGTATGAGATGGAACTAGGGTTTGGTGAGCAATTTGCAAGTTAAGAGAGGGAACTAGAAACGAATGATCACCAATACTTGCATGCACCAACTAGGCTTTCATGAACACCAATTTGCATGCTCCAACGAGGGTTGACAAGGTATGAGATGGAACTAGGGTTTGGTTCAAGCAATTTGCAAGTTAAGAGAGGGAACTAGAAACACATGATCACCAATACTTGCATGCACCAACTAGGCTTTCATGAACACCAATTTGCATGCTCCAACTAGGGTTACCAAGGTGTGAGATGGAACTTGGGTTTAGTGAGCAATCATGCAAGTTAGGAGAGGTAACTAGAAACACATGATCACCAATACTTGCATGCACCAACTAGGCTTTCATGAAAACCAATTTGCATGTTCCAACTAGAGTTGACAAGGTATGAGATAAAACAAGGGTTTGGTGAGCAATTTGCAAGTTAAGAGAGGGAACTAGAAACACATGATCACCAATACTTGCATGCACCAACTAGGCTTTCATGAACAACAATTTGCATGCTCCAACTAGGGTTCACAAGGTATGAGATGGAAATAGGGTTTGGTGATCAATTTGCAAGTTAAGAGAGGGAACTAGAAACACATGATCACAAATACTTGCATGCACCAACTAGGCTTTCATGAACAACAATTTGCATGCTCCAACTAGGGTTACCAAGGTATGAGATGGAACTAGGGTTTGGTGAGCAATTTGCAAGTTAAGAGAAGGAACTAGAAACACATGATCACAAATACTTGAATGCACCAACTAGGCTTTCATGAACACCAATTTGCATGCTCCAACTAGGGTTGACAAGGTATGGGATGGAACTAGGGTTTGGTGAGAAAATTGCAAGTTAAGAGAGGGAACTAGAAACACATGATCACCAATACTTGCATGCACCAACTAGGCTTCAATGAACACCAATTTGCATGCTCCAACTAGGGTTGACAAGGTATGAGATGGAACTAGGGTTTTGTGAGCAATTTGCAAGTTAAGAGAGGGAACTAGAAACACATGATCACCAATACTTGCATGCACCAACTAGGCTTTCATGAACACCAATTTGCATGCTCCAACTAGGGTTGACAAGGTATGAGATGGAACTAGGGTTTAGTGAGCAATTTGCAAGTTAGGATAGGGAACTAGAAACACATGATCACCAATACTTGAATGCACCAACTAGGCTTTCATGAACACCAATTTGCATGCTCCAACTAGGGTTGACAAGGTATGATATGGAACTAGGGTTTGGTGAGCGATTTGCAAGTTAAGAGAGGGAACTAGAAACACATGATCACCAATACTTGCATGCACCAACTAGGCTTTCATGAACACCAATTTGCATGCTCCAACTAGGGTTGACAAGGTATGAGATGGAACTAGGGTTTGGTAAGCAATTTTCAAGTTAAGAGAGGGAACTAGAAACACATGATCACAAATACTTGCATGCACCAACTAGGCTTTCATGAACACCAATTTGCATGCTCCAACTAGGGTTGACAAGGTATGAGATGGAACTAGGGTTTAGTGAGCAATTTGCAAGTTAGGATAGGGAACTAGAAACACATGATCACCAATACTTGAATGCACCAACTAGGCTTTCATGAACACCAATTTGCATGCTCCAACTAGGGTTGACAAGGTATGATATGGAACTAGGGTTTGGTGAGCGATTTGCAAGTTAAGAGAGGGAACTAGAAACACATGATCACCAATACTTGCATGCACCAACTAGGCTTTCATGAACACCAATTTGCATGCTCCAAATAGGGTTACCAAGGTATGAGAAGCAACTAGGTT
>LPNX010163434.1:113590-125758 GCA_001517045.1 Pseudotsuga menziesii | reverse complement strand
ATGGAACTAGGGTTTTGTGAGCAATTTGCAAGTTAGGAGAGGGAACTAGAAACACATGGCCATGTACAAATCAGAAACCAACTAGGCTTTCATGAAAACCACTTTGCATGCTATCACTAGGGTTGATAAATAATGAGATGGAACTAGAGTTTACTTCAATCAATTTAGGGTTTGTAGGGTATGATGTATGTTAGTATGATATGATGAACTAGTATCATAGGGTATTGTAGGGTATGATATGGTATATATTACATATGCATGCATGACTTAGTGTTATGGTATATATTGTTAGTATGTTATGTTATGGTACATGTTATTGTATGTTAGTATGGAATGATGTTAGTGTCATAGGGTAATGTAGGGTATGTTATTGTGTGTTAGTATGTTATGATGTTAGTATCATAGGGTATTGTAGGGTATGATATGGTATATTACACATGCATGCATGACTTAGTGTTATGATATTAGTATATGGTATATTACAATGGTATGGTATGTCAGTATGGTATGATGTTAAAGTATGTTATGTTATGGTATGTTATTGTATGTTAGTATGGTATGATGTTAGTGTCATAGGGTATTGTAGGGTATGTTATTGCATTTTAGAATTGTATGATGTTAGTATCATAGGCTATTGTAGGGTATGATATGGTATATATTACACATCCATGCATGACATAGTTTTATGATTGTTAGTGTATGTAATTTACTTAGTGTATGGTATGGTTATGATGTTAAAAAGTTGAGTATAGCCATAATGTTAAAAAGTTGATGAGTCGTAAATTATTCCTTTAAGTATTGGAAATTCATTTAAGTTAGCACACATGTGAACCACACATATCATTATATCACATAGGTGAACCACACATATCATGTTCCAAGATCAAGTCAACCATATATGTGTAAATTTGAACCTTGCTTTATATTATATATGTATATAAATGATGTTACAAAAATTACCATGCCACATGGCCATAATACAAAATAGTGGATCAAAAAGTACATTTGTGTGTACATATGAACAAAACATTACATCTATGTATGCCCCTATACATTTATTCTAGTTATCCTGTCTTTTGCTGCCACTGCGAGAGTATTCAAAGAAGTGTAGCTTTCTTTTCCAAAAGCTAACTGGTGATCCCCATCGCTGAACAAGAGGGATAGGTTGCATCAGTGGAGACTGTAGAAAAACCTAATTTTGTAAGTTAATTTACTAACCTTTAAAAATTCTACGTACATTTGTTCAAATTCCAAAACCAAAATAACATTTCTACTTACTGTATGTGAGTAAGTAATCACGGGTCCTGGTGCCTCACTAACACCGACCCTAATTGGGTGCTCTTCTTGCACCACTTGCTCACTATCAAGATGCATATATATATATGCCAATGCCAACAAATATACATGTACCTTGGGGGGGAAGAGGTGGGTCACCAATTTGGGTCTCTTCAAGCACTAAATCATAGAAAGAGATACACAAATGTAAAAAGAAAGCGATCTACATAAACATACCTGCTGGCTCGTCAAAGGTGGGCCACCAATTTGGTGCTCTTCACACACCGATGCCTCACTAGGGGCCTGCATATAAAGTAACATATATGTCAATTTCATATAAAATAGTGAATCAGATACATATATACTACCTGGACCTAAAATGATGTTACCAAATAAAGAGAAACATACATACCTGGCTGGGGGGAGGGAAGTGGGTTGACAACAACCTCGCTTTGGTGCTCTTCAAGCACCACTGTCACAATAGGTTCCTGCATAAAGTAACATATGTCAAAGCGATACAAGTAAAATGATTTTTCCAAAGAAAGCGAAACATAATTAAAAGCATATTTCAAATAATACCCGTGTCTGGGAATCTACCTCCACAAGAGAGGGAATAGGCTGAGATACAATATACTCATCCTGGTCACCCTACATAAAACATGTTGTATCAAAATTAGGATACATATTGAATGTTACAATCTATACTATAAATATGTAAATAAAGTTGACAAATTAACAAGTATAGTTCTTACCCCTATTGGTGAAGAACCAAACCCATATGCAATATTGACAACCACATCAATGTTCTCAACATTGATCGGTGGACTATGCGACTGTGGTGTGCCATGGGACACCAACTGTATATTTGTTCACATAATTTGTTAGATAATTAAATAGAAATAAATTGTGAAACAATTGAAATTTTTGATATGAAACAAAATATAATATGAAAATAATGAGTTTTACTTACAAAGCGAAGTAACCCATCATCTCAGAAGTCTGAAGCAGGGCCATAACATATTCCTGCACACAATGTGCAAGGGTGTGGAGTAACACGACGCTCTGATCGCTTTGCATCTCCTATGTGATCTGTAGATGGGCCCGCCTTAGAAGTGTCAGCCCCTTGGTCTACATTGCCTTAGAAATCAATCCCATGTTGAAGCAATGTATCTGCCAAGTCAAATAATGCCTCTTGTGTATTCTCAATCACAGGACCTACAAGAGGATATAGCCGAGGGAGTTTTGGTGTGCATGGAGGGCGTGGCACACGGTTAGGATCCGTCCTGGCACCTAACCTATCTTGGGGCATCCCATGACCAACACCCTATAAGCCTAAGAGATCGAAGTAGTTAACATGTTTCCCTGGGGTGAATTCTGCATACAACTTCCTAAGGAAATAAAATGGGATTTCCCTATTCCCATGAGGGTTTTCATCGAAGACCATATACCAATGATCCATCCAATTGGCCTTTATATTTGGTTTAATGCACCCGTCTATGGAAATGTGTGCTCGACTGGTGGGTGGAATCAATATGATGCTAGGGTCCCGGAATAATGAAAATAATTGGTCTTTTGTAATTTTAAAGGCTTTGATGTCTTTATAACTTAATCCATCGGAGTAGTATTGCCTCCTGGATTCTTTGTACGAGCTAATGTTGTACAGAGCTCCTTGGGCTTCAGCAATTGTGTTTGTTATAGTGTCCAATGCATCGGCTAAAGACTCTCTTAAATGATCCCCCCCTCTAATAGATGAGCTAAGGCGCCTCAATGACGCCAAACGCGCAATAATCTATGAATTTCGATCTTGTTCCCCCTCTGGGTTTAGGTTTGGGTTAGGTTGTTGTGGGTTATTAGAGGGTGGGTTTTCCACATTGTCTTGTTCATTTGTGTTGTCTGTTAATATTTAAACAAAAAAATACAAGTTATTTTACTTTTAATCACTCTTTGATTTCATTCAATTTTTTTTAAAAATTTGTTTAAAATAATTATAAAAACTATGAAATTATGGAAAAAATTAAAGAATTGAATACTAATTGAAAAGGATAAGAGCATTTACCTGCCATTGGAGCCAATCCACCTCCAACTCGACCTCGAAAAGCTAAAATGCAAATTGCTTATGCGCTATTTCGCACTCGCGGTTTTTTGCAGTCCTGATCCTATGCAAATGATATTTGAGAGGCCTGCGGCCTCTGTTTTATTTTATTTTTTACTTTTCAATATCGCA
Source organism: Pseudotsuga menziesii (assembly GCA_001517045.1). Lineage (NCBI taxonomy): Eukaryota > Viridiplantae > Streptophyta > Pinopsida > Pinales > Pinaceae > Pseudotsuga > Pseudotsuga menziesii. The sequence goes on along the minus strand of LPNX010163434.1, from coordinate 122,259 downwards.
TATGCGATATATCGCACTTATGATATATATCGCATATGCGATATTGTAAATGTAAAATAATGACTTTGAAAGTAGGGGAAGTGTTGAAGAAAAAATAATAAGTTTTTCATGGTTAATAGTAGTTCCATAGGAAGCCGACAACTATCTTGATATCTTCAATTTCACAAATATAAGGAATTACAATGAGCATTGTTTCATCTACATATTATAGGTGAGAGGTGGGATTTGGCTCTTCATGGATCTTGAGGACTTAGAGTTTCTTTTCATTAATTGATACCAAATTCTTTTTTCTAATCGCTCATCCATTAGGCTGAAAAGGAAGGATGAGAGAAGGTCTCCTTGATTATTTCCTCTATAAGGAGAAAGGTACAAGAGGGAGATCCATTCACCATGATTGAAAAAAAGTTTCATGAGGTCAGGGACAAAATATAGTTTGTCTAATTCATAGAGAATCTAAAGGAAATAAGAATTTGTCTAATATATTGCTAGTATAATCTATCAAAATCCTTTTACATGTTGAGTTTAAGAAGAATACTTGATTTTTTTGTTTTATTGAGGGAGTGGATGAATTCATGTTTCATTATGCTTCCATCCAATATATTCTGACCTTCTACATATCCCATTTGTTCAATTGAATTTAGCTGAGCCATGGGAGGGTTAAGTCTATTGGAAATAACTTTCTGATGATATTGTAAATGAAATTGCAAAGCAATATTGGTCATAAATTAGCAGGAGTTTTGGCATGATCCTCTTTGGGAAATAAATATAAGAAATGTTGGATTAAAGGTGGATAGGACCCCTACTAATCTCTCAAGTTCTTATACCACTTCCTGAACTTCATTCTTGAGTATCTTCTAACAGTGATGAAAAAAATATGTGGTGAACAAGTCATGGATATTTTCCTGTAGGCATTTCCATGACCTCTTTCTCCACCTCATCCATTGTTATTTTCCTTATTATTTAGTCATTATGCTCCTCACTAACCAATGTGGTTATGTGCTAAGTAATATAAATAATGTGTTGCATGTTCTCTCCTTCTAGATCGGTGATCAAGGTGGATTAGAAATTACTTAGCTCATGTTCAATGTATTTCCATTTAGAAAGGTTGTTTTCTTGAATTCTTTGGAAGGAGGATATTTTATCGTGTTTATGATGTTGTATAATAGAGTTGTGAAATAATCTATAGTTTTTGGCCCCTTTTTTAGCAACCTGACTCTATATTTCTACCTCCACGAGGTGTCTTCTTTCCATTCTCTAATTCCTAATTAGGTCCTTAGATCCATTTATTCCTTCTTAATTTGTCCTGAACTTCCCTCCATGATCATATATTGTTAAAGCCATTCCATTTTATCTTCTAGCTCTCTTTTAGATACAAATATGTTCTCAAATATTTCATGGTTATATATTTTCAGCCTATTTTGAGATTTTTTAGTCTTTGTTGAAAATAATACTTAAGACCCCCCTCGTTATGTATGCTTCTTGCCACCATTTAAATGTATTGATTTTGATTCCTATATGATCAAGAAAACAAATTCTCAAATAGAAATGGTCTATTTTTAGTCATCTGTCCCAAGTCAATCTTGAAGTTAGCTAGAAAATGATTAAAGCCTACACATGGTGAATAAAGGCTTCCATAGTCAAGCCATGGATAATTGATATTTCAAATATTAGGAACCTTTCCAAACAAGAAGAAACCTAGTGATTTCCAAGTTATTTGTTATTTCATGTGTGAACTCCATTAACTTTATCAATGCAGTTTACTAGTTTTAAAACTTGAACCGTGTCTTTGAAAGGGGCACTATCATTCTCTAGCCACCTAATACCTCCTTTTTTTCTAGGTTAGTGATCATGTTGAAGTCCGCAACCATAATATAATTTTGATTTCCTTTTATTTTTCTTATAGTTTGAATGAACTGAAGAAAAAGAAGTTTCTCTCCTATTAGTTCAAGTCCTTAAACATTCACTATAAAACTAGTGCCATTTATCCATATTACACGGAATTGTGTTGTGATTGCTCACAGGCGATACAAAATATAATTTTAATTTCTACACCCTTTGGGTCTTAAAGGAATGAAATTCCTTTGGATATTTCTTCCACATCCATTGTGATCATTTGACAATCCTTCCAACAATAATTTTCTATCCTATTTAGCGATATATCGCATATGCGATGTTCAACATTTACAAAACGCATATGCGATACATTTTCACGAACCTTAGCCTTGTGTTTGGGCTTGGGTTATTCCAAACGTACCATCAATAACGCATATGTGTTCTTGATTTGCACTTCGGAAGTGCGTTTCTGATTTCTTAAGTGGCACCAAAAAGTGGAACCAACTTCGTGCAAGCGCCCATAATAAACTTTATTATTATAACTGAGATAAATCTTTGTAAATTTTAAGGGGGTTTACTTACTGAATTTGTCACATAGTAGGACAATTCGGAGGATATTAAAGACTATCCCTAATTTAACTAAATATTGGAAAATGACTCCTAAAATTTGTATTGTTGAACCCCCTCCCAATATACCTTTCCAATTAAGAAAACCCCTAGTTTCACCAAATATTCCAATTTCGAGGGTATTAAAGACTATCCCTAATTTAACTAAATATTGAAAAATGACTCCTAAAATTGTATTGTTGAACCCCCTCCCAATATACCTTTTCAATTAAGAAAACCCCTAGTTTCACCAAATATTCCAATTCCGAGGGTATTAAAGACTATCCCTAATTTAACTAAATATTGGAAAATGACTCCTAAAATTGTATTGTTGAACTCCCTGCCAATATACCTTTCCAATTAAAAAACCCCCTAGTTTCACCAAATATTCCATCTATCCATTTTTATGAGCCCATTTTTAATACCTCATTTATATCATATTATCAATTGGTAACAAAAAAGAGCCCCAACACATCTTATTATATGAAAACAAGATGCTAAATAAAACAATTGTATAATAATGCTAATAATAATCCTACTAAGATTGGAAAATATTATCCTAACTTAAAATGATCAGATTTCCAACACGATATTCCATATTGTGAGTCACAAGCTAACCTTTTCAACTTGTATGGTACGATGTCCACATAATTCTTGCTTTTCAATATATTTGACTGAGGAACCACAATTAAAATAAAGGTTTTTTTGTCGATTGATATAGACGTTGCTCTTGCTTTTCAAAGATATAACATTAACTTTTTGCATATTTCAGAAAATCAAAATTGATCAACACCAAATCAGAATGGCATTGTATAAATTTCATGTGTATTAGGTAAATGAGAAGTAGTTTGTTTCTTTGAGCTAAGGAGCCTTCTGCTTCCCTTTGTTCTTTCTCTACTGTCATGGCCGCTGCAGATTCAAACCCTTTCGTCGTTTCAGACGGGGCCAAAGTGATTCCAGTGGAGAGTGTGCAGGAGCTTGTCAGAAATCATGCCAACCAAGATGCTGCTGAAGCTGTTCTCAGGCGTTATATCAGAAAACAAGAAGAGAGACCGACGTTCTCATTACTCGCCTCTTCTGAACTTGCAATCCCTGTTATAGACATGAAGAAGCTCATCATCTTGCAGGGACAAGATGATCAAAGACAGCCAGAAATGGAGAAGCTTTCCAATGCCTGCCAAGAATGGGGTTTCTTCCAGGTATGAAACTTCTCACAGCAGTCACCTGCTTTATATCTTGGTGTTTTGAATCTCATATAGAGTTAAAACTCATCTGATCGGATTGTAACTCTCTACTGAGTTTTCCCTTAAAAAAATATAATATACTTCAAGGATTTTGGTTCCTCTTAACAAGATGAGGACTTGCCTTTCAATAGCTGATGTTAAAATGGGTTTATGCTTGTTATTATGTCATTTGTGAATGATAAAACAATAGGTTTGTTAAAATCAGGAGAATTATTGTTAATGCACTGCGTTTCACAGATTGTGAACCATGGGATTCCTCATTCTTTAATAGATGAGATAAGGGCTGTAGCTAATGCTTTCTTCAACCTTCCATTAGAAGAAAAGCAGAAATCTGCTCCGCGAGCAGGAGACCCTCAGGGCTATGGTCAGATGTTCGTGACAGCTGAGGATCAAACGTTGGACTGGGGTGACTTACTTGCTTTGTCACTCAAGCCCAACCAAATTAAAAATCTCGCCCTCTGGCCTACCGTCCCCACAAATTTCAGGTAATCAAAATTGGGACTGTATTATTAAAATTAAAGAGTTAACAATTTGTCAACAGGAAATCTTGTGTATGGTTTTTGAAACCAACTTTTCAGACTAGTCCATTATCAGAGCTGATTCTCAGAATGAAAGAAAGCATGGACTCTTCTGCATATCAACTTTGATGATGAACTCAATTATGGTGTAGTTCGAAAAGTTGGTTTCAAAAATAATACAAGATGATGAATTCATTAAAGTAAGTATTGTTATAACATTAACATATTAATTGCAGGGATACTGTTCGAAGGTATGAAATTGAGGTAGAAAGAGTCGCTCAAGAGCTGTTGAGTCTGTTCGCTGAAAACCTGCATCTGGAAGCTACAGATTATTTCAGGAATGTGTTTGGGTCAGAGCCCATGAATTTGATGCGGATGAACTTTTACCCGCCTTGCCCTAGGCCAGACCTTGTTCTTGGATTGAGTCCTCACTCAGATGGAGGGGGGATAACGCTGCTTCTGCAGGATGACGAAACACAAGGCTTGCATGTCCGGAAGAATAATCAATGGATTCCTGTGGAGCCCATTCCTTATGCCCTTGTTATAAACATTGGGGACTTGATGGAGGTAATCATGTCTATTCGCTGTCAACCATCTCGTTTTTCAATTTCAATAGGAATCTGCTACCTTGAGGATAGAGGTTGTGTTTCAATTGACATGACATTCTTTCACTGTTAATTTTTATATTATGATTGGTATTTGTGATATGGTTACTTGTGTTTTCACTATATACTACTTAATTTTCATTTGAATACATTCATGACATTCTATGATATCTTTGCTTCTGATTCAGGTAATGACAAATGGAAAGTACAAGAGCGTAGAGCACCGGGCAGTAACAAATGAAGAGAGAGCGAGACTTTCTATTGCCAATTTCTACAATGCAAGTGTGGATGCAGAGGTGGCGCCAGCAACAAAGCTAGTGGATGAACAGAATCCATGCTTGTACAGGAACTTCATTCACAAAGATTACATTAGTTATCACCTCTCTAGACAACTCAAAGGAAAACGGCACCTTGCAGACTTTGCCAAACTTGATATCAGCAACACATAGAGCTCAACCACTGTGATTATTTTAATAAATAGGCACTCCAATATTGACAGCAACAATTAAAGCTCAAACATTGTTGTTTTCAATAGAATAATGTATGGTTTAATATTGTCTTGCATTGATGGTGTATAATGGAGACATGCATGTGACAGAGAAATATTATATATCCTATGATATATAAGATGATGGATTTGAAGTATTTTAGATTTAAGGATATATACTCATTTGTACAATTTCTTTTTATATGTTAATTCTGTATATATGGTTTGTTGTATATGTATATATTGTTTGTTTTTAATAAAATTATGAATAATATTTTAAAATGTAAATTTATAATCTTGGTTTATTTATATTATTGAATCAATTATTATTATGTTAATAGAGTGACAAATGACAAATATTTTTAACAATAATTAAAATTCATTTATTTTTATTTTAATAAGAATTTATTTTTTATTTAAAAAAATATAATTTTTATTTTGATGATGATGATGGTTAAGGTCTCCTTAGATCAAACTTTAGTTTATCACATCTAAAAAACAAATTATTTAGTTTGTTTTAAAATTGTATTCTTATGCACGAAGAACTTGGAATGAAGCATTCCGAGTTCAATATAATTTTGACATGTTAAACTGCTAGGAAGTTGGGTATTGCAACAAAGATTATGAAACTAAGATCTAATGTGGGTGTAGGCATCTAATGTGGGTGTAAGCAGGGCACTCTAAGAGGAAGTGATTTTCATCCTCAAGGTTCATATTCTCACAGAGATGGCAGATCATTTCCACCCATGGTGTTTTAGGAATTGCCAACCACCTATTTCACTTTGGAGTCGTGAGAGTTTGTTCTTATATTGGCTATGTTAATTTTTTTCTTTGCTATTCTAGAGTAGGGTTGATGACCTCCTTATAATATCTTAACTTCCTTTTAGCTTCTAAATATTTCTCACACCACATTTTCTCTTTAAACTTAGAAGTAACAATATTTTTAATGTTATTAATATTTTGCAATGCAACATTTTGGTTGATCTCCCAATGGTTTAACCAGACCCTAGTATCTTTAGTTAAATTTTTAAGATGCTCAAAGCACACAACAAGTAAGAACACTAAGTCCCAATCACTCTTTTTAATTTTTCTTTTTTGTAAATCCTCACAAACTAATAAATACTAAAATTAAAATTATAATGACAAATTGAATTAAAAAATCCCACCTGATATTTTGGAAATCAACTTAATATTATATTTCATTATTGTTATTTTAATAAAAATAATTATGTTCAAAATTAATGTTAATGTTTTCATTAATGTAAAAAATAATAATAAACTTGGTTCCCGAGCTAAAATACAGTCGCAATATAGTCCAGCCTAACGAACCTAAACTAGAATATCTGATGTAAAAGCAATCAAAATGATTCAAATCCATTCATAAAATATGTACCTAGTTTTTAATATGTTTCCAGTTGTAACTAGTTTTTAAATATTCCTACGAATATTAAGGAACTTTTAAACGCAAAAGGATTGGCACTTCGTTAATAAATTTGGCAGTTGGCATTCCCTCCATCCAACCGGGTTTGAATCTAGGGGTTGTTCTTTTTTCAAGATGCAAAAGGTAGTTTATTTTTTGGTATTTATAGAATTAAAGGTAATTATATACATGGTAGGTTTACAAAATAAATAACAACAAAGTGTACGAGATAAACTGGATTTATCTTATTAGCTTCGAAAACTTACTAGCAGCGAAGTATATAGTGAATCAACACCCCCTGTCAATTACTATTGGTAAGGGTGGGCAAGCTGTCTCTGCTGGTAGTAGTGTTGTTGGGATTCCTGCTGCCTTGTCTCTTATAGTTATACTTTGCGGGCTCTTGGCAAAATAAAGATGAGGCAGATTGCATAGATTACAAATTATTACAATGGCAAGGACGTATATATGCGAGAGTCTCACATGTATATAATACCCTTATAGTTGTAGTCCACATGTAGCACTCAGAACTTTTAGTTGTGGAGTGAAAGTAAGGTACAAAGTCACTTGTCCGCATCGGGCAAGGAGGAAGATACCCGATCATAGAAAGACCACACATGGATTGTATAGTGCTTCCATGTAAACTGGATAATTCTAAACATATACTAAGAGTTCATATGGGGATATAAACCAAAATCCCATCGTGCTTGAACAACTAGAGGTAAGAAACTATAATAATAAAATATGAATAGAATATTTGAATATCATTTTATCCTTGATAAATTCCTCGACTTCCAAACATCCATAGTTGATGAGCACTGCCTCCTTTGATAAAATATCTGCAATCTGATTGTGCTCCCTATAAATGTGTTAGAAATGAAGAAAGGTGAAGGATTTCTTCAAGTCATCGATCCAGCTGCACCACTGATCCAAGTCCAAAACCTGTAGTAGTGTATGATTATTTGACCAATCAATGATCACCTTCGAGCCACCCAAAATATCTAAGTATGGTATTCCTGCATAGGAGGAAAAAAAGAGAAGAGCCCACAAACCAAGTAACTCGGCACATGTGTTTCTGCTTCTACCACATCTAATCTTGAGTTTAAAAGAGTGAAGCTCGTTGATGTATAAAATACAACCCCCACCACCCAACTGTCGGTTTGCTTCCCCATCAAAGTAGCTTGATGAAAAATTTAGAGAAGGAGTTGTGCCAGTGACCCTTACCTTTTTTCCACTAAGCACCACATGAAATCGTTAAAGGTCCCAACATCACCATAGCCAACCTTACTAACATCCGGTCTCCTTCCTTCAAAGACCCAAGCATTTATACACAACCATATATTCCAAATATAAAAAATAGGAAGGTAAAGGAAATTGTTCCTTACCTTGACCCAAACGATAATGGGTGAATCCATGGACCTGGGTAACACTTTTTGGCAAGCGCTTTTAGGCAAAAACAAAAAAACGTACCTCGGTCGAGGGTTTAACAAGCCCTCGACCGAGGTTTTAATATCTCGACCAAGGTTTTATCAAGCCCTCGACCGAGGTTTTTTTCAGCCCTCGACCGAGGTATGGACTCGATCGAGATGCTTATGTCTAAAAAATTATAAAAAGAGGCCACAGGGGGGCAGAAGGGAATAGTTCTATAATAGGCAAATGCATGGGATATGAAAACATGTGTTTAGCTAAAAAATACCTATAGCTTATATGAAGGGGCTTAATAATCTTCTTATTGACTATCCACTGCTACATATATTTGTTATTTTTATGGAATTCTCTATAGTCCCTTCTAGTTCCAAGTGGTACACTATCTGGTCTAATTCTTTTTCTTTGGGTAAATATGGGATTTAAGAAAAATCCTCTACATTCTGTTGCATTCAATATTCTTTCCTGAGCTCCGGTGGTGATGCTAGGTTAGAGTTTCATTGATTGTACTTACATTTCCAAGTATTCTTGCTG
>LPNX010163434.1:95493-108812 GCA_001517045.1 Pseudotsuga menziesii | reverse complement strand
TGCGTTTTGAGGGCTTCTATCTAGCACATGAGTAAAAAATCAGGTTTTCATCGCCATATTTGGCCAAAAAGTGTTACCCATCTTCATGGAATCACCCTAATGTTTTGAACAAGGGACCCCACTTCCCAAATGAAAGGAAGATTCATAACTTTTGCAATAAAGCACTAGACCACATGAGAAAAAATGCTCTCCACAAACAGGTGATTGACAATTTCCTCATCACGACCACAAAGTGAGCAACAGTTTGTTCCAACCCATCCCCGTTTGTATAAGTTATCCCATGTGTTGATCCAGTTCTCCGTGCAATGACAACTGAAGCACTATAATTTCAACGCTATCCTCCAAGACCGAAGCTCCTGTAACCAACATCCCTTTAACGACACAAGCATTTGTTTAAAATATAATCATAATCCTAACTCATTGCAACCTGTCTCGTGGCTTGATTGAAAGCCCAGACTAAATCATCCTCTGCTTCACTTAATTTGATACTAGCTTCAAAGAGATGTTTAATGTAGCTCATCCATTCTTCCTTCCACAAACTAGCCAATTCCAAATCCTCAAGCACTAAGTCAATAGGACTGGGATAGATGGGAATCTCTGAGTTTTCTGAGATGATCGAGAGTGATCCCACAATCATTTGAATAATCAACTAATCCAAGGGATAATACAAAGTCACGATCAAGGCCAATAACTGGATCAAATCCAATAATAACCCTCTTCCCATCACCTACCTTCCAACAAAGCTCCAAACTAATCGATCCGAGGACTCTAATGAATCCATTCCAGAAATAAGATGTCCTATGTACAGTTTTCTCCTCTTCTCGGAGCTAATCCATAAGATTAATCTTGGACAGGTATTTTGCCACTAGAATTTTGTTTTAAAGGCCTTTCTTGAACAAGGATGACCATAAACATTTCAAGCCAAGAGACATATTGAACCATTCCATATATTTGATGTTCCATCCTCCATAAGAAAAAGGCTTGGAGATATTCTGCCAATTAACCAAGTGCATCTTGTAACCATCAGCCCTGGAGCCCCATAGGAAATTAAAAATATTATGTCGTAGGGTATTGATGATATACAACAGAACTTTGGCCAGAGTGAACTAGTAAACTGGGATGCCACATCAAACCGATTTAAGAAGTATTAACCTACCCCCCAGTGACAGATATCGATACGACCAATTTCCAATAGCTTTATCGAACCTCTTAATGATCCATCACCAATCATTAACCCCATAATTCAAGGGTTTCAACCAATAACCCAGATACTTGAAACCAACTTTGATTGGTTCCATCCTATAAGGAAAGAATAAATTTACATGTGTTCTCAAGTTCGCGTTAATCCTACTACAAAAGAAAGAATATTTAGTTAAATTAATCCTCATTCCCGAGGTTGAATAGAAAAAATTAATAATTGATTTGTATATGAGACACTCCTCAATGGTACCCATTCCAAAGAGCACAACGTCGTCCACGAAGACCAAGTGTGTGATGGATAAAGAAGAGTTGTATCTGATACTATGTAAAGAACCTCTGGCATTTTCCTTTCCAATTAATAATCTTAGATCCTCTACGATAAAAAAAAGTAGACGAGACATCGGGAATCCATGACCTAACCCTCTATATGCAAGGAAAAATTCAGTAGGAGAACCATTGATCAAGACAGAAAAATTATCCGACATAACACAAGCCATGATCCAATTTACCGTGGGAAGCTCTAGTCCAACCTGTAGTAAAATGAGCCTCAAATAGGCCCAATTAACCCGATCATAGGATTTTATGAGGCCCATCTTCAATACCAGTGCCACCAAATCGCTTAACATGATGCTATGTAGGACCTCGTGTGTGATACCCACATCCTCCAGAATTTTCCGATTCTTCAAAAAACTGAATTGTTCCCAAGAGAGAACCCTTTGTAGTAAGGGTTTCATCCTGCTCGAGAATATCTTAGTAATCAACTTATAAATAAGATTGCAAAGGGAGATCAGGTGAAAATCCAAAAAGGTAGAAGGTTTCTCACACTTTGGTATAAGTGCCAGAAAATTCACATTAAAATATTTTGAAACATAACCCTCCAATATGGAATGTTCAATCGTTGCCACTAAGTCACGGGGATTCACTAGTTGGCCAATATCCTATCACGTTAGTTCATATTGTGGGTTTTAAAATGATCAAAAATCAAACCAATATATTGCAGGTATTGGGGGGATGAGGGGTTTAAGGTGGGGGTGGGAAGGGTGGTTTATAAGGATTGAGGTATAAAAAGGGGTGGGGAGGAGGTTTAAAGTATTGGGAGGGGGTTTCAACAAAAATGTTTTGGGTCAATATCTCTCGAAATTAAGGGTATTCTTTAATATCCCACGATTGCACGTGCTATGTGAGAGGTTCACTAAGTGAAGTCCCCGTGCACTAAGTCAACCCCCACAGTCTTGAAAAAAGACAAGAATAATTTAGTTGTCCAGCTATCCATCTCAGGACTCTTGTCCTTGGAGAAACCCTTCAAAGTAGCCTCCACTTCCCCCAAAGTAACAGGTAAATCGACACTTGACGCCTCCTCCCCAAAGTAAAAGGAGGGATAAAGACTAATCATTTTAAGTTGATCAGAAATAAGGGCATCCCCTTACTCCCTGAAGTGGTTGGAAAAGTAATTCACAACCCCCTTTTTCAACAAAACCTGATCATTTAGAAGAGAATCGTCCTCAGTAGAGAGTTCCCAGATGGTGTTTCCATTTCATCTCGATGTGGCAAAAGAATGAAAAAACGAAGTGTTTGCATCACCCAAATCCATCCAAATGGCCCGACTCTTCAGTCACCAAGTCGATGCTTCTTAGTAATGGTTTCATCCTGCTCGAGATTATCTTAGTAATCAACTTATAAATAAGATTACAAAGGTAGATCAGGCAAAAATCTGAAAAGGTAGAAGGTTTCTCACACCTTGGTATAAGAGCCAAAAAATTCACATTAAAATATTTTGAAACATAACCCTCCAATATGGAATGCTCAATCACTACCAATAAGTCAACCCCCACAGTATTGAAAAAATACAAGAATAATTTAGTCGTCCATCTATCCGTCTCAGGACTCTTGTCCTTGGAGAAACCCTTCAAAGTAGCCTCCACTTCCCCCAAAGTAACAGGTAAACCAATACTCGATGCCTCCTCCCCAGAGTAAAAGGATGGATAAAGACTAATCAATTTAAGTTGATCAGAAATAAGGGCATCCCCTTACTCCCTAAAGTGGTTGGAAAAATAATTCACAACCCCCTTTTTCAACAAAACCTGATCATTTAGAAGAGAACCATCCTCAACAGAGAGTTCCCAGATGGTGTTTCCATTTCATCTCGATGTGGCAAAAGAATGGAAAAATGAAGTGTTTGCATCGCCCCAATCCATCCAAATGGCCCGACTCTTCAGTCACCAAGTCGATGCTTCTTGAGCTAACAAAGTATCCTTGTGAGATTTAAGATCAACCAGAGTTATAGATTCCTCCAAAGAAAGAATGTCAGTTGGCAAAAGAAGAGAAAGATCATTTATCTCATTCTCATTCCTATCCTTTTCCAAACACCTCTCCTGATTGATGTACTTATCCCACCACACGACCGTGTGTTTCATACGCTTAATATTTATAACTAAAGAGTTCATAGGATCAGAATCCTCAGGAGTCTCAAAACTAGACCATTCGTTCCACACTAGTAATAAAAAATATTTCTCTAGTAACCAAGTATTATTGAACTTAAAAGGATACCTAGGTCGTGGAATCCCAAAGTATCAATTCAGACATATAGGAAAGTGGTCCGAGATCTCAAAAGACTGAATCTAAACCTGAAAATGATCACAGGTTGAGAGAAAATATTCAGAAGCCAAAAATTTGTCCAACCTCTTACAAACCCCTAGATTCCTGACTCTACTATTATGCCACAGTGGGCCCAGCTTAATAGGTAACATATCCACCATCTGCATGTGAACCAGTAAATGAGCAAAGAAATATGCAAGAGGATCCAAACGATCCTTGGTCCCCCAGATCTTCGCATTCCGAGGTAGTAAAGTTTAAGTCCCCTACAATAATTATAGATGGAGTAAGAAATAAACCCCAAGCCACCACATCCTCCCAAAAGGACTCATGATTTAGATAAGGTCCATAGCAATTAAGACATGACAGAGAAATGGTCGAGCCCCTGTCACATGTAGCCTCCACCATAATACCTAGAAACGTCAGATAAGCACTAACCTTCCAAACCAAAGGGCTCCACCCATTCAATAACCCCCCCCCCCAACAATCCGACTGCAGTCGTCGCACGAAACTCCCATCCCGAATGAAGCTTTGCAAAGTGGAGTAAAGCATGTTCTTTAGAACACATAGTCTCCTGTAGGAAGACCATATCAGTACACAACCTATCCAAAAGTAATCCAAGTGATCTTTGTTTGTTTTCCCCACCCTCCATCCCTGAATATTGAAAGAGAGAAACCGCATTAGGTCACCAACTGTATGGGAGACACTTCTCTAAGATCGCTTGGGGGAGTGGGAAAAACCGAAGTAGCACCAGCCCGTGCAACCTCCTTAATCTTGATAGAGAGAGGAAAACAAGTTTCCCCATCACCCTAAGACCCCAACCCATCCCCGATCAAAGTCCTTCGAGGATTTCTTTCTCTTCGGATAGTCACGTTCTAATGTCTAATAGAGGCTAGGGGGATGCCAAAGGAAGATAAAGGAGTGTGGTCCATGAAAAATGGCATGTATTCCCATAGAGAAGGATCCTAGAAGGAAGGAAAACTAGTAGGAGTGAAAGTCTCCTCCTCATTAGGAAAAATCACCCCCACGCAAGAAGGCAGAGGGGAAAATCCATAGAACAAAAGATAGGGTCAACCCCTTGCCCCCCACTCCCACTTGCCAACACCAAGGCACTAGAATTCTCAGTCTTGGAAGATAACCCAACAACCATAGTGGGTGAAGCAGTCGAAACACACTTAGTAGAAACCCCAAAGTTATCAGAAAAGGTAGCAATAACACCCTCCACTCCCGCGCAAGAAGACCCAAAAAAGATGCTAGAAGGAGGGACTCCCGAATCAGTAACATCCTTCACCAACTATACGGACGGAATGGGAGCACGACAACTAATAACATCTTTTTTCACTGCATTAATAAAATCTAAATCCCCCAAAGATAAATATACATAAACATCTGACAGTTGAGATTTGATCTTACTAGAAGCAGGCAGATACCACAGAGGAGAATTAGGTTCTAAAAAATTCCCATCCCTTCCAAATGTGGTCTCGGCTGCATAGGAAGTCCGAGGAAAACCCAACCTAAGCAGACAAGGGCACTGAGCCTTGAGATGACCAATGTCGTGATAAAAATGACACTGGAAAGGAATCTGAAGGTAGTATATGCGCTGTATAAAAGTTCGCTGCCCCCACTGTATTTCCACCTCCGCCGGGAATCCGAGAGATACATATAGTTCAACGAGAACAAGAGCCATCCTCTTATCAAAAGCGTGAAGAGATGTAAGATCAACATCTAAACACCTCCCCAGGGTATTTTCCAGACCCTCAATAAATTCTTTAGACCACAACAAAAGTGGTAAATCGGGAAACAATAACCAAAGATGGAGTTTTGCAGACCTTTCTTGTAATGGGTCAAAGTTAATATGCCATCTACGCAAGACTAGAGATCCCCTGTCCATCGGCCACAACCTATTCATAATCAAATCCACATTCGAGCTCTCTAGAAAGAGAAAAACAAGCCACCCATTTTCCAAAAGGCTCACCATTGAGAGATAATCAAGCAATGACTTCCAATGATGGGTAACCCACTCCATAATACCACTCCTGTCCATTATGATGTATTCCAACCTACTGACAAGTGCTTGTTGGCACAACGAATCAACCTTGTCCATAAAAATGTCATGATCCAAGACAAACTTTTTCCTTTTCTACAAAGCTTTGAACACCTTGGCCTTCCTTATGTTTAAAACTCAAAAAAGTCCCTATAACTGGAGAACCAGATAACCCCGAGGGTAGACCCGGTACCATCACCGGTGTCCCCATGACCGTCATCATAGGAGACCCATGACAGGGTACATAAACGCTGTGACATCGAAAAAAAAGATAAGAACCTAGAAAAATATCCTCATGTTCTTGACACTGGTATCAGTAACAAAACCGCTAGAAAACATATATTGAATTTTCATTATATTTAAAAAAAAATAAGAAAACATATATAAATTTTCATTTAATTTTGAAAGGCTATGTGGTTCCATAATTCAAAAGAAATTTAAGAATTTTAAAATAATATGTTCTCTATATATTGTATATGCTATTTTTAGATTTGATTTTTTTTAAAATATTTTATTTATTTATTATGCGATGTTAAAGAGATGGAATTAATATTTTTTAAATTATTTGGTGTTAATTTGTTAAAGTATTGGTTTTAACATCACCCATATTGTTCATAGGCGTTGGTTCATTTGTTAACTTGGTTGAAAATGTATCTCATCATATATGTTAAAAAAAATGATATACACTAAGGTTGTAAGTATAATGAAATATTGATAAGTTTAATAAAGTTTAATTCTAAAATATTGTATCATAAATTTAACAAATTCACAAATAAATATTTTATAAATAACATAATTGTCTTATTTAATTTATATTATTTTATCAAATAAACAATTACATGTTTATCTTTTAACATCGACCTATTCTATTGGATATGACTCATTCCCTTATACTTATTTGTTGGTGGCTTATTCCATACATTTAGTAATTGATAGGAGATATTTACTTGTATTTATTGATTTTAAAAGCTACTAACTTGCAATGCACTAAATTATTAATGACTATTAGTAATTGTTAAGATTTGGAATATTTATTTTTATTTGATATTTTGATAAATAAAGTCAAAATAAATGCAATGGAATTATTATTATTTAATAATTAAATAACCAAGAGAAATTGGAACTCAAGTAGTTGTTGAAAGAGTATTTGCTGATTCACAAGGGGGAATGACAAATGGAAAAAAAATGTTGAGTAAAAATTGTGATGCAAGAGGCATCTTCCCCAAAATTAGGGCGAGACTCCTTCTGGAGCAATAATGAGAAGGGGGCTCATAAATGACCAAGTCTTAGGCAAAATACTATAAAGTATTGTTTCCATTGAATAAACAAGAGAATTTTGATGGAGGGAGAATGATCTAGTTTATTTAGAGAGAGATATTTTGCATTGATTGGTATTTCCCTTGTGGTTAAACGAATAGGCTTGAGGGTCCTAGACCAAGTAAGTTCGTTGCTCTCAGAGTTGGTTGGGAGCAACACCAACCTCAATTTCGTTTTTTCCCATCAATGGTGACAGGTTCTTTTCTGATTAATTTGGCACATTAGACTTGTTGTTATAATCTAGAAATAGATTTTTTTTTTTTACAAAAACGGTTAAAAATTAATTAAAGACTAGCAAATGGGCTGCCAGGGCCTTTACATAGCAAATTCGGACACACCATTCTGATCTTCTTTTCCAGCTTAGAATTGGTGGCCTTCCTTTCCTTGACTTTATGGGATCGCAGAATTTGAGCTTCCTCCATTGACAATAAGCTGGTTTTTGTTTAGAAGAGCACCCCGGTTGGCTTCAGCGTCCGCAAGGCTATTTAGATTCCTGAGCACATGATGAGCCTTATAATTTCTGAAGTTTGAGAGGAGGAGATAGACTTTCCTGTAGATTTGGGAAAGATGAATGTTCGTAGGCGCCTTCTTGGAGTGAACTGCTTTGATTATCAGCCTGGAATCACCGAAGATATTAAGCCTTTGGATGTTCAATTTCCTTGCTTGGATTAGACCCTGCCACAGCACCAGCAGCTTAGCTTGGTTGTTAGAAGCCTAACCAAGGCCCCATGCAAAGGACAAATGGAGATTTCCAGATGGCTCGAAGATAACGCCTCCTCCTCCAGCTTGACCGGGATTCCCTTTCGAGGCCCCGTCAAAGAAAAGGCACCATTCATTTAGCACAGATCTCCATTTGATGAAGTCCATTTCAGCCAGCTTGATTTCCCAGCTTGGTTTGTGGGTCAAGGACAAGGTTTCATCGCTGGAATGATTTGGCTTGAAATCCTTAAGCCAACGTTCTTCCTCAGCAGAGAGAGGGGACGTGTTGCTCTTGATGGCCTTTGTGTTTAACACTTCAGACAGCATGACTCTGGCTTCGACAGCGATTTGGGAAGGAACCCAACATTCTTCCTTGAATATTCTATTATTTCTCTCCAACCAGATTTTCCAAGACAAGAACTTGGGGATCCACATCCACATGGTCATGAGAAGAATCGTGTTGCTCAGATCGTGGGGATAAAGGGAGAGCCAACGACTTACCATTTCCACGACTGAGTTGGGTAAGCTGATAACCAGAGGCCCCAGCATTAATCTCCAGACTTCTTAGGTAAAATCGCAGGTTATAAATAGTGATTTGCATTTTCTTCAGCGCAGTTGCACAATGGGCAGCGTGAAGGCCCACTCCAGCCTTTTCTCTTGAGATTGTCATTGGTGAGAATACTATTTTGGAGCAGATTCCAGACGAATATATCTATTTTTGGAATGGACGAGAAGTTCGAGAGGGCCTTCCATGGTCCAGGATTGGGAGGAACCCATGGATTCTCCATGATAGCAGCATAATCGGCAGAAGCAGAGTATTTACCTGAACCTGAGCCCCAACTCCGTTTGTCTTTGGAATTGGCATTGATGGGCGATTTTCCTTTAAGGATATCCAACATCTTCAGCGCTTCCTCCTTGAGCTCGTCCGGGAAATCTCTAAGATTCCAACCTACCCAGGATTCTTTGTCATCCCATGAGGATATATCCCACAGGGTGCTGTGATTGTTGGCAAGTAGCCAGGCTTTGATGTTCCCCAGCTCGTTCAAGCTGTTAAAAGGCTGCTCTCCAAGAATAGAGTCTTCCCAGATTTTTATTTTTGCTCCATTGCCCAGTATCCACGTGAGCTTAGCTGTGAAGAAAGGGAGGGCTCTTTTGCATAACAAGAAGATCGGAGATCCAGTTTGAGTTTTTGTGGGATTTTCCAAGCACCTGTCTTTGTTTCCTGTGAAATATTTTTTCCAGAGGATCTGCTTGCTCCAAGAATTTTTACCAGAAATCATGTTCCAAAGGATTTTTCCCCCCATGGCTAGATTTTGGGTGGCCACATCTCTGATTTGAAGGCCCCCCTCCAACTTTGGCTTTGTAACCTTATCCCAGCTGACAAGGTGCAGCTTCTTTTCATTATTTCGACCACCCTCCCAGAGGAAACACCTGAGCAGCTCTTCAATCTTGTTCATAATGGTTTTGGGAGCTAACAGAACCTAGCACTGATAAATAGGGAGACTAGTGAGGACATAATTGATCAAGATAAGCTTACCTGCCTTGTTGAGCCATTTTGCTCCCCAGGCTTGAATTTTATTTTTGATCTTGTCCAGAAGGGGTAGCCAATGGACAACTTTGGGAGTATCTTTAAAAATGGGGATGCCCAAATAGGTGAAGGTATCCCAGATTGAGTTACATTCCATCTCAAGGATTTGAGATATGTTCAACATTTCGAGAGGGGAGTAGTTCCAGCCATAGATCTTGCTTTTGTGGAAGTTTATTTCGCTTCCAGAGCTGTTCATGTAGCTGTCAAGTTCTGATTTGAAATTCCTGGCAGTGATGAGGTTGGCCACTCCTAATAACAGAGTGTCATCAGCAAATTGGGCGTGGTTTACATCCTTGACCTTGGGAACTATTCTTATGCCTGAGAGAGCTCTGTTTTGAACACTTCTATTCAGCTGGAAACTTAGAACAGAAGATTGGATGACAAAGAGCACTGGAGAGAGTGGGAAGCCTTTCCTTAATCCTCTTGAGGCTTGGAAGAAATTGGTAGGCCGGCCATTAATCAGCGGAGCAATCCAAGGAGATGATATACAGGCTTCAACCCACTGAGTAAAGTTCTGATTGAACTCGAAATTCCTCATGGCAGCAAAGAGGAAATCATGCCTAACTCTATCAAAAGTGCTGGCCAAGTCCAACTTCACTACCATTCCTTTCTCTTTTTTCCTGTAGCTGGAATGAATGGCTTCTTGGACTAAGATTATATTGTCCAGGATCTGCCTACCTCTTACAAACCCACCTTGGTTTTCCGGGATTAATTTTGGCAGAATTTTTTTGAGTCTGTTGGCCATTATTTTGGTTATTATTTTGTATCCCGTGTTGCATAGGGAAATTGGCCTGAATCTATTGAAGTTCTTAGCTCCTTTTTCTTTTGAAATAAGAGCCAGGAAAGATGAATTGGTGCTGCCTCCTAGCTTGGAGCAGCTTTGAGATTTATTTATAATTCTGTACAAGTCCCTTTTAATTATGTCCCAGCAAGAGATATAGAACCGGGCTGTAAATCCATCCGGTCCAGGAGCTTTATCCGGGTCCATGTTGAAGAGGGCTTTTTTAATTTCACGAATACTCACAGGATAGTTCAGCAGTTGATTTTCCTCTTCATTGGAACCTCTGAGAGGGGATATGAGTTCGGATCCACCTGAACCCGATCCGGGGCAGAATAAAGCTTTTTGAAGAAGGAGTGGGCAGCCTCCTGAATGCCGCTGAAGTCTTTGATAATTTGGTCTTGCACCTGTATTTCATGGATGCAAATGTAGATTTTCCTAGCTTGGGCCTACTTGTGGAAGAAAGTGGTATTTTTTTCACCAGCTTGAAGCCAGAGCGTTCTTGATTTGACTCTCCAGTAGATTTCCTCCTCTCTACAAGCTTTGTGATACTTCCTTTGGAGATCAGTTTCCCGATTGAGCAAGGCAAGGGTGATAATGGACTCTTCCATCATCAGTTGGTGCCGATCCAGCACCTTCTGAGCTCGTTTCCTTTCATCTGTGGGGGATCTTTGGTCTTTAGCCCAGGTTTTCAAATCAGCTTTGAGCCTTCTGATTTTTCCTTCCCAGACGTAGAAGGGAGACCCATAAGCCGGTTCATTCCAGGATTTATTCACAATGTCAAGAAATCCATCCTGATTTACCCATAATGGGCTAAAACAGAAGGGGATGGGGCCTAACTTTTCTTCTGGGGAAAGGGTGAGCGAGATTGGTTTATGATCGGAGGTGTAGTGCGAGTGGATCTTGGAGGAAGCCATCAGGCCAAGAGTAAGGAAGGAGGAATGAATAAGGAACCGGTCTAGGCGGGCAGCAATATGGCCAGGTCCTAATCTTTTATTGGTCCAAGTGAACTTTCCTCTGACAGGGGTGATATCTTTGAGATCCCAATCCAGCATCAAATCTTCCACCCATTCCCTGGCAGGATCCTGGACTATTGATCCCCCTTTTTTTTCCACCAGAGAAAGGGTTACATTTAGGTCTCCAACCACAACGAGGTTCTCAGGGTTATGCTAGATTAATTTTTTTTTAAAGAGTCCCAGCATTCTTTTTTCTCCACAAGTAAGACATGAACATACATATTAAAAATACTTACAAAGTGACCGTAGTCTTTATGGTACAGCTTGGTATATAACCAATGCGTGGTGCCTTATTCTTCTATAAGATCGAGCGTTGCAGAGTCCCAAAAAGTTGCCAAGCCTCCTGAGGCACCTCTAGCACTCACAGCCCTACCTGGGCCTTTCTTCCAGAACGAGTTCCTAGCTCGGAGGAGAACTTCCCCCTCCATTTTCGTCTCCTGGATTAGGAGGACTTTCGGCCTCAATACTCTTACTAAATCCATTATAGCTTCTTCTTTTAGAGAGCTTCCAAGTCCTCTACAGTTCTAGGAGACGTATTGCATTATTTACCTGGTTGAGGGGGATGGCCCCCTTTCGGGGTTTTCCCAATATTCATCCCCGATCTGGTGTTCATCATTTCTGGAATGGTGTGCTGTGAGCCTTGGACTACATCCTTGTAGGACTGCTCTTCCCTTCTTTTCTTCTCAGGCTTTCGTCCACGCTTTGGTTGGTTTGGAGAGACTGACGGACTGCTTACTTCAGTATCACCTTCCTAAGAGGAATCAGCTCCTGTTCCGGAACTCAGACTGGTATGATCCTTTGGTAGGTTGGAGGCAATGGGTTGAAGGACTGGATCGCTTGGACTTTGTAGCACTCGAACTTCGCCAGCTTCTGATTCATATGTGGTGTTTTGGGGATCCTTAGATGTTTCCTGGAGGTTGGCCGGTGCATTGCCTTCTTTTGGAGACTCTTGGGTCGTTTTCTCCTTGTTTTTGTTGTTGCTGGAGGTTTTCCCTTTCTTGACTTTCTGCCATCCTTCCGCATCTTCTTTTTCAACAGCCAGTTTGGGACAGAATCTTTGGAAGTGGCCGTGTTCTTGACAGTTCCTACATTTAAAGGGCAAGTGCTCATAGTCCAATTTCTGGTAATGGGTCTAGGATCCAACTGTTAGTTTTACTGCCTCAGGCAGGACGACCTCAAGGTCCACTTCAACACATATTCTGGTGCAAGAGTATTGACCTTTGTTGTCGGCTTTATCAATGAAGTGGCCAATCTCGTTCCCTATTCTCTTCAGCGATTCGAAGTCCCAGCAGTGCACTGGGAGATTGGGGAGCCTGAACCACACTGGAACCTCTTTGGGGAAGTCGATCGTGGGGTCAAAATATGGTGTCCATTTGTTCAGATATAGGCCCTGCGTTCCCATAAAGTAGGTACCGTTCCTGAAGATTAAATCACGGTCTTCTTCTGAGATAAATTCAAAAACAAAGAACCCTCTCCCAACAGGGTAACAGGTTACACCATTTTTCAGGTTGGGCTTCCAGTTCCTCTGGGTCCAGTCATCTGTGGTCTTAGTGGAGGGCTATAATCCCATGAACTGACCCACTAGGCCTCTCTTAGCCAGAGCCAGAGCTATTTTCATAGGTTTTTCTTCAGGAAGGGCGATTTCAGGGATTTCTTCCAGCTTCTTGATGAATTTTGGAATGACCGGGGGAGAGATATTTTTGCCTCTGCTCGGGAGGAGCCTTCAGAAGGCATCCTCATTCGAAATCAAAGGGGGGGGGGCGTCCTCCCCTCCCCCAGGCGCCGCCATGCCTCTCTCAGAGAACTCGCCCGAGCCCTAGCGCGCAGCCTCCCAGACGCTCTCTCTCTCCAGCAAAAGAATCGGTTTTGGTTCCCTTATTAACCATTAAAGAGTCTTGCGATTAATTGATTTCTATCTAGAAATAGATTATTAATATTACTGAATTTATAAATTTTTTCTACTCATAAGTTGTTTATTAACTTCTTATATTCCGTTGTTCTTTTATTATTTGTTCTTGTATAAATTGTTCGTGCACAAAGCATTTTAGCTAGTAGAGATTTCTCCATTTATTTTCATTATCTTAT
>LPNX010163434.1:50780-95428 GCA_001517045.1 Pseudotsuga menziesii | reverse complement strand
TATATATATATATACTGTTAACCATTTTCCTTTCCACTGTAAAAAGAGAAAAACGATTAATTGAACAAAGAAATTAATTACCAGATGCATACAAATATTCAATTTAAGAGAGTCCAGAGAATGGGCTATTATTTTCTTTACAATCGCTAATAAAAAAAACTGAAACCAACTTTCAGCTAAAAAACTCCATCAAAACGAATACAACACTTTAACTCATAAACAATATATTATAATCAAAATTGAGAATGCCAGAGTACCAATCTTTTAAAAAGTAACTTAAAACCCTACAATTTGTTTTTTTAAGCCTCGATGGTGATCAAGTTGCAAAACAATTTACTAGGTCCAACAATACATTTTGCTTTCTAACTTATCTTAAAAATACAGAGGCTGAGAAACCCTTTTCTTTCCCAAAATCCAAGCTGGGAAGTTACCATTAGATCTTTCCAACTAACTTCTAAACTGGGATATAATGCATACCTTTGTTCTACAGAAAGGATTCACCATTATAGAAGGAGCCACACCATAATTTGTACATTTACACAAAGATTTAAAACGTTAGATTTGCTTCACAGGATGTTTATCATGAAAATCAAATTTAAGAGTCTAGGTTACTATTTATTTTACCTTGGAATCGAGTAATGGAATGCGTAGAAAGAAGTGAACCCTTTTTTTTGTAAACACAACCCTTGCTACCATTTTGATTCAAAACTAGCACCTTTACGACTGTTCATTTATGCAAACGACGAATGCCCACAAGTATCATTGTAAATAGAAAAATTCAAATGTAAATGGTAGGAAGTCACATAAACCCTAAACCCTGTGTAGTAAAAGTAATACTTACTTTTGGATGAAGTTTTGGCCATAATTGTGAGGGTAGGGCTATCCTTTGACCTTTCTAACCGACTGAGTAACCATATTTTTAGTCCTCTTCATCTTCACCTATCATGAAGAGAGTATAGTTAAAGTTTGTAACCAAATATAGTAAAGTGCAAATGCATATGTTAAGAGAATTTACCTTTTATAGAAACGTTTAGAGTGTCGAGGGTTCTCCTCCTCCAAGTTCTCCATTATTCTGCCTTGTACAAACTGTAAGCATGAGATTCCATCCTTTTTCATCTTTTTGTTGTATAAAAATAAAACTTGCTAAGAGCTTTTTTTACCTTTTAAATCCTGTTATCCTCATTGGTATAGGAAGTTTCTCTACCAACAACCAAATACAAGAACAACAGAACCTTAAACCCTTCCACATAAGAAACAAAGACATCTCAAAGTCTACGTAGAGAAAGGAACTCGACTCGAGCTCAAAACATATTGATAATCCACAAATAACACAACGTAAGTTGTTTTTAACCCGAGAAGCTTACTGGAATTCATGCCAGGAGGTAAGATTAAAAATCATAGAAAAGAATGACTCTCAGCGAGGAGGTGTAGAGATGAAACCAACAAACAACAAACACTATGAACAAAGAATGTTTCATCCAACGCTACGGATCGTGAGGAGTTACAGGTAGAGGGAAAATATCAATTTTCATTTTTAGGAAAAGCTGTTAAGTATGCCAAAGCATTAAATTTTCCTAGCTGCATCGTCTACTCGCAACCCACGACTTTTGGACAACTTTAAACCTCATTTAAACCTTATTTTAAATCGCATGAGTTGTCTGGCATGACATGCAAACCTCATACCCTTGTAACTCCCATGTTTGCATTTGTTTTAACCTTTGTAGTTTTGTTTGCATCTTAGGTTACGCCTCTTTTAATTTCCATCATTGTAAGTTAAGAGTTTGCTATGAAACTTTCCTTTTAAATAAACCACTTCACCCATATGCAAGTGGGTAAAAACCTCAAACATGTAACTTTAAAACATAGTTGGAGTTAGATACTTATTTTCCAATAGTTTTCATGACTTATGACAAGGGTCCAAGCCTTAGGGATCAAATCCTTTGCTGCAAAAGAACTTAGTTGACAACAACATTTTTACCTTGATTTTAAGCCGCTCTATTTTCCAGAGATTATCATAGTTGGATTTTTGACCTCCAGGAAAATGGCAAGTCATGCCTTTATGCAAACAAGAAGAAAATAGAATATGAGAAACATTCCTTTACCTCTTATGTTGAAAGAGAGAATCGAATATGATAATCCAAAAACTTGGAAGAGGCAATGAGAAAAGAAAATTTCTGTTATGATCAAAATAAAAACAAATGAGAAAATGTACCTAATTGGAAAAATAAAAGATGTAAAATTTTTTAATAGAAAAAGAAAGGTACTAAGTTTTATAAAAATTCTGGAAATAATTATCAAGGATATCAAGGGAGTAAATTTAAAAATGATAAACAACAAAATCCTATTGCAATCAAAGAAAGTGATCTACCCACTTCCTATAATAAAAATACCGCCCAAAGGGAACCATTAAAATGTTGGGATTGCGGTGAACCCCATTATTTTAAGGACTCCTCTATAAGAAGAAAAACTCTTAGCAATGTGCATACAATTTAATGAGATACTACTGTGTGAGATATAGCAAGGAGCATGCCCAGAATCAGTGCAACATTGGAGAACAAGAAAGTAGATCATCAAAACATCTATGGTTGAAATCGAAGGTACGTTAAAGGAAAATCAATCTCTATATTGATTGAACTAGATGCAAGTTTAAGTTATACATCACTAGGAATTGTAGAATTATACAAATTACAACAAGATAAAATTTGAAAAGACTTGGTTATTTCAACTTGCTACAAGCACGAAGCGAAAATTAACTAGCTTTGTGAAAGTATGTGATTTTATTATGAATGGTTTTAAAATGCAAACCAATTTAAATATTCTACCTTTGGTATCTTATGATTTATTGATAGTAATGAATTGGTTAGAGAAAGGTAGAGTTATTTTAAACTGTTATGACAAAAAAAATTCACGTTTAGATGATGAAAGTAATAGTATTGTCGTAAAAGAAATTCCTAAGAAAATCAACATAAGAGAAATTTCATCTTTACAAATAAAAAGGTCTGCTCGCAAAGGTTGCAAGGATTTTGCAGTTGAAATAATGGAGGATAGAGAGAAAAATAATCAAGTCAATGTAGAATACAATGAGAAGTCAATGCAGTGAGAAGTTTGCTGTCAGAGCATATGGTTTTCAGTGAATAATTTTAGTTTATAGTATACTCCAAGTTTGTTTGAAGAAAAGGGTTTCAAGGTTTTTGAATAAGTTGCAAAAGTTTGAGATAGTAAGGACTCCATAGTCCAATGGATATAAGGCCAATAGAACTTCTAGGTTCTTGGCATCTCATAGGGAGCATTCCATCCCCAGAAGGAGCCGATGTTGGTTTCGAAATTTTCCCCATTAAAGTTTTCTTTTAATTCTGGCAGCGTGCATGCAAAAGTACTCATATGCCATGAGTTCAAGGTTTTCAATGTAAGGAAGGTTGTAGGTTATCAACAGTTCCTAAAATATTCAAGTGTTAAGATATGCATCCAATTGAAAGTTCCCAAAATCTTCAAGTGAAATTTAAATGTTGTGGTTTGAAATGTTGCTTTGTCACACTGATGTTTACAAACATATGTCCAAGGAAATGCTATACTGATCAGCTACAAGTCCTTAAATCTCAAATCCAAGTCCGAAGGGTTCAAATTCATATATCAAGCATTGGGCATTTATAAATGTCAAGTCAATATCTGAATTTGAAGAAAAGTTTGATAACACACATGAACGCATTTGGTTGTCAACAGTTTTCAAATCTATATTTCAAATACTAAGAAATTGTTGGAGTACATATTTCAAAGGTTTGTTCTGCCACATTAAACACATGGCTTCCGGAGCAAGTTAGGTTCATTTAAAGCATGGGAAATGCTGAGGAAAATGGCTACTGGGAAGTAGAGCTTCCTCCAAATTTCAAGTGACCTATAGAAAATGATCGAGCTTCTCTTGAGAACTTCACTTGGGAAAAGTATGAGGCAAGGAAATTGGTTCCAAAGAATGTCAGATGACCTTTACAAACCTGTGAGTAAAAATGTTTACCTGTAAATAAGCAGTCAACCATAAAAAATGGAAAAGAATCCAGAGGCCATGACACTTCAGGAAAATATGGTAATCATGATGGAGAATACAACACACACTCATAAATGGCTAAGGAAAGACCCTATAAGGGATGATAGTCTCCCAACGCCAAGTGTAAAAGGGATCGATTCATGCCTATCAAAGAATCACCATTAAACAAGTCATTCACATGAGAATCCCACAGGTTTAAAAAACTGCACAACTCATGGATAGGAGCATTCATATTTATACTGAGGTGTTTACAAGATTTCCAGATGCCAGATTTATCCTTTCCAATTATTGGTAAATCTCCATAAATTTCCAAATGTTCAAGAAATGTCTCATGTGGATATGTGAAGTCAAATAGGTTTACTGTGTTCCCTTGATACAATTCTAATTTGCTGCCAATATCAAACTAAAATTCTTAATGATGGACTTGGGGTTATATTAGCTAGCCTTTGAAAGAAAAAGAGATGAAAAAGGAAATGCCCGAAGCAGTTTTTGTGTAGTCTCAAGTATGAAGTCTCAATTTGGCATATATATAAACATTTAGACATGTTTTTAGAGAAGTCCTAGGCCCAGTGATGATGAGCCAAGGAAGTGAAGATACATTTTATAGTTTTATAACTGAAGGTGTTTTTGGTGACTGAAGCAATAAATGAAATTTGTGGTTATAATGATAAGACCATTACTATGTTACTATTTCTAAGTTAGTTAATGTTACTACAAAATAAAAGGAAGCTTCAAGATTCTTTAAGAAGAGAAACAAATGACAAAGTATATTTAATATTGGCAGTTTCAGGATTTTGAATTTTCAAGAGTTGTATCTCAGATTTAAAGGCGACCATTGTAGCAGTTTGCATGTAGACAATATATTGATTGAGAACATGTGGCATTCAAAAGGATTCTTTCCAGATTTTGGGGTAAAGATATCATATAGGGGAATAAAAAAGGAGACCGAGTCTTTTATAGCATTCGAGGAAGATTGGTTTTGGAATCAACTCCAGATATGATAACAAACATCCCAGATTTACAGGCTCCTTCGATGCATGATTATATTCTTCAACAACTGTCAGCATACTTATATTCAATGCTTCTTAGTTATGGATAATATGTGGATTCTATAGCATTCATCATCAGAATTTAAGTCAAATATGGTTTCTATAAAATAGGGGGATTTAATTATTTCCATGTTGGCACTCAGCTTTTTGTTAGACTATTTTGGGTAAAGTAGGACCTTCAATCCTACCTGATGTAACTGGCTTACATTGATTGTAATAATTGAATCTATTATAACTATGAGAAAACAATGATGTAAGAGAGAAGAGAGTGAGAGGTTCCAGCCTGGGAGGTTGTGTGTGTCATTGTAAAGGGTGTAATTATCAACATGTTAGTATATTTTAGGACTGTATGGAGGATGAGAGATCCTTGATGAGTCAGTTTATGATTTCTTTTCATACAAATGTTATTTATGCCGGTAATAAATCTTATGATGGATAGTGTCACTATCCTAGTTTCTTATTGCAGATGTCAATGTTTGTAATTCTTTATGCAGAATGTTTTTCTATCTAAATTTTTTTTATTGGTTATGTGATCAACAGTTTGTGATTTCATAATTCATTATTCGGTGGTTCATACATTGCTACTTTCTGTAGACACATGTTTTTATATCATCTTGGTTTACCTTTTTCTTTCATATTCTTATAAGTCTGTGTTTTAGGATTTATGATTCATCCACACCTTCATATTCCTCTTCTACTATTAAAAATATAGATTCATTCAATTCGAGGTGCCTAAAATTTGTGCTAAGCAGTTGGTACAAACTTGAGGAGAAACATTGACTTAAAAAGAACTTCACAAGAGTTCCAGGTAGGAGATCATGTTTATGTAAAGGTGAAACCTAGAAAAAGTTCCCTAAGATTGGGAAAATACTCAAAATTGACACCTAGGTATTGCAGACCTTTTGAAATATTAGCAAAGGTTGGACCGATGACATATCAATTAGAATGACCACCTACTATAAAGGTACATAATGTTTTTCATGTTTCGATTTTAAAGAAATGCGTTCATGATGCTACTCATATGATTGACTGGAATGTTATACAAGTGGAACCCAAAGGCGAATTTCAAGTGAAACTGGGATACAAATAGTTAATTTAAGAGATTCCAAAGAATGGGATATTATTTTCTTTACAGTCGTTGATAAAAAAATCTGAAATCGGCTTTCAGCTAAAAAATTCCATCAAAACGAAGCCAACACTTTAACTCATAAACAATACATTATAATCAAAATCGAGAAGGCCAGAGTGCCAATATTTTAAAAATAACTTAAAACCCTACAGTTTGGTTTTTTAATCCTCGATCGTTATCAAGTAGCAAAACAATTTACTAGATCCAACGATAAAATTTTCTTTCTAACTTATCTTAAAAATACAGAGGCTGAGAAGCCCTTTTATTTCCCAAACTTCAAGCTAGGAAACCATTGGATCTCTTCCAACCATCTTCTAAACTTGGATATAATACATACCTTTGTCTTGCAGAATGTATTTTCCATTATAGAAGGAGCCACACCATAATTATACATGCACACAAAGCTTTAAAAAGTTAGATTTGTTTCGAAGGATGTTTTTCATGAAAAATCAAATTTAAGAGTCTACCTTGGAATAGAGTAATGGAATACATATAAGGAAGTAAACACTTTTTTTTTGTAACAAGACCCTTGCTACCAATCTGATTCAAAACTATCACCTTTAAGACTGTTCGTTTGTAAAAACGACAAATCCTCACCAGTATCACTGCAAATATAAGCATTCAAATGTAAATGGTGGGAAGTCATTTAAACCATTAAACCCTGAGTAGTAAAAGTAATACTCACTTTTAGATGAAGATTAGGACATAATTGTGAGGCCATCGATAGCCTTCGACCTTTCTAACTAACTGAGTAACCATATTTTTGGCCCTCTTCTTCTTCACCTATCACGAACAGAGTATAGTTAAAGTTTGTAACAAAAACTAGTACACTAGAAATGCATATTTCCAGAGACTTTACCTTTTAGAGAAATACTTGGAGTGCCGAGGGTTCTCCTCCTCCAAGTTCTCCATTACTCTGATCTGTACAAGCTCTAAGCATGAGATTCCATTCTTTTTCCTCTTTTTGTTGTATAAAAACAAAACTTGTCGCAAAAGCTTATTTTTTGACCTTTTAAATCTTGTTATCCTCGCCGGTATAGGAATTTTCTCCACCAACAACCAAATATAGGAAGAATAGAACCTTAAACCCTTCCACACAAGAAACATAAATAGCTCAAATTATACTTAGAGAAAGGAACTTGGCTCGAGTTCAAACATGCCGATAATCCACAAATAACATAGTGTAAGTTGTTTTTAACCAGAGAATTTCACTAGCATTTATGCCAGCAGGTAAGATTAAAAAGTATAGAAAAGCATGACTCTTAGCGAGGAGGTATAGTGACTAAACCAACAAACAACCAACACTGTGAACGAAGGTTCAAGTTCATGACCGCTTGATGACACACATATTTCTAAATCTTGACTAAAACCTAAGAATGTTTCATCCAATGTCGTGGATCGTGAGGAGTTACAGGTGGAGGGCCAAGATCATTTTTTCTTTTTACAAAAAATAGTTAAGTCTTTCAAAGCATTAAAGTTGCATGGTTGTGCTGTCAAGTTGCAATCCACGACTTTTGGACAACTTTAAACCTCATTTAAACCTTCTTTAAATTGCATGAGATGTCTTCCATGATATGGAAACCTCATACCATTGTAACGCCCATGTTTGCATTTTTGTTCATGGATTAGGTTTGCCTCTTTTAATTTCCATCATCGTATGTTAAGAGTTTGCTAAGAAACTTGCCATTAAAAAAAGCCAATTCACCCATATGCAACTGGGTAAAAACCTTAAACGTGTAACTTAAAAACGCAGTTGGAGCTAGATACTTATTTGCCAAGAGTTTTCATGACTTAGGACAAGGGTCCAAGCCTTAGAGGTTAAAGTCCTTTGTTGCAAAAGAACTTAGTTGGAAACAACATTTTTACCTTTCTTTTGAGCCACTTTATTTTCTGGAGATTATCATAACTGGATTTTTTTACCTCCATAAACAAGTCCTGCCTTATGAAAAAAAAATGAATTATATTTGAGCCAATATAAAATAAAAAAAATAAGTTATGATTAAGAGAAATACTTTTGTAACGATAAATACAATTTTTTTATTTTGATTTTGTGTATTTACGGAGTTGTGAAATCACTTGAATTCAAAACAAACCACCCCACATAATATCAACATGTTTTCTATCTTAGATTGAAGATATTTCATTTTACTTTGATTGGTGGTGTAATGTACTAAAAGCTACTCACTTTTTTTTTTCAAGAAGAAAAAATCTGACCTTGTTATTCAATATGAATCAAAGGGAATTTTTACATAAATCATAATCGATGCTCAAGGACTAGCTACCCACCGGAGATCCCAGCTAGGGGGAAAGGCACATCATAACCATAATTACCCATCAGTAAAATGTCTCATAATATAATGAGGACTTCCCACACACTCACATCAATCGAGAGCCAATATAACTCTGAGCTGCGATCTAAAGAGAGCACTCTGCTCAATCATGAAATAACATCTACCAATAACCTTTAGCAGATTCAAAAAAGATCAGAAAGTCTGAAACATCAAACTGAGAGGTAAAAACCTTTGTACAAGCTCAATATAGCTGAAAACGAGCTTGAGATACCAGAAAATTTTCAATGAATTCCATCAAACATCCTTTTCCTTGAGAAAAAGAGAGTGCCTTTTTAGAAAGTTGGTTAGCTGTCTTGTTGTGCTACTCACTTTAGACCAAAAGAAACCACCCCACCTAACATTGACATGTTTCATTGGATAGGAGATATTCCTTTTTCCTTATTTGTTGATGGCTTGATTTATTTATTTAGTGAATGAAAGGAGAATTCCTTTTACTTATTGGTTGGTGGTTTATTGAATTCATTTAGTAAATGATAAGAAATATTTATTTTTACTTATTGGTTTGGATATGGTATATTTCTTTTTGCTTATTGGTTTAAAAACTTGGACATGATATATTTCTTTTTGCTTATGTCGGTGGTTTAGTGTATTTATTTAGTAACGAAAGGAGATATTTATTTTTACTTATTCGTGGGTGGTTTATATTGTATTCATTTAGTAAATGATACGAGACATTTATTTTTACTTATGGGTCTTAAAACCTACTCACTTGATACCAAAACAAACTATACCCATGATTGATTGATGGAGATATTTAGTGAATGATAGTAAATATTTCATTTTAAGCAACTCATGATTCATTGATTGGTGGAATATTTCTTGAATGATACCAAAACAAAACACCCAAGAAGATTGATTGTGTGATGGAGATATTTAGTGAATGATAACAAAACAAAACACTTGTGATTAGTGATGGAGATATTTAGTAAAGGATACCAAAACAAATCATTGATGGAAATATTTAGTGAATGATATCAAAACAAAACACCCATAACCATGATTGATTGTGATGGAGATATTTAGTGAATGATACCAAAACAAACCACCCATGATTGATTGTGATGGAGATATTTAGTGAATGATACCAAAACAAGCCATCCATGATTGATTGTGTGATGGAGATATTTAGTGAATGATTGGAAATATTTCATTTCAAACCACCATCCGGAAATATTTCATTTAGTGAATGGATTGATCATGGAGATATTTAGTGAAGATTGATAAGAAATATTTTATTTAATGTAGGAAATATTTCATTTAGTGAATGAATTTTTTTTTTAATAATTTGTTGTGGTTGATAGGAAATATTTTATTTAGTGAATGGAATTAATAGTTAATAATTTGGGGTGATTGATGGAGATAGTTAATCATTTGGGTTAGATGATGGGGGTATTTAGTGAATTATAGGAAATATTTCATTTAATGAAGATAGAAAATATTGCATATAGTGAATGGAATTAATAGTTAATAATAAGTGGGTTCCTACTTCTATAATTTGGGGTGGTATTGTGACGGATATCTAGGCTTATGACTTGGGGTCCTAGGGTCAACAACATACTAGGGTGTGTATTACAAAGATCAAGGGTTTGGAACATAAACAACTAGAATAAAAGTTGGTAGGGAAAGTACCTTTTTCGGACGGTTGATCCTAGCTTTCAATCCCTTCTTCCAATGCTCCAAAGCTTTCTACACTTCAATACTTGCAACAAATATTGATGCTTCTCCACAATATCTCTTATTTTTATATAAAGAAACATGAACAAATTACAATTACATTTATAAGTAAATGACATTGTAGATATTGATTCATAACAACAAAAGCATTTGATAAAACATATATGGAAGAAAAAACAAACTTTTTTAATGAAGGTTCACGAAATATTACAACCCTGTCTGAGACAAGCCTTCTTTTGCAAACCAAGAATTGATTCCTCTTTGATCCTTTCTCTAAGAGATTTATCCAGCATAACCTTGATCTCCAAAGATGCTTCCTCTATCCTCTACACATCCCCTCTATCTGTACTTGATGTTGAGGAGAGATTACGAGGCCTATGATGGTTAAGGGAGTTGGGGAAGTCATGATTTCGAACCCAACTACCCGTAAACTAATCATTTTTTTATTTATTTTTAAGTTTGTCTGAAGGAACTCGTGGGTATAAGCAAAGAAACTTGTGACTGGCTTGCGGCTTTTATGAAGGCAATTCGTGAGTGCAACTTTTTAGGGATAACTCGTGGGTTGTATATGGGGTTACCCACAAGTGACACGCAAGTTGTCACAAGAGAACCCATGAGTGCAAACTAAACTCATCTATAAAGATGACAAAGTTGAAGGAATCAAAATGTACTCAATAACCAAATCATCTATAGGGTTATGGTCACTTCAATCCATAATGTCGTTTTATGTATCAACAAGCTAGAGTCGATACTCAGACGGATAAGTGATATTTCATGGTACAACATGTGGATTTTCGTCTACATTTCTTCCTAATAGTTATTTAATGTTACTGACATTGTCTTGGTAATATATTGATGGGAAAATCTAGGATATATGCGAATGAATGGATTTGTTAATTAGATTGAAAAGGCCCATTGAATCTTAGAAAATGAATCTTAACCTAAAGGTATTTCTTTCAATTAGATATTTTTCTATCAATCAACCTCGCTATTTTTTTTCTAAAGTACTTTCCTCCATTTCCACGAATCAACCTTGCTAAATTTATTTCTTGTGTTCCCAAATATTGAGGACTTTTATTGATAGAGAATCTATATATGCCTAAAGAGATTAATGATGATACCACATTTTACTTAATTAAAAGTGTGATTTCCCATCATTTTCCACCTTTTCTTTGCACATACACCTATTTTTTTAAACACCATAGTCACTCCTTATCTGCTTCAAATATTACTACCACATTGCACCACCCCTGAGCTATTTCAGTGATTACTTCCACATCATGACACTTTTAATGCCAAATGCAGAGTATCCATGCTATTTCTAGTTTTTCACATTCAATCAGTGCAAGAATTTCAAGACTAGAGAGCAGAGAATGGAGTGCAAAATAAAACACAAATGATGACTGAGAAGCTTGAATGACTGGGATATTGTTGATGGTAATAGGAATAGGAAGATGCAAAAGCACATAGGCTCCACAACATGCTCGATGGGTAAGATTTTGATTTACTACTTCATGGATTTTTATTATTTGATCTAGCACTTGAAAAGGTTACATAAATTATCAGTTTGTTAAATGCAAAACATTAGAAGTCATTCTCTAAGAGACTTGTGTTGTATCAAGTACGAAACTTATGTTGTATTAGGTTTAGAAACTTATGTTGTATTAAGTTAAGAGATTTGTCTTGTATTAAGTACGACACTTATGTTGTGTTAAGTAAAGAGACATGTGCTATATCAAGTCCAAAACTTATGTTGTATTAAGTCCAGGAAGCTTGTATTGTATCAATCTAGGACATTATGTTGTATTAAGTCATATTCATGAGAGATGCATGTACCATGATCTTGTGTTGTATCAAGATTAGGACCTTGTATTGTATCAAGGTCGAGCCCTTGTGTTGTATCAAGATCAATACCTTGTGTTGTATCAAGGTCAGAACCTTGTGTTATATCAAGGCCGAAATCTTGTGTTGTATCAAGATTGGTCTTGGTCTTGTCTTGTGTTGTATCAAGACCATATAGCTTGTGTTGTATAAAGCTGTGACTCGAGTTGTATTAAGTCATGAGGATATACTATGTGATGTATGGATAGTCATGGTCACTAGGTGCTATAAGTATCCTTTAGGGATTAGCTACCCATATAGTGATATACTTTAGCATGTGTGACTATATGACGAGGTGTAATACATATGATCATAGGTTTGGAACAATTCTTCTAAGTATGATATGATAAAGATGATTATTTGATTAAACACTTATGGACCATACATAATTTAATTAATGATAAATGAGATGAGCACAGGGATATAGTAAGGATTCAAATCCATGTCAGACCTCTAGTAAACTTGAATTGCAAACATATCAGTTAAGTCTAAGTTGCGGTAAACAAGTTCGAGTTAATTAAGGAATCTACTCCTTGATTTATGCAAAGTGTTTCTTTGTGGATGGCAATGATTGTGAAGCACTAAGACATTCAATTAAACTCCTAATTAATGGTCAAGCAGTTAGTTAATGATCCAGTTCAGTTCAATCAGTTCACATTTAGTTAAAGGAAGTTAACACCAATGAATTAATGGAGGGCGCATATCTTCAGTATGGGAGATAATTTCGAGGTGGAAAATTGGGCACCAAGTCAAGAAATGTGCAATAGGTAATGTGTGGATAGTGCACAGAGTTCCTACATTGTTCACAGTGCCAAAAATGCATGCAACCATTCGCTACCTCTCATTGTATGACTGAATAAGCTTGTTATTAAAGTGTTATGCACTTGGAAAGGATGAGACAGTGTTTCGAGTGATCTCTATTCTCTAGTGATACTTTTATATCTCTTATCACGCAATCTGCAAGTGTTGTAAACTCATTCTCTACACTTAACTATCATACTCAAAGGATTGTTTGGTTTTCATGCTCCGTATTTGGAGGGTTTTCCTAGGGTACATCTTGTGTTTTATGGATTGAATGATTTGTGTGTTTGAATTGTTTATGAGATCTACATGCACTGGATTTGTTTATCAAAAGTTTTAAAGTTCAAGAATATTGCATTATTGCTCAAACATTGACACAGTTAACATAGATCTGCTAGACATCTTTGGTTAAATGTTAAATGAATCAAATATCTTACTAGTTTTTCCCACCCTATTTATTTATACATATAGAGACAGTTGCATGATTTCCCTTTGAAATGCCAAATTTTTCGTGTTTAACCAGATGAGTGCATATTTCACTCACAATACTCTCACACATATCAATCTATCATATGTTTTGGAATTAAAAAGGAGTTGTTTGTTGCTTGAAAGAATGGGTTTTCCTCATAATCATTCCAATATATGCACTTAGTGTAAACATGAAAAGGGATATTTAAAAATGTGAAAGACATTTTGATCATTGTCAAGAAAACATAACAATAGTCATAAAAGGACGAGAAGCATGGAGAAAAACCACATAGTTACACAATGAGAAGGAACCATAGATAACAACGATATATAGTTAATCCTAATGAAAGCATAAGTGCTGCATTTAAAGTTGGATCAAAGACCAATGCATAAGTGGGTTCAACTTAAATGCCTACTCTGAATGTGGGGACATAATGGAACATAAACCATCCAATTTGACTTACATAACAAGTTAGGTGAGGTGTAGGCATCATGGGCTTGTTTAATTTATGATGTTAAATTGTTCCATCAAACCATTTGTAAATAGTCATGATATAAATTTTAGATAAACACTAGATATAAACAACATAATTTGATGAAAACTTTTTGGATGTTTGGCTCATTCCAGCTAGACAACAAAAAGAAAAAGAAAATTTGGTGAAAGGTTTCTTTCGATTGGCCCATTCCAATTTTTAGATGGTGGTATGTCACATTTGTCTATACAGTAAAAGCACAACTATATAAAACAAAACAAATAATATTCCAATTTTTAGATGGTCCTATGTCACAAATTTTATATCATCGGTTTATACAATAAAACAACGTACAAAACTAATAAAATAAAACAAATAATATGGCAAAGTGATGAGGATGCAGCACCAAAAACTTAAACATGACTCTTCTTATTAAAAAATTACAAGAACATGTGGTGAAGATCACTTACAATTCAATATCACTCATTGCAAGATATCTGAGATAAGCTTGTCTTTCACATAAGGAAGTTTGTGCACTCCCTTTATTCTTCATATTCTGTCAGAGGTGGCTCCACCTTCAAAGCTAAACTCAGAATGACTTGAGGTCAACCATTGTTTTTTAAACAAATTAGGTTGCTAAGTGTTGAGTATATTGTGACGTGAATATTGCATTTGTATAGTCTATGAGAAATTTAAATAAATAAATCTGAAAATATAATACGAAATCATAACATTTTAATGTGTTAACCATATAATTATTAACAAATGATATTTTTTTCTCACTCTATCTCAATGTTTATCTAAATTGAAGTATACCTTTGATTTCTAGTTCAGTTGGTTGGTTGGTTGTTTTCAGTTCAAGTTTAAGTCTATGATCAAAGTAGTGGAGTTGAGAGGCTCATTTTTCTAGGTATTAACATAATTAGAGTATAATACTGAAACAATATGATTAGATACTGAAAAAATACTTAAAAAAAAATCCAAAACCACTAAAATTAGGGTAGTAACTTTTTATATATAGTATTTTTAATTAAATGTACACCAATATATTATAATGTTATAACAATAATTACTATTTAAAAAACAAAAAATATAATGAAATGAGTGGGAGAGAAAACTATTAGTTATTAATAATTATTTATAAATTGAATTATCAAGAATGAAATTGAATGGCATTTATTTTGTAATGTTTAAATAACTAAAATTTGTTTTTTTAAAATAAACATTTAATGGTCCTTATTCTTATTACACCAACACCGAATATTCAAAGAATTTAGATTTGTTAGAAATTTCCGTACATGAAAAGCCAATATGGCCTCTATTGAAAATGTTAGTGGCATCAATAGGCATTATTATTTCCACTTTTTTCCCATAAATGTAGATCGGCAAAAATTTTAGATTGAAAGAGAGGTACAACTAGTCTGAGCTTACATGTTATGACACTAACTGCACATTATCTCAACTCCTAGCTGCAAAATGGAGTTCAACTAAGCCTTGTGCACATTAGCTCCACTCCTAGCTGCTAGATGGAGTTCCAGAGTCATATAAACTGCACATTACCATGCCACTAAGTGCAGTTATCACATGATTTCATAAGAGTTTTAGTGTTACAGGAAGTAACCATTAGCTCAACTCCTAGCCGCAAAATGGAGTTCTACTAAACTTTTTACACATTGGATCAATTTCAAGCTACTAGATGGAGTTCCACTGTCACACAGATTGCACAGTACCATTCCATTAATCTATTTTTGATTGTTTTATAATTATTTATTATGAATTTTGAATGACCACCATACAACACACTTGTCCCATTCTCGACAGTCTAGGAAAAGTATAGATAGGATTCCACTATCTGTTTTTGTTTTTTATGGTAGTCCAGTCATGTTTACTTGGCCTTAATGGTCACGAACTAGCCCATGATTGCCATTAAAAATGGTTGTGTAGGGTAGGGCGAACCCTAGATAGAGGCTCACCCTGGTGGGATTTGGGATGTCTCGGCCCTACTAAGTCACAAGTTATTGGTATATCTGGCTTGCAGACTGATGGATATACTCTTGAGAGGTTTTTATTCCCATGGTTAAAAAAAACAATTACATGGAGACACTTAATAAGTGGGATCATTCCTAATTCCACAAATGCTAACCTGAAACAATGCGACGACTGTGCATATGGCCTCCGTGAGGACCACAAGCTCCTCTGAGGCTCCAACAATTGGATACTTGGTAAATATTTTCGCTTTAAGAGTTATTTAGGTGAAAAAATATCTCGGCTTCATCTATTTAATCTCTTCAAATGTTCTGCACTAAATAATGGGCATTTCTATTTCCATGAGAAGTCATGCAAGTGGCTTCTGTGACGATGACAAGCTCTTTCCAAGACTTAGCAAATGTTATATCTCTTTATTTTGGCGATAATTGTGGTTAAAATGATGGTGGAATCCTCATCGAATGAAGAAGTTTTTCGAATTGCAGGGTATCTCGAGTCCCATGCAGGCTACTTTATGGAAACACAATGCTACTTTATGAAAACACAATGGAATTGTTTCAAATGATGGAATTCATCTCCTCAGTAGATGTTATGACTAGATTTTTTTCTATATATTCATTCTTGGACCAAAGTCTATGTTGAAATTTTGTAACAATTTGAAATAAAAAATTGTAAAAATAAATATAACAAATAATTGGTAGTTGATGCATGGATAAATCGTAACTAATGCATGACTAACTGGTAATTGATGCATGAATAACAAATAATTCCCAGCTGATGCATGGAAAAATAACTGATTGTTGATAAATGGATAACTTGTAAATGAGTCATGAATGCATAGATAATGTATAATTTCGTGGTACTTAACTTGATGTCTATAGACATTCATAAACCACAAATTAAGTAGTTATGTTAGTTGTTGTGTTAGTTTTAATGCATGTTTGATGAGTTAAATGGTTTATGAGAGACAAGATTTTTTTATACTAGTTTGGTATTGTACCAAAAATTGTTATTCCCCAACTAGAGTTGAACAGGGACTTGCTCTGTATTAAATCTAAGCAGTACGAGAAACCAGATCCAACACCCAGTTACGAAAGCTCTTGGGAGATGGTCTTCCGCCTTCCCAAGGATAAAAATGGACTCGACAAAGAATTTTATCACATTCCATGAAAAAGCGTTAAAGGTGAATATTTCCATGCCACTAATGATTTTCTTTCGATGTTATTCAAACTATTCAAATTCAGGGATGAGTTTGAGCTTGTATGAACACAGGTTATGGTCAAGTGGTTAGAATTACCTAAATAACTAGAGTGACAAGATAATGAGAGTGATATGAGTGATAAGATAACATGAGTGACGAGAGTTTCAAATCGGAACTTCTTTTTATCCCACATCACAACATTTGTTAATTTACAATTGTTTTCAAGACCAAAATAAGATTTCCACCCTCCATTAATCCTTTCTCAATGTTACAGTTCCAGTTGAGCTTGCGACGAATATCAATTCCAAGGTATTTGTAGAAAGAAAATTCTTGCAAATTGTTATTGTCATATACAAAATTAACATAATTGACCTTCTTGGACTTGATAATTGTTGTCGTTGATTCCACTAACCCAGGTTCGGTTTTCCCTGCTTGTCCAACAAATCCCAAGGCACCGACCTAACCGAGTGTAACTCCCTCAGAAACACTTGCTATGCAAGTGAGGTCTCACCCAAGATACCTATGGGGACCACGAGAACGAGGCTTCTGTAGTTATAGAAGGGGATTTCTTCATGGCAATGTTAACAGACTACTCAACCGAAGCCGAGGAATGTACTACCGTCGACACATACAGAATAAGTAAAGCTGATCGATCCGTCAAAACATACACAATATATAAAATATATAGATATAAATCATGTCTACCATCCTTGTTATCAACATTCCACAATATTCTATCAGTATCAATGTGACAAACTCAAAAATATTCATACACAATATAAACATACATCATAGACACATAGATTTAACGTGGAAACCTGTACGAGAAAAACCACAAAAGTGCTCTTCATCTGGCATGAGTTATTGTTACAGCTGATTTTACCATACATGGTGGATCACACCTTTATGACCTTCCCTGTCCCTCTGCAGACTCTTTAGACCCCATGGACCATTTTTGTACCTTTGATGTTTCCAAGATCATCCCTAAAAGCATGCATTATTTGCTATACGTGAATTTTAAACCTATTCTCACGTATATACGCGGATTTGACCCTCAAACCCGCGTACATCGGGATGTGTGCAAAAGGTCAAATAGTTTTGGAGTTTTCCTTGATGTGGATCCGAGTCACTTGTCTCTTGGCCTTCCATATTCCTTGAGATCGCTCGGATTTGACCTTTCATTACCCCATTGAAGTAGTATATAAGGAACCCTTGGATACATTGAAGGGGGAGGAATTGAATAGCAAGAAAACTATAGTCCATTGTTGCCAAAGCTTATACTTGAGTCTGCATCCCTTTGTCCCTTGGAGCACTTTGTGTTCTTCCCAAGATTTCCTTTGCTTGTGAGCTTGCTATTGAGAGATGGAGGATTGAAGTGGTGGAGGCCTAGGTGGAGGACTCAGTTTCTCCGATTCGCAGACGTGCCGACAGAGGTTGTCGCTATTGTAATCTCTGATTTATATTAATAGAAATATCTTTTCCTTTCCAATAATGTGTATTTAAATGAGTATTGAATCCATGGATGCTTTTAAATGCTTATATGTTATTGATTATATATGCTAGAGTAGGTTTAACATAATTATATATAGCATGCTTGTCTTGTTTGTTGAATGTTGAGAGAGAAAATTATTAATACAAGCGAGAGTGGAAAAGCTCAATGGGGATCTACATCAACCGTCCGGAATAAGGTACGTTTTGAGATCCTTTAGTGTTAGATGTTTGGTTTCTCTTGCATATAGGAAAGGATTGATTTCTGTGGTTACTCTGTCTCTTGTGGTACCCCAAGCAATAGGAAGTTTTCTCCGTAACAGAATTTTCGACCATACTATGGAGTTCCTAGCCATTTCATTTGGGGGGTTTTATCGGCATTCAATGTTCTTGAATTGCTCTGATTTCTCTGTTTCTAAGTCGGATCTGGGGGCATGTTTGCTTGGTAGTATCTGATAGGAGTAAATTTTGTCTCAGCTTGTTTGTTTTCCTTCTTTTTTTATCTCTTGTTCTTCCTGTACGCGAGTTTTGTCTTCACAGTCGCGTGTACACGCGGTTTTTACTAGGATATCCGCGTACATACACGGGTTTTCTGCACACAGTCGCGTATGCCCTGAGTTTTTCCTTTGTGGGGAAGATTAAGTGTTCCTGGGTGAGTTTTGATGATTGTTGAGTCTTCTTGGATGCTTCTAGAGTCTGTATTCACCTCTGTTTCTGACCAGAGACGCTTTTTAGTTTGATTTTTTTTTTTAAATTGTTCTTGTCATTGCATTTTCTATTTTTTGTTCTGGGATTAGTGCATTAGGTCTCTTTTACCTTAGTGCTTTGCGTGGGTGCTGTTTGATAGTGCTTGCAGAGTCTGGGCATGGTAGAGTCATTCTTTTGCTTTATTATCTCATTTTAATTCAAAAAATACAAAATATTTTCTTTTTTGCATCATTATGCATTATTGCATTATTGCATTTTGCATGGTACTTGCACTACGCTTGCTTGGAGAAGTATTAGTCAAATTTTCATATAGGAACGATTGCATTTTCATTTGAAGGAAAATTTTGCATTTCACGTAGTAGCATACCCCGTTTTTCATTCGACACAGTGCATTTGCATTGATTGTTAGGTGTGCATTTTACTTCTTGTTGCGTCATAACACCATTAGTTGCACGATCATTTGCCCTTTTGAGTAAAAGCCAATTAAAATCAACGCATAATAAAATGAATTACACTCTTTTCTTTTATAGGGTGCACCAACAAGATTATGTTTTAGTGTCTTGGAATAGTTCATTGTGAGTAAATTCTCCAAGACCACTAAACGAAACATGTATGTGTTTGTCCAAGTGAGAGTGTGAAATTCCTTGGTATAATTAGTGTTTCTCAGGATCCTCCTCTTACAAGGGAGTTAAGCACGAGGCATCGTGAGTGGTTAATGATTGTGATGAACCCTGGTCATAACTGAGTAACACTGGAGATATTTCCAGGATTGTATTCGTATATGGGGACTCTTTCAGGAGTTTCGGTCTTTGCTACCCTGCCCATACAATCAATCCCGCCTGCGAATGTCTACTTGAGCATTGATTATATTGAGGTGACCTTAGTTTCCTTACCTAGGTTATCGAGGGGTTACTTCGTAGAGGTTATTCTGCAGGTGTCCTGGCCAGGTAGGGGTCGAACAACACAATCG
This sequence comes from Pseudotsuga menziesii, assembly GCA_001517045.1. Lineage (NCBI taxonomy): Eukaryota > Viridiplantae > Streptophyta > Pinopsida > Pinales > Pinaceae > Pseudotsuga > Pseudotsuga menziesii. Next base: position 75,210 of record LPNX010163434.1, on the reverse strand, counting down.
CTATATGCGTTGAAGTTGAGGGCCACTATAATTGGTTACAAACCTCCGCTTGTTGTGTATGGGAGTCTCAAGCCTCTCCTAGGTGAGACATACCTGCTTCATTCGGGAGCTCACATATCCTACCCTTGTTTGCTTGTGATTTGGCTCTACATTGTATAGGTGTATGCTCTGTGCACGCTAGTTTTCCTAGGGTTTGCATAATTAGAAATATTCTATTTCATTTTTTGAGTCATTGTGGATTCGGGTGCAGCACTTTTCTGTTCCTTTCGTTTAGTAGGAATTCCGCCTTCCACATCTACTCTTCCTTTGGGAGAGAGAAACAGACAGTCCAGGCAGACTACTTCTCACATTGATTCACACACAATGGGAGATCGTGAGGATGAGATTATTGAGATGTCTTCTCCACCTCAAGAGGTTGGCCAGGAATATCCTACTCCTGTATATGATCCTTCACCAGAAATACCTTCACATTCTGGTTATGATCCCTCATTCACAGGTCATCGGTATTGGTTTTCGGGTGATGAGACTCATCATGAACCCACAAGCACTAGTCATGTTCGTTATGGAATCCCTGATATCCCTGCACATGATCCAGTACATCATGTCAAGTCAGAAATTGAACCTAGCACTACGCCTGGGGGCACTCCTTATCCTTTCCATGCGGAGAGATTTGGGATCACTAGTCACATTGCACCTTCCATTCCGATGGTGGAAGCTAACTCACATGTTTGTCCTAGACCTAGTGTTAGTAGTGATATGCGGATACCAGAACCAAGACGAGTGACCATGAGGAATACCACTTAGATTCCTTCACATGTCCCTTCATCCTCAATTCCTACTCCTTCGAATGCATTTTTGACAACCCTTCCTCCCCCTCATTCACATGGTCCTTCGGGTTGGAATGTTGCTACTAGTCATGTTCATACTACGACTGCTCGCACAGTAGTATCTCAGAGTCAAGTATCTCCTATTGTCTCAGGAAGTCATATTCCTATTTCTGGATCGTCTTACAGTCCATCGCAAGGAGTTCCCCATATACCTACTTATGGAGCTTCTCATGGGACATCCCATGGGACATCTTATGGAGCTTCTCATGGAAAATCTTATGGACCATAGTATGGACAGAGCTATCAACCTTATGGGTACGGGTATCAACAACCTGCTTACTCCTCTAATTATGGCTTTGTAGCATCATATAGTCAAGGTATACCACATCATAATGCTTCCATGTAGCCCTACACGGGTCAAATGGGAGGAGGATATTATGGCCAAGGCCATGGTATTTACAATAGTCAACCTTATATGAACCAAAACTATCAGGGAGCATGGAATAAACCGGCTCAAACTAGGCTCCCTTTCCTCGCAACGTTAAATATACCTGACTTTTCGAGACTAATGAGTGATCCAGTATCTCATGACCCGGCTTGGCCGGCTGTCCCTAACAAGCTTCCCTCGGACATTCCCAAATTTGAGGGCAAAGTAGGAGAATGTCCTAGTGAACATGTCACTAACTTTCACCTTTGGTGCTCTTCCAATTCCTTACACGATGACTCAATTCGTTTAAGACTATTTTAACGCACCCTCATCGGGCCTACAGTGAAATGGTACATAGAGTTACCGAGGGGGGAATTTGTTTTGTTCGATGACCTTGCTATGACTTTCCTCAATCACTTCCAGCTACTCGTGCGTTACGACGTTGGTACAGAACTTTTGTCGACATTTCGATAGGACAAAGCCACACATATCTCGGACCATATCCAAGAGTGGCATAGACGAAAGAGGTTGATCAAAGCTTTCATACCATCGAAGTTTCTCCTTGAGTGGTTCCTTAAATCGTTTCTACCTTACATCGCAAAGGATGTTTCTACATCCGAAGTCTAGAACGAGGAACAAGCAATTTTTAGGGCACAGGAATTGGATTTGATTTATGCTCAATCCGGAATGTTATATGAGATCATACCTAATGCTTCGCATTCTAGTTTTGATCCCAAGATCAAGCCTATACCACATGCCAATGGCATTGTGGGTTGTATAAGTACCACATCTGTGGATTCGGTTGTGAAACAAGTGAGTCAATTGTCTATTAATCAATCCACTTCGGGACAAGCCACAGCTTCGTCTCAACCCACCCAAATGGTGAGTGTACTTTCCATGCAATCGTCAGATCAGAAGGGCAACCAGCAGCCCGAAAGGAATAAGAAAAAGGGTAAAAACAATCGTAAGGGTGGGAACAAGAATGAAAATGCCAATTTTAATGACAAGAACGCCCGCAATGCTGGGGGGGACAAGCAGTCTAAACGTAACATTAAGTTTCCTTGCAAATTGTGTAAGGATGACCACCTCACTCACTTGTGCCCTCGTATGGAAGATGCCTCAAGGTTCATAGCACAGGGCTCAGCTGTGCTGACAAATCCTTTGCCCCATAATCAAAATATGAACTCGAGAACCCATGATCCTCATTCTGCGTTAGGTGGAGATCAAAATCCATTAGAAACTAGTATTGGTCATGGTTGCATCAACCTGGTGCGTGCTACTAAGGTTGTGACTCATGCGAAATACTATGGTTTGTCACAACCATACCTTGGGAAGGAACCCACTCCGACTGAGAGCCCTTTGCATATTGAAAACCCTATGGATAAACTTGAGATTGCACCTCACATTCCTAAAAGAGTCGTAAAGTGTTCGGGGCATAATCATAATTCCTGAGCTGCCCAGAACTATTCTGTTGTCGAGGATTTGGGCCAAACTCCTTGTGCAATGTCTGCACTTGAAGTACTTCAGAGTTGTCCTTTGCAAAGGAAATCTTTGCTTCCTTATCTTGGGGTTAATGATGATAGCTCTTCATCTGTCATCAAATTTGAAACCATGGGACTAAAGCCTCGGTTGCCTTACTACGTGTCTCTTTTGATTCATGTAGAGTGTCTTAACATGACCATCAAACGCACTGTGATTGACGAAGGCACTACTGCTTCTGTGATGTCTTTGTCATGTTGGAAGGGTTTGGGTTCTCCCGAGTTGTCTCAATCCGCTAACATGTTGACTGCCTTTGATGGTAGATCGTTTTAGGCACACGGAATTCTTCCTTCTCTTAAGGTCTGTTTGGGAGGGAAGACCATCGTGATCGAGGTTGAGGTGGTTGATGTGCCCCTTGATTACAATATTTTACTGGGTCGAAATTGGATGTATAGTATGCAAGCCATAGCCTCTTCTCTATTTCGAGTAGTATGCTTTCCATTTAATGGGAAGATTGTTACGATTGATCAGACATTTAAAAATCTGAGTGTTAATGCATCATCGGGAGCTTCTATCTCGATTATCGATCATTCTCAGCCGAAAACTGGGAGTGTGGGTGTAGGTATGTATCCATCCCTTACGGGGACCTTTAGTTGTGCTGCACCTGTTCTTATGATCGGATCTAGTTTCAGGGGGGCTTCATCTTCATTGAATTCGGTGTCTTTTCGCACTACCCATATGGAAGATCCTTGGATTCTTTCTTCATCGAGCCCTTCGAATAGACCTATCGAAACGGATGTGCCGTTGCCTACAACAATGATAGCATATTAAGTGAATATTGATTGTGTTGCAGAGCCTAGTCCTTTGACTTTGCGGATGAAGGAGGAGGACCCGTATGTGCTGCCTGCATGGGAAGTTGAGTCCTCTCACACACATGATTGCCTTGATAGTGTTTTTCCATCAGATGAAGCTATTATTGAGGCCATGTCTGCGGTTGAGCCACCTTGGGAATAGTTACATCATAGATCTTATTTTCTTCCCGAGCTTGACCGTTTGGCAAGTGAGGACTTTCGGGAGATTCTTAGCAAGAAGATTGGTAGTCCCGTGGTTCCATTAAGCTCTCTTGGTTAGATGGCTGATGGGAACATGGCGAATATATCACCTACTATTCCTATCAATATATCTTGCGATCCTGGAAAAATTGAGAATGTCTATATTGGGGCAGATTGTTCCCATGTTGAGATTCAGGAGTATACCGAGCTGTTCAAGAGTTTCATGAAATCTTTGCTTGGTCATACGAGGAAATGCCAGGTATCGACCCTCGTATTGTCGAACATGAGTTAAGACCTATCCGAATGCGAAGCCTGTTTGACAACGTTTGCGTGCGGTGAATCCTAGAAAAGCACCCATGATTAAGGATGAGATAGAGAAGTTGTTAAAAGCTAGTTTTATCTATCCCATTCCCTTGACAGAGTGGGTTTCAAACCTCATTCCGATTGATAAGAAACATGGAACAATCCATATATGCACTGATTTCTATGATTTAAATCGTGCTTGTCCTAAGGATAATTTTCCCACACCATATATTGATAAAATTTTGGATGAGTGTGCGGGAAGTGAGGTATTTTCCTTTAGGGACGGATTTTTCGGATATAATCAAATTCAGATCAAACCCGAGGATCAACACAAAACTGCATTTATTTGTCCTTGGGGTACATTTCCATATTGAAAGATGCCTTTCGGTCTTAAAAATGCCAGAGCCACATTTCAGCAAGCTATGACCTTGATTTTTCACGATCTCAAATCGATTATTGAAGTCTTTTTGGATGACCTTGCTGCTCATTCTCGGTTGAGAGTGCATCATCCCTACCATTTGAGATTAGTATTGGAAAGATGCCGCCACTACCTGGTTATGATAAATCCCCATAAGTGCATCTTTTGCGTGAAGTTTGGTCGCTTGCTAGGGTTCATTGTTTCCAAGGAGGGTATAAGAGTTGATCTCTTAAAGGTTGAGGCAATACTTCAATTGTCTCCCCCGTGAAATATTAGACATCTTCAATGTTTGCAAGGCATGGAAAATTTCTTACGAAGATTCGTGGTTAAATTTGCCAATTTGAATAAAGGCTTTATGCATCTTTTAAAGAAGGACACTACCTTTTGTTGGGATGAGCGAGCTGAGGAGTCCTTTGATGCTCTTAAGCGAGCCTTAGCATTGGCCCCCATGCTTAGTCCACCCGAATATAGCCGTGACTTTTTTATTTATGTGGCCACATCCATGGAGACGATTGGTATGGTTTTGGTTCAGGAGGATGAGGAGCTCCATGAGCATGTCATATATTATTTGATACAAAACCTTCTAGATGTGGAAATCTGTTATTCCCATGTGGAGAAACTTGCCTTAGCCACCGTTCATGCGGTTTAGAGATTGAGACACTACGTTCTCCTTCGCTAGACCTTGGTGGTAGCTCATGTCAGGGCCATTTCAGTTTGTCCTCACTAGAAGGATGATTGGGGGAAAGTATAATAAGTGGATTGTTATTTTGCAAGAATTTGATCTTGAGTTTGTTTTGGCGAAATCGAAGAAATCGTTGATTTTTGAGGAGCTCATTTCTGATTTTCCAAGTGAGAAGGAGGAGGAGGTTTATGAGGATACGTTTTTTGATGAGCATATTTTCCTTATCTCAACTGTGGATCCATGGTATGGGGATATCATCATATATTTACAAACATTGAAGGTCCCTACTCACCTTTCACGGGATGAGCGACGACGATTACGTCACGTATCTAAGAACTACCTTATAGTGGATAACACTTTGTATCGTCGTGGGGTAGATTCCATTTACGTCATTTTTTAACCCATGAAGAGGCTGAGGTTGTGCTAAATGATTGCCACGAAAGGGCGTGTGGTGGTCATTTATCTGGGCTTTATACAACCCAAAAAATCTTGAGAGAGGGATATTTTTGGCTGTCGATCTTCAAAGATTGTGTCAATGTGGTTAAGAAGTGTCATCCTTGCCAGGTGTTTGCACACAATATATGCTCACATCCTGCCCCGTTACATCCAATTATCACCGTCAATCCCTTCACCAAGTGGGGTCTTGACTTCATGGATTGCAACCAAGCTTTGGCTAGGGGGCATCATCATATTATAGTGGTTGTTGATTATTTCATGAAATGGGCTGAGGCTATGCCCATGATTAAATCCAATGGTGAGATTGTCGCGCATTTCATATTCAACCAGATTATTACTCAGTTTGAAATTTTGAAAGAGCTTGTCACTGACCATGGTAGGCACTTTCAGAATCGAATGATGGAAGAGTTGGCATAGAAGTTAGGGAATAAGCAGGAGCACTCCTATTCTTATTACCCTTAGGTGAATTGACAGGTTGAAGCAGTGAACAAATAATTTAAGTTCATTCTCCAACGAACCATCACAGAAAGCAAAATGAATTGGCATATCATGGTATATCCTGCTTTGTGGGCCTATAGGACCACTGTTAAGACTGCCACCGATTTTTCTCCATATTATCTCATACATGGAGTGGAGTCTATATTGCTAGTTGAATGCAAAATCCCTTCATTGAAGCTAGCTATAGAGCTTTTACCAGACACTTCTGCATTGGAGGAACATTTGGTCCACTTAGAGCAGCTTGATGAGTAGTGCTGAGATGCCGTAGTGTCTCTAGAAGTAAATAAGCGTCGTGTTAAGGTCCAATATGATAAGTCTGTCGTGTTAAAAATATTTATCAGAACAATATTATGAGGAAAAAGATAAGGAATTCTATGAATTAATATTAGGTGCAATGGCAATGAAAGAACTATGCAACAAATTTGTAAGTTTATTACATTATGTACCCTACATTACGAAGGAAAAACTAAAAATTCAATGTTTCCTTAGTTGTTTACCTCTTATGTTGAAAGAGAGAATCGAATATGATAATCCAAAAACTTTGGAAGAGGCAATGAGAAAAGAAAATTTCTGTTACGATCAAAATAAAAACAAACGAGAAAATGTACCTAATTGGAAAAATAAAAGATGTAAAATTTTTTAACAGAAAAAGAAAGGTACTAAGTTTTATAAAAATTATGGAAATAATTATCAAGGATATCAAGGGAGTAAATTTAAAAATGATAAACAACAAAATCCTATTGCAATCAAAGAAAGTGATCTCCACTTCCTATAATAAAAATACCGCCCAAAGGGAACCATTAAAATGTTGGGATTGCGGTGAACCCCATTATTTTAAGGACTGCTCTGTAAGAAGAAAAACTCTTAGCAATGTGCATACAATTTAATGAGATACTACTGTGTGAGATATAGCAAGGAGCATGCCCAGAATCAGTGCAACATTGGAGAACAAGAAAGCAGATCATCAAAACATCTATGGTCGAAATCGATGGTACATTAAAGGAAAATCAATCTCTATATTGATTGAACTAGGTGCAAGTTTAAGTTATACATCACTAGGAATTGTAGAATTATACAAATTACAACAAGATAAAATTTGAAAAGACTTGGTTATTTCAACTTGCTACAAGCACGAAGCGAAAATTAACTAGCTTTGTGAAAATATGTGATTTTATTATGAATGGTTTTAAAATGCAAACCAATTTAAATATTCTACCTTTGGAATCTTATGATTTATTGATAGTAATGAATTGGTTAGAGAAAGGTAGAGTTATTTTAAACTGTTATGACAAAAAAATTTCACGTTTAGATGATGAAAGTAATAGTATTGTCGTAAAAGAAATTCCTAAGAAAATCAACATAAGAGAAATTTCATCTTTACAAATAAAAAGGTCTGCTCGCAAAGGTTGCAAGGTTTTTGCAGTTGAAATAATGGAGGATAGAGAGAAAAATAATCAATTCAATGTAGAATACAATGAGAAGTCAATGCAGTGAGAATTTTGCTGTAAGAGCATATGGTTTTTAGTGAATAATTTCAGTTTATAGTATACTCCAAGTTTGTTTGAAGAAAAGGGTTTCAAGGTTTTTGAATAAGTTGCAAAAGTTTGAGATAGGAAGGACTCCATAGCCCAATGGATATAAGGCCAATAGAACTTCTAGGTTCTTGGCATCTCATAGGGAGCATTCCATCCCCAGAAGGAGCTGATGTTGGTATCAAAATTTTCCCCATTAAAGTTTTCTTTTAATTCTGGCAGCGTGCATGCAAAAGTACTCATATGCCATGAGTTCAAGGTTTTCAATGTAAGGAAGGCTGTAGGTTATCAATAGTTCCCAAAATATTCAAGTTTTAAGATCTGCATCCAATTGAAAGTTCCCAAAATATTCAAGTGAAATTTAAATGTTGTGGTTTGAAATGTTGCTTTGTCACACTGATGTTTAGAAACATATGTCCAAGGAAATGCTATATTGATCAGCTACAAGTCCTTAAAGCTCAAATCCAAGTCCGAAGGGTTCAAATTCATATATCAAGCATTGGGTATTTATAAATGTCAAGTCAATATCTGAATTTGAAGAAAAGTTTGATAACACACATGAACGCATTTGGTTGTTAATAGTTTTCAAATTTATATTTCAAATACTAAGAAATTGTTGGAGTACATATTTCAAAGGGTTTTTCTGCCACATTAAACACATGGCTTCCGGAGCAAGTTAGGTTCATTTAAAGCATGGGAAATGCTGAGGAAAATGGCTACTGGGAAGCAGAGCTTCCTCCAAATTTCAAGTGACCTATAGAAAATGATCGAGCTTCTCTTGAGAACTTCACTCGAGAAAAGTATGAGGCAAGGAAATTGGTTCCAAAGAATATCAGATCCCCTTTACAAACGTGTGAGTAAAAATGTTTACCTGTAAATAAGCAGTCAACCATAAAAAATGGAAAAGAATCCAGAGGCCATGACACTTCAGGAAAATATGGTAATCATGATGGAGAATACAACACACACTCATAAATGGCTAAGGAAAGACCCTATAAGGGATGATAGTCTCCCAACGCTAAGTGTAAAAGGGATCGATTCATGCCTATCAAAGAAACACCATTAAACAAGTCGTTCACATGAGAATCCTACGGGTTTAAAAAACTGCACAACTCATGGATAGGAGCATTCGTATTTATACTGAGGTGTTTATAAGATTTCCAGATGCCAGATTTATCCTTTCCAATTATTGGTAAATCTCCATAAATTTCCAAATGTTCAAGAAATGTCTCATGTGGATATGTGAAGTAAAATAGGTTTAGTGTGTTCCCTTGATACAATTCTAATTTGCTTCCAATATCAAACTAAAAGTCTTAATGATGGACTTGGGGTTATATTAGCTAGCCTTTGAAAGAAAAAGATATGTCAAAGGAAACACCCGAAGCAGTTTTTGTGTAGTCTCAAGTATGCAGTCTCAAGTTGGCATACATATAAACATTTAGACATGTTTTTAGAGAAGTCCTAGGCCCAGTGATGATGAGCCAAGGAAGTGAAGATACATTTTATAGTTTTATAACTGAAGATGTTTTTGGTGATTGAAGCAATAAATGAAATTTGTGGTTATAATGATAAGACGTTTACTATGTTACTATTTCTAAGCTAGTTAATGTTACTACAAAATAAAAGGAAACTTCAAGATTATTTAAGAAGAGAAACAAATGACAAAGTATATTTAATATTGGCAGTTTCAGGATTTTGAATTTTCAAGAGTTGTATCTCAAATTTAAAGGCAACCATTGTAGCAGTTTGCATGTAGACAATATATTGATGGAGAACATGTGGCATTCAAAAGGATTCTTTCCAGATTTTGGGGTAAAGATATCATATAGGGGAATAAAAAAGGAGACCGAGTCTTTTATAGCATTCGAGAAAGATTGATTTTGGAATCAACTCCAGATATGATAACAAACATCCCAGATTTACAGGCTCCTTCGATGCATGATTATATTCTTCAACAACTGTCAGCATACTTATCTTCAATGCTTCTTAGTTATGGATAATATGTGGATTCTATAGCATTCATCATTAGAATTTAAGTCAAAGATGGTTTCTATAAGATAGGGGGATTTAATTATTTCCGTGTTGGGACTCAGCTTTTTGTTAGACTATTTTGGGTAAAGTAGGACCTTCAATCCTACCTGATGTAACTGGCTTACATTGATTGTAATATTTGAATCTGTTATAAGTATGAGAGAACAATGATGTAAGAGAGGAGAGAGTGAGAGGTTCCAGCCTGGGAGGTTGTGTGTGTCATTGTAAAGGGTGTAATTATCAACATGTTAGTATATTTTAGGACTGTATGGAGGATGAGAGATCCTTGATGAGTCAGTTTATGATTTCTTTTCATACAAATGCTATTTATACCGGTAATAAATCTTATGATGGATAGTGTCACTATCCTAGTTTCTTATTGCAGATGTCAATGTTTGTAATTCTTTATGCAGAATGTCTTTCTATCTAAATTTTTTTTATTGGTTATGTGATCAACAGTTTGTGATTTCATAACTCATTGTTCGGTGGTTCATACATTGCTACTTCCTGTAGACACATGTTTTCATATCATCCCGGTTTACCTTTTTCTTTCATATTCTTATAGGTCTGTGTTTTAGGATTTATGATTCATCCACACCTTCATATTCCTCTTCTACTATTAAAAATATAGATTCATTCAATTCGAGGTGCCTAAAATTTGTGCTAAGAAGTTGGTACAAACTTGAGGAGAAACACTGACTTAAAAAGAACTTCACGAAAGTTCCAGGTAGGAGATCATGTTTATGTAAAGGTGAAACCCAGAAAAAGTTCCCTAAGATTGGGAAAATACTCAAAATTGACACCTAGGTATTGCAGACCTTTTGAAATATTAGCAAAGGTTGGACCAATGACATATCAATTAGAATTACCACCTACTATAAAGGTACATAATGTTTTTCATGTTTCGATTTTAAAGAAATGCGTTCATGATGCTACTCATATGATTGACTGGAATGTTATACAAGTGGAACCCAAAGGCGAATTTCAAGTGAAACTGGGATACAAATAGTTAATTTAAGAGATTCCAAAGAATGGGATATTATTTTCTTTACAGTCATTGATAAAAAAAATTGAAATCGGCTTTCAGCTAAAAAATTCCATCAAAACGAAGCCAACACTTTAACTCATAAACAATACATTATAATCAAAATCGAGAAGGCCAGAGTGCCAATATTTTAAAAATAACTTAAAACCCTACAGTTTGGTTTTTTAATCCTCGATCATTATCAAGTAGCAAAACAATTTACTAGATCGAACGATAAAATTTTCTTTCTAACTTATCTTAAAAATATAGAGGCTGAGAAGCCCTTTTATTTCCCAAACTTCAAGCTAGGAAACCATTGGATCTCTTCCAACCAGCTTCTAAACTTGGATATAATACATACCTTTGTCTTGCAGAATGTATTTTCCATTATAGAAGGAGCCACAACATAATTATACATGCACACAAAGCTTTAAAAAGTTAGATTTGTTTCGAAGGATGTTTATCATGAAAAATCAAATTATTTAAGAGTCTACCTTGGAATAGAGTAATGGAATACATATAAGGAAGTAAAAACTTTTTTTTTGTAAACAGGACCCTTGCTACCAATCTAATTCAAAACTATCACCTTTAAGATTGTTCGTTTGTAAAAACGACAAATTCCCACAAGTATCACTGCAAATATAAGCATTCAAATGTAAATGGTGGGAAGTCATTTAAACCATTAAACCCTGAGTAGTAAAAGTAATACTCACTTTTAGATGAAGATTAGGACATAATTGTGAGGCCATCGATAGCCTTCGACCTTTCTAACTAACTGAGTAACCATATTTTTGGCCCTCTTCTTCTTCACCTATCACGAACAGAGTATAGTTAAAGTTTGTAACAAAAACTAGTAAACTAGAAATGCATATTTTCAGAGACTTTACCTTTTAGAGAAATACTTGGAGTGTCGAGGGTTCTCCTCCTCCAAGTTCTCCATTACTCTGATCTGTACAGGCTCTAAGCATGAGATTCCATTCTTTTTCCTCTTTTTGTTGTATAAAAACAAAACTTGCCGCAAAAGCTTATTTTTTGACCTTTTAAATCTTGTTATCCTCGCCGGTATAGGAATTTTCTCCACCAACAACCAAATATAGGAAGAATAGAACCTTAAACCCTTCCACACAAGAAACATAAATAGCTCAAATTATACTTAGAGAAAGGAACTTGGCTCAAGTTCAAACATGCTGATAATCCACAAATAACACAGTGTAAGTTGTTTTTAACCAGAGAATTTCACTAGCATTTATGCCAGCAGGTAAGATTAAAAAGTATAGAAAAGCATGACTCTTAGCGAGGAGGTATAGTGACTAAACCAACAAACAACCAACACTGTGAACGAAGGGTCAAGTTCATGACCACTTGACGACACACATATTTCTAAATCTTGACTAAAGCCTAAGAATGTTTCATCCAATGTCATGGATCATGAGGAGTTACAGGTGGAGGGCCAAGATCATTTTTTCTTTTTACAAAAAATAGTTAAGTCTTTCAAAGCATTAAAGTTGCATGGTTGCGTTGTCAACTTGCAATCCACGACTTTTGGACAACTTTAAACCTCATTTAAACCTTCTTTAAATTGCATCAGATGTCTTCCATGATATGGAAACCTCATACCATTGTAACGCCCATGTTTGCATTTTTTTTAACCTTTGTATTTTTGTTCATGGCTTAGGTTTTCCTCTTTTAATTTCCATCATCGTATGTTAAGAGTTTGCTAAGAAACTTGCCATTAAAAAAAGGCAATTCACCCATATGCAACTGGGTAAAAACCTTAAACGTGTAACTTAAAAATGCAGTTGGAGCTAGATACTTATTTGCCAAGAGTTTTCATGACTTAGGACAAGGGTCCAAGCCTTAGAGGTTAAAGTCCTTTGTTGCAAAAGAACTTAGTTGGAAAGAACATTTTTACCTTTCTTTTAAGCCACTTTATTTTCTAGAGATTATCACAACTGGATTTTTTTACCTCCATAAACAAGTCCTGCCTTATGAAAAAAAATGAATTATATTTGAGCCAATATAAAATAAAAAAAAGAAGTTATGATTAAGAGAAATACTTTTGTAACAATAAATACAATTTTTTTATTTTGATTTTGTGTATTTACGGAGTTGTGAAATCACTTGAATTCAAAACAAACCACCCCACATAATATCAACATGTTTTCTATCTTAGATTGAAGATATTTCATTTTACTTTGATTGGTGGTGTAATGTACTAAAAGCTACTCATTTTTTTTTTTTCAAGAAGAAAAATCTGACCTTGTTATTCAATATGAATCAAAGGGCATTTTTACATAAATCATAATCGATGCTCAAGGACTAGCTACCCACCGGAGATCCCAGCTAGGGGGAAAGGCACATCATAACCATAATTACCCATCAGTAAACTGTCTCATCATATAATGAGGACTGCCCACACACTCACATCAATCGAGAGCCAATATAACTCTGAGCTGCGATCTAAAGAGAGCACTCTGCTCAATCATGAAATAACATCTACCAATAACCTTCAGCAGATTCAAAAAACATCAGAAAGTCTGAAACATCAAACTGAGAGGTAAAAACCTCTGCACAAGCTCAATATAGCTGAAAACGAGCTTGAGATACCAGAAAATTTTCAATGAATTCCATCAAACATCCTTTTCCTTGAGAAAAAGAGAGTGCCTTTTTTGAAAGTCGGTCAGCTGTCTTGTTGTGCTACTCACTTTAGACCAAAAGAAACCACCCCAGCTAACATTGACATGTTTCATTGGATAGGAGATATTCCTTTTTCCTTATTTGTTGATGGCTTGATTTATTTATTTAGTGAATGAAAGGAGAATTCCTTTTACTTATTGGTTGGTGGTTTATTGAATTCATTTAGTAAATGATAAGAAATATTTATTTTTACTTATTGGTTTGGATATGGTATATTTCTTTTTGCTTATTGGTTTAAAAACTTGGACATGATATATTTCTTTTTGCTTATGTCGGTGGTTTAGTGTATTTATTTAGTAACGGAAGGAGATATTTATTTTTACTTATTCGTGGGTGGTTTATATTGTATTCATTTAGTAAATGATACGAGACATTTATTTTTACTTATGGGTCTTAAAGGCTACTCACTTGATACCAAAACAAACCACACCCATGATTGATTGATGGAGATATTTAGTGAATGATAGTAAATATTTCATTTTAAGCAACTCATGATTCATTGATTGGTGGAATATTTCTTGAATGATACCAAAACAAAACACCCAAGAAGATTGATTGTGTGATGGAGATATTTAGTAAATGATAACAAAACAAAACACTTGTGATTAGTGATGGAGATATTTAGTAAAGGATACCAAAACAAATCATTGATGGAAATATTTAGTGAATGATATCAAAACAAAACACCCATGACCATGATTGATTGTGATGGAGATATTTAGTGAATGATACCAAAACAAACCACCCATGATTGATTGTGATGGAGATATTTAGTGAATGATACCAAAACAAACCATCCATGATTGATTGTGTGATGGAGATATTTAGTGAATGATTGGAAATATTTCATTTCAAACCACCATCATTTAGTGAATATGGGAAATATTTCATTTAGTGAATGGATTGATCATGGAGATATTTAGTGAAGATTGATAAGAAATATTTTATTTAATGGAGGAAATATTTCATTTAGTGAATGGAAATTTTTTTTAATAATTTGTTGTGGTTGATAGGAAATATTTTATTTAGTGAATGGAATTAATAGCTAATAATTTGGGGTGATTGATGGAGATAGTTAATCATTTGGGTCAGATGATGGAGGTATTTAGTGAATTATAGGAAATATTTAATTTAATGAAGATAGAAAATATTGCATATAGTGAATGGAATTAATAGTTAATAATAAGTGGGTTCCTACTTCTATAATTTGGGGTGGTATTGTGAGGGATATCTAGGCTTATGACTTGGGGTCCTAGGGTCAACAACATACTAGGGTGTGTCTTACAAAGATCAAGGGTTTGGAACATAAACAACTAGAATAAAATTTGGTAGGGAAAGTACCTTTTTTCGGACGGTTGATCCTAGCTTTCAATCCCTTCTTCCAATGCTCCAAAGCTTTCTACACTTCAATACTTGCAACAAATATTGATGCTTCTCCACAATATCTCTTATTTTTATATAAAGAAACATGAACAAATTACAATTACATTTATAATTAAATGACATTGTAGATAATGATTCATAACAACAAAAGCATTTGATAAAACATATATGGAAGAAAAAACACACTTTTTTAATGAAGGTTCACGAAATATTACAACCCTGTTTGAGACAAGCCTTCTTTTGCAAACCAAGAATTGAGTCCTCTTTGATCCTTTCTCTAAGAGATTTCTCTAGCATAACCTTGATCTCCAAAGATGCTTCCTCTATCCTCTACACATACCCTCTATCTGTACTTGATGTTGAGGAGAGATTACGAGGCCTATGATGGTTAAGGGAGTTGGGGAAGTCATGATTTCGAACCCAACTACTCATAAACTAATCATTTTTTTATTTATCTTTAAGTTTGTCTGAAGGAACTCGTGGGTATAAGCAAAGAAACTTGTGACTGGCTTGTGGCTTTTATGAAGGCAATTCGCGAGTGCAACTTTTTAGGGATAACTCGTGGGTTGTATATGGGGTGACCCACAAGTGACACGCAAGTTGTCACAAGAGGACCCATGAGTGCAAACTAAACTCATCTATAAAGATGGCAAAGTTGAAGGAATCAAAATGTACTCAATAACCAAATCATCTATAGGGTTATGGTCACTTCAATCCATAATGTCCTTTTATGTATCAACAAGCTAGAGTTGATACTCAGACTGATAAGTGATATTTCATGGTACAACATGTGGATTTTCGCCTACATTTCTTCCTAATAGTTATTTAATGTTACTGACATTGTCTTGGTAATATATTGATGGGAAAATCTAGGAGATATGCGAATGAATGTATTTGTTAATTAGATTGAAAAGGCCCATTGAATCTTAGAAAATGAATCTTAACCTAAAGGTATTTCTTTCAATTAGATATTTTTCTATCAATCAACCTCGCTATTTTTTTTTTCTAAAGTACTTTCCTCCATTTCCACGAATCAACCTTGCTAAAGTTATTTCTTGCGTTCCCAAATATTGAGGACTTTTATTGATAGAGAATCTATATATGCCTAAAGAGATTAATGATGATACCACATTTTACTTAATTAAAAGTGTGTTTTCCCATCATTTTCCACCTTTTCTTTGCACATACACCTATTTTTTTAAACACCATAGTCACTCCTTATCTGCTTCAAATATTACTACCACATCGCACTACCCCTGAGCTATTTCAATGATTGCTTCCACATCATGACACTTGTAATGCCAAATGCGGAGTATCCATGCTATTTCTATTTTTTCACATTCAATAAGTGCAAGAATTTCAAGACTAGAGAGCGGAGAATGGAGTGCAAAATAAAACACAAATGATGACTGAGAAGCTTGAATGACTGGGATATTGTTGATGGTAATAGGAATAGGAAGATGCAAAAGCACATAGGCTCCACAACAAGCTCGATGGGTAAGATTTTGATTTACTACTTCATGGATTTTTATTATTTGATCTAGCACTTGAAAAGGTTACATAAATTATTAGTTTGTTAAATGTAAAACATTAGAAGTCATTCTCTAAGAGACTTGTGTTGTATCAATTACGGAACTTATGTTGTATTAGGTTTAGAAACTTATGTTGTATTAAGTTAAGAGATTTGTCTTGGAGTAAGTACGACACTTATGTTGTGTTAAGTAAAGAGACATGTGCTATATCAAGTCAAAAACTTATGTTGTATTAAGTCCAGGAAGCTTGTATTGTATCAATCTAGGACATTATGTTGTATTAAGTCATATTCATGAGAGATGCATGTACCATGATCTTGTGTTGTATCAAGATTGGTCTTGGTCTTGTCTTGTGTTGAATAAAGACCATATAGCTTGTGTTGTATCAAGCTGTGACTTGAGTTGTATTAAGTCATGAGGATATACTATGTGATGTATGGATAGTCATGGTCACTAGGTGCTATAAGTATCCTTTAGCAAGTAGCTACCCATATAGTGATATACTTTAGCATATGTGACTATATGACGAGGTGTAATACATATGATCATAGGTTTGGAACAATTCTTCTAAGTATGATATGATAACGATGATTATTTGATTAAACACTTATGAACCATACATAATTTAATTAATGATAAATGAGATGAGCACATGGATATAGTAAGGATTCAAATCCATGTCAGACCTCTAGTGAACTCGAATTCCAAACATATCATTTAAGTCTAAGTTGCGGTAAACAATTTCGAGTTAATTAAGGAATCTACTCCTTGATTTATGCAAAGTGTTTCTTTGTGGATGGAACTGATTGTGAAGCACTAAGAAATTCAGTTAAACTCCTAGTTAATAGTCAAGCAGTTAGTTAATGATTCAGTTCAGTTCAATCAGTTCACATTCAGTTAAAGGAAGTTAACACCAGTGAATTAATGGAGGGCGCATATCTTCAGTATGGGAGATAATTTCGAGGTGGAAAATTGGGCACCAAGTCAAGAAATGTGCAATAGGTAATGTGTGGATAGTGCACATAGTTCCTACATTGTTCACAGTGCCAAAAATGCATGCAACCATTCGCTACCTCTCATTGTATGACTGAATAAGCTTGTTATTAAAGTGTTATGCACTTGGAAAGGATGAGACAGTGTTTCGAGTGATCTCTATTCTCTAGTGCTACTTTTATATCTCTTATCATGCAATCTACAAGTGTTGTAAACTCATTCTCTACACTTAACTATCATACTCAAAGGATTGTTGGGTTTTCATGCTCCGTATTTGGAGGGTTTTCCTAGGTTACATCTTGTGTTTTATGGATTGAATGATTTGTGTGTTTGAATTGTTTATGAGATCTACATGCACTGGATTTGTTTATCAAAAGTTTTAAAGTTCAAGAATATTGCATTATTGCTCAAACATTGACACAGTTAACATAGATTTGCTAGACATCTTTGGTTAAATGTTAAATGAATCAAATATCTTACTACTTTTTCCCACCCTATTTATTTATACATATAGTGATAGTTGCATGATTTCCCTTTGAAATGCCAAATTTTTCGTGTTTAACCAGATGAGTGCATATTTCACTCACAATACTCACACACATATCAATCTATCATATGTTTTGGAATTAAAAAGGAGTTGTTTGTTGCTTGAAAGAATGGGTTTTCCTCATAATCATTCCAATATATGCACTTAGTGTAAACATGAAAAGGGATATTTAAAAATATGAAAGACATTTTGATCATTGTCAAGAAAACATAACAATAGTCGAAGCATGGAGAAAAACCACATAGTTACACAATGAGAAGGAACCATAGGTAACAACGATATATAGTTAATCCTAATGAAAGCATAAGTGCTGCATTTAAAATTGGATCAAAGACCAATGCATAAGTGGGTTCAACTTAAATGCCTACTCTGAATGTGGGGACATAATGGAACATAAACCATCCAATTTGACTTACATAACAAGTTAGGAGAGGTGTAGGCATCATGGACTTGTTTAATTTATGATGTTAAATTGTTCCATCAAACCATTTGTAAATAGTCATGATATAAATTTTAGATAAACACTAGATATAAACAACATAATTTGATGAAAACTTTTTGGATGTGCTCATTCCAGCTAGACAACAAAAAGAAAAAGAAAATTTGGTGAAAAGTTTCTTTCGATTGGCCCATTTCAATTTTTAGATGGTCGTATGTCACAAATTTTGTATCATTTGTCTATACAGTAAAAGCACGACTATATAAAATAAAACAAATAATATTCCAATTTTTAGATGGTCGTATGTCACAAATTTTATATCATTAGTTTATACAATAAAACAACGTACAAAACTAATAAAATAAAACAAATAATATGGCAAAGTGATGAGGATGCAGTACCAAAAACTTAAACATGACTCTTCTTATTAAAAATAAATAAAAAATTACAAGAACATGTGGTGAAGAACACTTACAATTTAATATCACTCATTGCAAGATATCTGAGATAAGCTTGTCTTTCACATAAGGAAGTTTGTGCACTCCCTTTATTGTTCATATTCTGTCAGAGGTGGCTCCACCTTCAAAGCTAAACTAGAATAAAAGTTGGTAGGGAAAGTAGCTTTTTTGGACGGTTGATCCTAGCTTTCAATCCCTTCTTCCAATGCTCCAAGGCTTTCTACACTTCAATACTTGCAACAAATATTGATGCTTCTCCACAATATCTCTTATTTTTATATAAAGAAACATGAAAAAATTACAATTACATTTATAATTAAATGACATTGTAGATAATGATTCATAACAACAAAAGCATTTGATAAAACATAAATGGAAGAAAAAACACACTTTTTTAATGAAGGTTCACGAAATATTACAACCCTGTCTGAGACAAGCCTTCTTTTGCAAACCAAGAATTGAGTCCTCTTTGATCCTCTCTCTAAGAGATTTCTCCAGCATAACCTTGATCTCCAAAGATGCTTCCTCTATCCTCTACACATCCCCTCTATCTGTACTTGATGTTGAGGAGAGATTACGAGGCCTATGATGGTTAAGGGAGTTGGGGAAGTCATGATTTCGAACCCAACTACCCGTAAACTAATCATTTTTTTATTTATTTTTAAGTTTGTCTGAAGGAACTCGTGGGTATAAGCAAAGAAACTTGTGACTGGCTTGCAACTTTTATGAAGGCAATTCACGAGTGCAAATTTTTAGGGATAACTTGTGGGTTGTATATGGGGTGACCCACAAGTGACATGCAAGTTGTCACAAGAGGACCCATGAGTGCAAACTAAACTCATCTATAAAGATGGCAAAGTTGAAGGAATCAAAATGTGCTCAATAACCAAATCATCTATAGGGTTATGGTCACTTCAATCCATAATGTCCTTTTATGTATCAACAAGCTAGAGTCGATACTCAGACGGATAAGTGATATTTCATGGTACAACATGTGGATTTTCGCTTGCATTTCTTCCTAATAGTTATTTAATGTTATTGACATTGTCTTGGTAATATATTGATGGGAAAATCTAGGAGATATGCGAATGAATGGATTTGTTAATTAGATTGAAAAGGCCCATTGAATCTTACAAAATGAATCTTAACCTAAAGGTATTTCTTTCAATTAGATATTTTTCTATCAATCAACCTCGCTATTTTTTTTTCTAAAGTACTTTCCTCCATTTCCATGAATCAACCTTGCTAAAGTTATTTCTTGCGTTCCCAAATATTGAGGACTTTTATTGATAGAAAATCTATATATGCCTAAAGAGATTAATGATGATACCACATTTTACTTAATTAAAAGTGTGATTTCCCATCATTTTCCACCTTTTCTTTGCACATACACCTATTTTTTTAAACACCATAGTCACTCCTTATCTGCTTCAAATATTACTACCACATTGCACCACCCCTGAGCTATTTCAATGATTACTTCCACATCATGACACTTTTAATGCCAAATGTGGAGTATCCATGCTATTTCTAGTTTTTCACATTCAATCAGTGCAAGAATTTCAAGACTAGAGAGCGGAGAATGGAGTGCAAAATAAAACAAAAATGATGACTGAGAAGCTTGAATGTCTGGGATATTGTTGATGATAATAGGAATAGGAAGATGCAAAAGCACATAGGCTCCACACCAAGCTCGATGGGTAATATTTTGATTTACTACTTAATGGATTTTTATTCTTTGATCTAGCACTTGAAAAGGTTACATAAATTATCAGTTTGTTAAATGTAAAACATTAGAAGTCATTCTCTAAGAGACTTGTGTTGTATCAAGTACGGAACTTATGTTGTATTAGGTTTAGAAACTTATGTTGTATTAAGTTAAGATATTTGTCTTGTATTAAGTATGACACTTATGTTGTGTTAAGTAAAGAGACATGTGCTATATCAAGTCCAAAACTTATTTTGTATTAAGTCCAGGAAGCTTGTATTGTATCAATCTAGGATATTATGTTGTATTAATTCATATTCATGAGAGATGCATGTACCATGATCTTGTGTTGTATCAAGATTAGGACCTTGTATTGTATCAAGGTCGAGCCCTTGTGTTGTATCAAGATCAATACCTTGTGTTGTATCAAGGTCGGAACCTTGTGTTATATCAAGGCCGAAATCTTGTGTTGTATCAAGATTGGTCTTGGTCTTGTCTTGTGTTGTATCAAGACCATATAGCTTGTGTTGTATCAAGCTGTGACTCGAGTTGTATTAAGTCATGAGGATATACAATGTGATGTATGGATAGTCATGGTCACTAGGTGCTATAAGTATCCTTTAGGGATTAGCTACCCATATAGTGATATACTTTAGCATATGTGACTATATGATGAGGTGTAATACATATGATCATAGGTTTGGAACAATTCTTCTAAGTATGATATGATAAAGATGATTATTTGATTAAACACTTATGGACCATACATAATTTAATTAATGATAAATGAGATGAGCACAGGGATATAGTAAGGATTCAAATCCATGATGGACCTCTAGTGAACTTGAATTGCAAAGATATCAGTTAAGTCTAAGTTGCGGTAAACAAGTTTGAGTTAATTAAGGAATCTACTCCTTGATTTATGCAAAGTGTTTCTTTGTGGATGGCACTAATTGTGAAGCACTAAGACATTCAGTTAAACTCCTAATTAATAGTCAAGCAGTTAGTTAATGATTCAATTCAGTTCAATCAGTTCACATTCAGTTAAAGGAAGCTAACACCAGTGAATTAATGGAGGGCGCGTATCTTCAGTATGGGAGATAATTTTGAGGTGGAAAATTGGGCACCAAGTCAAGAAATGTGCAATAGGTAGTGCGTGGATAGTGCACAGAGTTCCTACATTGTTCACAGTGCCAAATATGCATGCAACCATTCGCTACCTCTCATTGTATGATTGAATAAGCTTGTTATTAAAGTGCTATGCACTTGGAAAGGATGAGACAGTGTTTCGAGTGATCTCTATTCTCTAGTGCTACTTTAATATCTCTTATCATGCAATCTGCAAGTGTTGTAAACTCATTCTCTACAGTTATCTATCATACTCAAAGGATTGTTGGGTTTTCATGCTCCGTATTTGGAGGGTTTTCCTAGGGTACATCTTGTGTCTTATGGATTGAATGATTTGTGTGTTTGAATTGTTTATGAGATCTACATGCACTGGATTTTTTTATCAAAAGTTTTAAAGTTCAAAAATATTTCATTATTGCTCAAACATTGACACAATTAACATAGATCTGCCAGACATCTTTGGTTAAATGTTAAATGAATCAAATATCTTACTGGTTTTTCCCACCCTATTTATTTATACATATAGAAACAGTTGCATGATTTCCCTTTGAAATGCCAAATTTTTCGTGTTTAACCAGATGAGTGCAATTTCACTCACAATAATCACACACATATCAATCTATCATATGTTTTGGAATTAAAAAGGAGTTGTTTGTTGCTTGAAAGAATGGGTTTTCCTCATAATCATTCCAATATATGCACTTAGTGTAAACATGAAAAGGGATATTTAAAAATATGAAAGACATTTTGATCATTGTCAAGAAAACATAACAATAGTCGAAGCATGGAGAAAAACCACATAGTTACACAATGAGAAGGAACCATAGGTAACAACGATATATAGTTAATCCTAATGAAAGCATAAGTGCTGCATTTAAAATTGGATCAAAGACCAATGCATAAGTGGGTTCAACTTAAATGCCTACTTTGAATGTGGGGACATAATGGAACATAAACCATCCAATTTGACTTACATAACGAGTTAGGAGAGGTGTAGGCATCATGGGCTTGTTTAATTTATGTTGTTAAATTGTTCCATCAAACCATTTGTAAATAGTCATGATATAAATTTTAGATAAACACTAGATATAAACAACATAATTTGATGAAAACTTTTTGGATGTTTGGCTCATCTCAAGGAACTCGTGGGTATAAGCAAACAAACTTGTGACTGGCTTGCGGCTTTTATGAAGGCAACTCGTGAGTGCAACTTTTTAGGGATAACTCGTGGGTTGGATATGGGGTGACCCATGAGTGACACGCAAGTTGTCACAAGAGGACCCATGAGTGCAAACTAAACTCATCTATAAATATGGCAAAGTTGAAGGAATCAAAATGTACTCAATAACCAAATCATCTTAGGGTTATGGTCACTTCAATCCATAATGTCCTTTTGTGTATCAACAAGCTAGAGTCGATACTCAGATGGATAAGTGATATTTCATGGTATAACATGTGGATTTTCGCCTACTTTTCTTCCTAATAGTTATTTAATGTTACTTCCATTGTCTTGGTAATATATTGATGGGAAAATCTAGGAGCTATGTGAATGAATGGATCTGTTAATTAGATTGAAAAGGCCCATTGAATCTTAACCTAAAGGCATTTCTTTCAATTAGATATTTTTCTATCAATCAACCTCGCTATTTTTTTTGCTAAAGTACTTTCCTCCATTTTCATGAATCAACCTTGCTAAAGTTATTTCTTGCGTTCCCAAATATTGAGTATTTTTATTGATAGAGAATCTATATATGCTAAAGAGATTAATGATGATACCACATTTTACTTAATTAAAAGTGTGATTTCCCATCATTTTCCACCTTTGCTTTGCACATACACCTATTTTTTTAAACACCATAGTCATTCCTTATCTGCTTCAAATATTACTACCACATCGCACCACCCCTGAGCTATTTCAATGATTACTTCCACATCATGACACTTTTAATGCCAAATGCGGAGTATCCATGCTATTTCTAGTTTTTCACATTCAATCAGTGCAAGAATGTCGATACTAGAGAGCGTAGAATGGAGTGCAAAATAAAACACAAATGATGATTGACAAGCTTGAATGAATGGGATATTGGTGATGGTAACAAGAATAGGAAGATGCAAAAGCACATAGGCTCCACAACAAGCTCAATGGGTAAGATTTTGATTTTTCCCACCCTATTGGTTTTTCCCACCCTATGGGTAAGGTATCAAATATCTTATTGGTTTTTCCCACCCTATTTATTTATACATATAGAAACAGTTGCATGATTTCCCTTTGAAATGCCAAATTTTTTGTGTTTAACCAGATGAGTGCATATTTCACTCACAATACTCACACATATCAATCTATCATATGTTTTGGAATTAAAAAGGAGTTGTTTGTTGCTTGAAAGAGTGGGTTTTCCTCATAATCATTCCAATATATGCACTTAGTGTAAACATGAAAAGGGATATTTAAAAATGTGAAAGACATTTTGATCATTGTCAAGAAAACATAACAATAGTCATAAAAGGACGAGAAGCATGGAGAAAAACCACATAGTTACACAATGAGAAGGAACCATAGATAACAACGATATATAGTTAATCCTAATGAAAGCATAAGTGCTGCATTTAAAATTGGATCAAAGACCAATGCATAAGTGGGTCCAACTTAAATGCCTACTCTGAATGTGGGGACATAATGGAACATAAACCATCCAATTTGACTTACATAACAAGTTAGGAGAGGTGTAGGCATCATGGGCTTGTTTAATTTATGATGTTAAATTGTTCCATCAAACCATTTGTAAATAGTCATGATATAAATTTTAGATAAACAT
>LPNX010163434.1:0-50523 GCA_001517045.1 Pseudotsuga menziesii | reverse complement strand
TAAAACAAATAATATGGCAAAGTGATGAGGATGCAGCACCAAAAACTTAAACATGACTCTTCTTATTAAAAAATTACAAGAACATGTGGTGAAGATCACTTACAATTTAATATCACTCATTGCAAGATATCTGAGATAAGCTTGTCTTTCACATAAGGAAGTTTGTGCACTCCCTTTATTCTTCATATTCTGTCAGAGGTGGCTCCACCTTCAAAGCTAAACTCAGAATGACTTGAGGTCAACCATTGTTTTTTAAACAAATTAGGTTGCTAAGTGTTGAGTATATTGTGACGTGAATATTGCATTTGTATAGTCTATGAGAAATTTAAATAAATAAATCTGAAAATATAATACGAAATCATAACATTTTAATGTGTTAACCATATAATTATTAACAAATGATATTTTTTTCTCACTCTATCTCAATGTTTATGTAAATTGAAGTATACCTTTGATTTCTACACTAGTGAGAGCATGATTCAACATAACATTGGCTATTTAGAATTCCATAGCAACAGGAAATTTGGATTCTATTGGAGAAATTTATAGTCACAGTTCTGCTTCTTTTATTATTTTCAAATAGATTGTTTGGAAATTTTAATAAATAAAATAAATGTTGGTTAAAATCTGAAATTTATAGTCTGTAGTTCTGCTTTTTATTATTATTTTCAAATAGATTGTTTGGAAATTTTAATAAATAATATAGGTAAAGGTTAAAATCTGAAATTTATAGAGTCATAGTTCTGCTTCTTTTATTATTTTCAAATAGATTGTTTGGAAATTTTAATAAATGCTATAAGTTAGAATCAGAATTAGAATTAGTAGTTCAGTTGGTTGGTTGGTTGTTTTCAGTTTAAGTTTAAGTCTATGATCAAAGTAGTGGAGTTGAGAGGCTCAATTTTCTAGGTATTAACATAATTAGAGTATAATACGGAAACAATATGATTAGACACTGAAAAAACACTTTACAAAAAAAAATCCAAAACCACTAAAATTAGGGTAGTAGACTTCTTATGTATAGTATTTTTAATTAAATGTACACCAATATATTATAATGTTATAACAATAATTACTATTTAAAAAACAAAAAAATATAACGAAATGAGTGGCAGAGAAAACTATCAGTTATTAATAATTATTTATGAGAAGATGGTTAGTTATTAATAATTGTTTTAATAACAAAGTAAGAAATATTTACCATTATAAATTGAATTATCAAGTATGAAATTGAATGGCATTTATTTTGTAATGTTTAAATAACTAAAATTTGTTTTTTTTTTAAATAAACATTTAATGGTCCTTATTCTTATTACACCAGCACTGAATATTCAAAGACTTTAGATTTGTTAGAAATTTCTGTACATGAAAAGCCGATATGGCCTCTATTGAAAATGTTAGTGGCATCAATAGGCATTATTATTTCCACTTTTTTCCCATAAATGTAGATCGGCTAAAATTTTAGATTGAAAGAGAGGTACAACTAGCACAACCAATTAACTTGTGGCATGTGGACACTCATAGGAAACAAGTTAAGTGTCACAAATAATCACCGGTTGTCTATGTATCATGTCTGAGCTTACATGTTATGACACTAACTGCACATTAGCTCAACTCCTAGCTGCAAAATGGAGTTCAACTAAGCCTTGTGCACATTAGCTCCACTCCTAGCTACTAGATGGAGTTCCATAGTCATATAAACTGCACATTACCATGCCACTAAGTGCAGTTATCACATGATTTCACAAGAGTTTTAGTGTTACAGGAAGTAACCATTAGCTCAACTCCTAGCTGCAAAATGGAGTTCTACTAAACTTTTTACACATTGGCTCAATTTCAAGCTACTAGATGGAGTTCCACTGTCACATAGATTGCACAGTACCATTCCATTAATCTATTTTTTATTTTTTTATAATTATTTATTATGAATTTTGAATGACCACCATACAACACACTTATCCCATTCTCGACAGTCTAGGAAAAGTATAGATAGGATTCCACTGTTTGTTTTTTTTTATGCTAGTCCAGTCATGTTTACTTGGCCTTAATGGTCGTGAACTAGCCCAATGATTGCCATTAAAAATGGTTGTGTAGGGTAGGGTGAACCCTGGATATAGGCTCACCCTGGTGGGCTTTGGGACATCTTGGCCCTGCTAAATCACAAGTTATTGGTATATCTGGCTTGCAGACTGATGGATATACTCTTAAAAGGTTGTTATTCCCATGGTTAAAAAAAAAACAATTACATAAAAACACTTAATAAGTGGGATCATTCCTAATTCCATAAATGCTAACCTGAAACAATGCGACGACTGTGCATATGGCCTCCGCGAGAACCACAAGCTCCTCTGAGGCTCCAACAATTGGATACTTGGTAAATATTTTCGCTTTAAGAGTTATTTAGGTGAAAAAATATCTAGGATTCATCTATTTAATCTCTTTAAATGTTCTGCAGTAAATAATGGGCATTTCTATTTCCATGAGAAGTCATGCAGGTGGCCTCTGTGACGATGACAAGCTCTTTCCAAGCCTTAGCAACTGTTAAATCTCTTTATTTTGGCGATAATTGTGATTAAAATGATGGTGGAATCCTCATCGAAGGAAGAAGTTTTTCGAATCACAGGGTATCTCGGGTCCCATACAGGCTACTTTATGGAAACACAATGCTACTTTATGGAAACACAATGGAATTGTTTCAAATGATGGAATTCTTCTCCTCATTAGATGTTATGACTAGATTTTTTCCATATATTCATTCTTGGACCAAAGTCTATGTTGAAATTTTGTAACAATTTGAAATTTGAAATAAAAAATTGTAAAAATAAATATAACAAATAATTGGTAGCTGATGCATGGATAAATCATAACTAATGCATGAATAACTGGTAATTGATGCATGAATAACAAATAATTCCCAGCTGATGCATGGAAAAATAACTAATTGTTGATAAATGGATAACTTGTAAATGAGTCATGAATGCATAGATAATGTATAATTTCATGGTACTTAACTTCATGTCTATAGACATTCATAAACCACAAATTAAGTAGTTATGTTAGTTGTTGTGTTAGTTTTAATGCATGTTTGATGAGTTAAATGGTTTATGAGAGACAAGATTTTTTTATACTAGTTTGGTATTGTACCAAAAATTGTTATTCCCCAACTAGAGTTGAACAGGGAGTTGCTCTATATTAAATCTAAGCAGTACGAGAAACTAGATCCAACACCCAGTTATGGAAGCTCTTGGGAGATGGTCTTCCGCCTTCCCAAGGATAAAAATGGACTCGACAAAGAAAATTTATCACATTCCATGAAAAAGCGTTAAAGGTGAACATTTCCATGCCACTAATGGTTTTCTTTCGATGTTATTCAAACTATTCAAATTCAGGGATGAGTTCGAGCTTGTATGAAAACAGGTTATGGTCAAGTGGTTCGAATTACCTAAATAACTAGAGTGACAAGATAATGAGAGTGATATGAGTGATAAGATAACATGAGTGACGAGAGTTTCAAATCGGAACTTCTTTTTATCCGACATCACAACATTTGTTAATTTACAATTGTTTTCAGGACCAAAATAAGATTTCCACCCTCCATTAATCCTTTCTCAATGTTATAGTTCCAGTTGAGCTTGCGATGAATATCGATTCCAAGGTATTTGTAGAAAGAAACTTCTTGCAAATTGTTATTGTCATATACAAAATTAACATAATTGACCTTCTTGGACTTGATAATTGTTGTCGTCAATTCCACTTACCCAGGTTCGGTTTTCCCTGCTTGTCCAACAAATGCCAAGGCACCGACCTAACCGAGTGTAATTCCATCGAAAACACTTGCTATGAAAGTGAGGTTTCACCCAAGATACCTATGGGGACCGCGAGAACCAAGCTTCTGTAGTTATAGAAGGGGATTTCTTCATGGAAACATTAACAGACTACTCAACCAAAGCCGAGGAATGTACTACCGTCGACACATCTAGAATAAGTAAAGTCAAATGATCCGTCAAAACATACACAATATATAAAATATATAGATATAAATCATGTCCACCATCCTTGTTATCAACATTCCACAATATTCTATCAGTATCAATGCGACAAACTCAAAAATATTCATACACAATATAAACATACATCATAGACACATAGATTTAACATGGAAACCCGTACGAGAAAAACCACAAAAGTGCTCTTCATCTGGCATGAGTTATTGTTACAGCTGATTTTACCATACATGGTGGATCACACCTTTATGGCCTTCCCTGTCCCTTTGCAGACTTTTCAGACCCCATGGATCATTTTTGTACCTTTGATGTTTCCAATATCATCCCTAAAAACATGCATTATTTGCTATACGCGACTTTTAAACCTATTCTCAAGTATATACACGGTTTGACCCTCAAACCCGCGTACATTGGGATGTGTGCAAAAGGCCAAATAGTTTTGGAGTTTTCCTTGATGTGGATTTGAGTCACTTGTCTCTTGGCCTTCCATATTCCTTGAGATCGCTCGAATTTGACCTTTCATTACCCCATTGAAGTACTATATAAGGAACCCTTTGGATACATTGAATGGGGAGGAATTGAAGAGCAAGAAAACTATAGTCCACTATTGCTAGAGCTTATACTTGAGTCTGCATCCCTTTGTCCCTTGGAGCACTTTGTGTTCTTCCCAAGATTTCCTTTGCATGTGAGCTTGCTATTGAGAGATGGAGGATTTAAGTGGTGGAGGCCTAGGTGGGGGACTCAGTTTCTCTGATTCGCAGACGAGCTGATAGAGGTTGTCACTATTGTAATCTTTGATTTATATTAATAGAAATATCTTTTCTGTCCAATAATGTGTATTTAAATGAGTATTGAATCCATGGATGTTTTTAAATGCTTATATGTTATTGATTATATATGCTAGAGTAGGTCTAACACAATTATATATAGCATGCTTGTCTTGTTTGCTAAATGTTGAGAGAGCAAATTATTAATACAAGCGAGAGTGGAAAAGCTCAACGGGGATCTACATCAACCGTCCGGAATAAGGTATGTTTTGAGATCCTTTAGTGTTAGATGTTTGGTTTCTCTTGCATATAGGAAAGGATTGATTTCTGCGGTTACTCTATCTGTTGTGGTACCCCAAGCCATAGGAAGTTTTCTCCGTAACAGAATTGGCAACCATACTGTGGAGTTCCTAGCCATTTCCTTTGGGGGCTTTTATCGGCATTCAATGTTCTTGAATTGCTCTGATTTCTTTAATTATGAGTCGGGTCTGGGGGCATGTTTGCCTGGTAGTATCTAATAGGAGTAAATTTTGTCTCAACTTGTTTGTTTGCCTTCTTTTTTTATCTCTTGTTCTTATTGTATGTGAGTTTTGTCTTCACAGTTGCGTGTACACGCGGTTTTTACTGGGATATCTACGTACATATGCGGGTTTTCAGCACACAGTCACGTATGCCCTGAGTTTTTCCTTTGTGGGGAAGATTAAGTGTTCCTGGGTGAGTTTTGATGATTGCTGAGTCTTCTTGGATGCTTCTAGAGTCTGTATTCACCTCTGTTTCTGACCAGAGACAGTTTTTAGTTTAAATTTTTCAAAACAATTGTTCTTGTCATTGCAATTTCTATTTTTTGTTTTGGGATTAGTACATTAGGTCTCTTTTACCTTAGTGCTTTGTGTGGGTGCTGTTTGATAGTTCTTGTAGAGTCTGGGGGTGGTAGAGTCATTCTTTTGCTTTATTATCTCATTTTAGTTCAAAAAATACAAAAATATTTGCTTTTTTGCATCATTATGCATTATTGCATTTTGCATTTTGCATGGTACTTGCACTAGGCTTTCTTAGAGAAGTATTAGTCAGATTTTCATATAGGAATGATTTCATTTTCATTTGAAGTAAAATTTTGCATTTCACGTAGTAGCATACCCCGTTTTTCATTCGACACGGTGCATTTGCATTGATTGTTAGGTGTGCATTTTACTTCTTGTTGCGTCATAACACCATTAGTTGCACAATAATTTTCCCTTTTGAGTAATAAGCCAATTAAAATCAACGCATAATAAAATGAATTACATTCTTTTCTTTTATAGGGTGCACCAACAAAATTAGGTTTTAGGGTCTTGGAATAGTTCATTGTGAGTAAATTCTCCAAGACCACTAAACGAAACATGTATGTGTTTGTCCAGGTGAGAGTGTGAAATTCCTTGGTATAATTAGTATTTCTCAGGATCCTCCTCTTACAAGGGATTTAAGCATGAGGCAGTGTGAGCGGTTAATGATTGGGATGACCCCTAGTCATAACTGAGTAACATCGGAGATATTTCCAGGATTGTATTCGTATCTGGGGACTCTTTCAGGAGTTTCGGGATTACTACCCTGCCCATATGGTCAATCCCACTTGCAACTGTCCGCTTGAGCATTGATTATATTGAGGTGACCTTAGTTTCCTTACCTAGGTTATCGAGGGGTACTTCGTAGAGGTTATTCTGCGGGTGTCCTGGCCAGGTAGGGGTCGAAAAACACAATCACTATATGCGTTGAAGTTGAGGGCCACTATAATTGGTTACAAACCTCCGCTTGTTGTGTATGGGAGTCTCAAGCCTCTCCTAGGAGAGACATACCTACTTCATTTGGGAGCTCACATATCCTACCCTTGTTTGCTTGTGATTTGGCTTTACATTATATAGGTGTATGCTCTATGTACGCTAGTTTTCCTAGGGTTTGCATAATTAGAAAGAGTTTATTTCATTTTTTGAGTCATTGTGGATTTGGGTGCGGCACTTCATCGTTCTCGTTGTTTAGTAGGACTTCCGCCTTCCACATCTCCTCTTCCTTTGGGAGAGAGAAACAGATAGCCGAGATGGATTACTTCTCACATTGATTCACACACAATGGGAGATCATGAGGATGAGATTCCTGAGATGTATTCTCTACCTCAAGAGGTCGGGGAGGAATATCCTACTCCTGTATATGATCCTTCACTAGAAATACCTTCACATTCTGGTTATGATCCCTCATTCACAGGTCATCGGTATTGGTTTCCAGGCAACGAGACTCATCATGAACCCACAAGCACTAGTCATGTTCATTATGGCATCCCTGATATCCCTGCACATGATCCGATACATCATGCTGAGTCAGAAATCGAACCTAGCACTACTCCTGTAGGCACTCCTTATCCTTTTCGTGCGGAGAGATTTTGGAGCACTAGTCACATTGCACCTTCCATCCTGGTGGTGGAAGCTACCTCACATGTTCATCCTAGACCTAGTGTTAGTAGTGATATGCGAATACCAAAACCGAGACGAGTGACCATGAGGAATACCACTTACATCCCTTCACATGTCCCTTCATCCTCAATTCCTACTCCTTTGAATGCATTTTTGACAACCCTTCCTCCCCCTCATTCACATGGTCCTTCGGGTCAGAATGTTGCTACTAGTCATGTTCATACTGCGACTGCTCGTACAGTAGTATCTCAGAGTCAAGTATCTTCTGTCTTCTCGAGAGGTCATACTCCTATTTCTGGATCGTCTTAGGATCCATCGCAAGGAGTTCCCCATATCCCTACTTATGGAGCTTCTCATGGGACATCTTATGGAGCTTCTCATGGAAAATCTTATGGACTGTAGTATGGATAGAGCTATCAACCTTATGGGTACGGGTATCAGCAACCTGCTTACTCCTCTAATTATGGCTTTGTAGCATCGTATAGTCAAGGTATACCACATCATAATGCTTCCATGCAGCCCTACACGGGTCAAACGGGAGGAGTATATTATGGCCAAGGCCATGGTATTTATAGTAGTCAACCTTATATGAACCAAAAATATCAGGGAGCGTGGAATAGACCGGCTCAAACTAGGCTCCCTTTCCTCGCAACCTTAAATTTACCTGACTTGTCGAGACTAATGAACGATCCAGTATCTCATGACCCGGCTTGACCGACTGTCCCTAACAAGCTTCCCTTGGACATTCCCAAATTTGAGGGCAAAGCAGGAGAATATCCTAGTGAACATGTCACTACCTTTCACCTTTGGTGCTCTTCCAATTCCTTACACAATGACTCAATTTGTTTAAGACTATTTTAATGCACCCTCATCGGCCTTGCAGCGAAATGGTACATAGAGTTACCGAGGGGGGCATTCGTTTTGTTCAATGACCTTCGTATGACTTTACTCAATCACTTCTAGCTACCCGTGCATTACGACGTTGGTACAGAACTCTTGTCAACACAAGACAAAACCACACATATCTTGGACCATATCCAAGAGTGGCATAGATAGAAGAGGTTGATTAAAGCTTTCATACCATTGGAGTTTCTCCTTGAGTGGTTCCTTAAATCATTGCTACCTTACATCGCGAAGGATGTTTCTACATCCGAAGTCCAGAACGAGGAACAAGCAATTTTTAGGGCACAAGAATTGGATTTGATTTATGCTCAATCTAGACTATTATATGAGATCATACCTAATGCTCCGCATTCTAGTTTCGATCACAAGATCAAGCCTAGACCACATGCCAATGGCATTGTGGGTTGTATAAGTACCACATCTGTGGATTCAGTTGTGAAACAAGTGATTCAATTGTCTATTAATCAATCTGCTTTGGGACAAGCCACGAATTCATCTCAACCCACCCAAACGATGAGTGTATTTCCATGCAATCGTTGGATCAGAAGGGAAACCAGTAGCTCGAAAAGAATAAGAAAAAGGGTAAAAACAATCATAAGGGTGGGAACAAGAACAAAAATGCCAATTTTAATGACAAGAATGCCCGCAATGCTGGGGGGACAAGCAGTCTAATTTACGTAAGGTTAAGTTTCCTTGCAAATTGTGTAAGGATGACCACCTCACTCACTTGTGCCATCGTATGGAAGACACCTAGAGGTTCATAGCACAGGGCCCAGCTGTGCTGACCAATCCTTTACCCCATAATCAAAATATGAACTCGAGAACCCATGATCCTCATTCTACGTTGGGTGGAGATCAAAATCCATTGAAAACCAGAACTGGTCATGGTTGCATCAACATGGTGCGTGCTACTAAGGTTGTGACTCGTGCAAAAGACTATGGTTCGTCACAACCATACCTTGGGAAGGATCCCACTCCGACTGAGAGACCTTTGCATATTGAAAACCCTATGGATAAACCTGATATTGCACCTCGCATTCCTAAGGGTGTCCTAAAGCGTTCGGGGCACAATCCTAATGCCTGAGCCACCCAGAACTATTTTGTTGTCGAGGATTTGGGCCAAACTCCTTGTGCGATGTCTGTGCTTGAAGTGCTTCAGAGTTGTCCTTCACAAAGGAAATCTTTGCTTTCTGCTCTTGGGGTGAATGATGATAGCTCTTCGTCTGTCATCAAATTTGAAACCATAGGACAAAAGCCTTGGCTTCCTTACTACATGTCTCTTTTGATTCATGTAGAGTGTCTTAACATGACCATCAAATGCACTGTGATTGACGAAGGTGCTACTGCTTCCGTGATGTCTTTGTCATGTTGGAAGGGTTTGGGTTCTCCCGAGTTGTCTCAATCCACTAACATGTTGACTGCCTTTGGTGGTAGATCATTTTAGTCGCATGGAATTCTTCCTTCTCTTAAGGTCCGTTTGGGAGGGAAGACCGTCACGATCGAGGTCGAGGTGGTTGATGCGCCCCTTGATTACAATCTTTTACTGGGTCAGAATTGGATGTATAGTATGCAAGCCATAGCCTCTTCTCTATTTCGAGTAGTATGCTTTCCATTTAATGGGAATATTGTTATCATTGATCAGACATCATTTAAAAATCTGAGTGTTAATGCATCATCGAGAGCTTCTATCTCGATTATCGATCATTCTCAACTGACAACTGGGAGTGTGGATGTAGGTATGTATCCATCCCTTATGGGGACCTTTAGTTGTGTTGCACCTGTTCTTATGATTGGATCTAGTTTCAATAGGGCTTCATCTTCATTGAATTCGGTGTCTTTTCGCACTACCCATATGGAAGATCCTTGGATTCTTTCTTCACCGAGTCCTTCGAATAGACCTATCGAAATGGATGTGCCATTGCCTACAGCAATGATAACATATCAAGCGAATCTTGATTGTGTTGTAGAGCCTAGTCCTTCCTCTTTGTGAATGGAGGAGGAGGACCTGTATGTGCTGCCTAGATGGGAAGTTGAGTCCTCTCACGCACATGATTTCCTTGATAGTTTTTTTCCATCAGATGAATCTATTATTGAGGCCATGTTTGGTGTTGAGCCACCTTGGGAAGAGTTACATCATAGATCTTATTTTCTTCCTGAACTTGACCGTTTGGAAAGTGAGGAATTTCAGGAATTTCTTAGTGAGAAGATTGGTAGTCCCATGGTTCCATTAAGCTCTCTTGGTTAGATGGCTGATCGGAACATGGTGAATATATCACCTACTATTCCTATCAATATATCTCGCGATCCTAGAAAAATTGAGAATGTCTATATTGGGGCAGACTGTTCCCATGTTGAGATTCAGGAGTATACCGAGCTGCTCAAAGAGTTTCTTGACATCTTTGCTTGGTCATACGAGGAAATTCTAGGTATCGACCCTCGTATTGTCGAACATGAGTTAAGACCTATCTGAATGTGAAGCCCATTTGACAACGTTTGCATGCGGTGAATCCTAGAAAAACACCCACGATTAAGGATGTGATAGAGAAGCTGTTAAAAGCTGGTTTTATCTATCCCGTTCCCTTGATAGAGTGGGTTTCAAACCTCATTCCAGTTGATAAGAAACAGGGAACAATCCGTATATGCACTGATTTCCGTGATTTAAATCGTGCTTGTCCTAAGGATAATTTTTCCACACCATATATTGATCAAATTTTGGATGAGTGTGTGGGAAGCGAGGTATTTTCCTTTAGGGATGGATTTTTCGGATATAGTCAAATTCATATCAAACCCGGAGATCAACACAAAACTACATTTATTTGTCCTTGGGGTACGTTTGCATATCGAAAGATGCCTTTTAGTCTTAAAAATGCCGAACCCACATTTCAGCGGGCTATGACCTTGATTTTTCACGATCTCAAATCGATTATTGAAGTATTTTTGGATGACCTTGCTGCTCATTCTCGGTTGAGAGTGCGTCATCCCTACCATTTGAGATTAGTATTCGAAAGATTCCGCCACTACCTGGTTAGGATAAATCCCCATAAGTGCATATTTTGCATGAAGTCTGGTCACTTTCTAGGGTTCATTGTTTCCAAGGAGGGTATAAGAGTCGATCCCTTAAAGGTTGAGGCAATACTTCAATTGTCTCCCCCGCAAAATATTAGACATATTCAATGTTTGCAAGGCATGGAAAATTTATTACGGAGATTCATGGTTAAATTTTCCAATTTGACTAAAGGATTTATGCGTCTTTTAGAGAAGGACACTACCTTTTGCTGGGATGAGTGAGCCTAGGAGTCCTTTTATGCTCTCAAGCGAGCCTTAGCATCAGCCCCGGTGCTTAGTCCACCCGACTATAGCTGTGACTTTTTGATTTATGTGGCCACGTCCATGGAGACGATTGGTATGGTTTGGTTCAGGAGGATGAGGAGCTCCATGAGCATGTCATATATTATTTGATATAGAACCTTTTAGATGCAAAAATCTATTATTCCCATGTGGAGAAACTTACCTTATCCACCATTCATGCGGTTTAGAGATTGAGACACTACATTCTCCTTTGCCAGACCTTGGTGGTAGCTCATGTCAGGGCCATTTCAGTTTGTCCTCACTAGAAGGATGATCGGGGGAAAGTATAATAAGTGGATTGTTATTTTGCATGAATTTGATCTCGAGTTTGTTTTTGCGAAATTGAAGAAATCGTTGATTTTTTCGGAGCTCATTTCTGATTTTCCAAGTGAGAAGGAGGAGGAGGTTTATGAGGATACGTTTGTCGATGAGCATATTTTCCTTATCTCAACTATGGATCCATGGTATGGGGATATCATCATATATTTACAAATGTTGAAGGTCCCTACTCACCTTTCACGGGATGAGCGACGACGATTACATCACGTATCTAAGAACTACCTTATAGTGGATAACACTTTGTATCGCCACGGGGTATATTCCATTTTACATCGTTGTTTAACCCATGAAGAGGCTGAGGTTGTGATGAATGATTGTCATGGAGGGGTGTGAGGTGGTCATTTATTTGGGATTTCTACAACCCAAAAAATCTTAAGAGCGGGATATTTTTGGCCATCGATCTTCAAAGATTGTGTCAATGCGGTCAAGAAGTTTCATCCTTACCAGGTGTTTGCATGCAATATATGCTCACATATTTCCCCATTACATCCAATTATCATCACCAGTCCCTTCACCAAGTGGGGTCTTGAATTCATGGATTGCAACCCAGCTTCGGCTAGGGGGCATCATCATATTATAGTGGTTGTTGATTATTTCACGAAATGGGATGAGGCTATGCCTATGATTAAATCCAATGGTGAGACAGCCACACATTTCAAATTTAACCAGATTATTACTCGGTTTAGAATTATGAAAGAGCTTGTCATTGACCATGGTAGGCAATTTAAGAATCAAATGATGGGTGAGTTGGCCTTGAAGTTAGGGTATAAGCAGGAGCACTCTTATTCTTATTACCCTTAGGTGAATGGACAGGCTGAAGCAATGAACAAATCATTTAAGTCCATTCTCCAATGAACCATCGCACAAATCAAAACGAATTGGCATATCATGGTATATCCTGCTTTGTGGGCCTATAGGACCGCTGTTAAGACTACCACCGGTTTTTCTCCATATTAGCTCATACATGGAGTGGAGTCTATCTTGCCAGTTGAATGTGAAATTCCTTCATTGAAGCTAGCTATAAAGCTTTTACCAGACACTTCTGCATTGGAGGAACATTTGGTCCACTTAGAGCAGCTTGATGAGTAGTGCCGAGATGCCTTAGTGTCTCTAGAAGTAAATAAGCATCACATTAAGGTCCAATATGATAATTCTGCCCGTTCGAAGAGGTTTAATGAAGGTGATTTGGTCCTTTTTTGGGATCAAGCTAAAGAACCCTTGGGGGTAGGGAAACTTAATCCCATGTGGAATGGTCCTTACGTAGTCAAATGTGTGTTAGAGAAGGGCGCCTATGAGCTGGTGGATTATGAAGGGACAGCCTTGGTGGAGCCTAGAAATGGGCTCTATCTTAAAAAGTACTATGCATGATCTTCATCTAGGGCTAATTATTGTATATTATTGTACAGTTTTTTGCATAGTTAGGTTTTCTTATGGTGATCAGGTTTGTTGATTAGCTTTCATTTCCTATGGCAGATGTCAATGGAGTCTTCCACTTACATAGTATTTTTTGATGGTGCTAGCAGCCACACTCAACACTCAGGCTCTGTTTTTTGGGTAATTTATACTCATACGGGTCAGGTATTGTCTTCAGGAGGCATATGTTTATGACCTTCTTCGAACAATGTTGCTGAGTATAGTGCTGTTATCGAACTATTACAGAATGCCATTTCACATGGTGTTCTCTCTCTTAAGGTACGTCTTGATTCGCAGTTAGTAGTGTCACAGCTTAATGTCTTGTATCATATTAGGGATCCAACATTATTACAAATATTCTTACGGGTGAGATTGTTAGAACGGAAATTTGACAACATAACATACATACATGTTTAAAGAATTTTTAATCAAGTTGCTGACTCATATGCTAACTATGTGTTAGATTGGCGTTTGTTTCATAGACCATAAGCATATCACAAACATACATTTTACACACATGTAAATAAATAAAATCGATCATCATAAAAAAATTTCATTAAAACATCTAAAATGCGACGTCATAATATATAAGTGTCATAATAAAAAAATGGGGCTTCCGAGCCACCAAAATATAATACATGATAGTACAAAAATGAATCACTCTTAGGTCTCTAAGCCTATGGAGGAGGAGGGGGGTTCTGATCATGGTAGCACACCATGGCTCTAGCTAGTCATCGAAATAACTGAACCCATGCTCACGGTACACCAACCACCTAACGTTGCATGGGCTCAGGTAAGTCCTCGACTTGCGCCATGGGTACCCTATGTGTCAAGCATACAAAGTTTGTGTGGATGCTTTGGAGCGTCCGCTCCGCATCCACACCCATGATATCATCTCCTCTTCCCCTCTGTCTATGACGAGGAAAACTGTTAGGCCACCGTGGTCCAACATTTGTATACACATGATAGATTGTCACTATGTGTCATCACACAAAAACATGTCTTTTGAGTCAATATATCAAAAAACACAAAAAAATTTAATAATTCAAAAAACTTTAAAAAGAGGGTTTGGGATTCATTACCTATATCATCGTATGTTGCTCCTAGTGGTAGGGGCATGTCCGAATCTCCCTAGAAATCTATTCCTGCATAGGGATAATCATCGATGGCAACAATCCGTTGCCACCACCATGGAAAGAAGTCAGCTGGGTAGGGGTTAGACACCCTACCTTCGCCCAGTCTACGCATAGCATCTTCCCAATGTAGTTGGGCCGTATCTTGAACCCCGTGAGGAGGAACGTCAACTCTATGGCTTAGCCCCGGTACATGATCAAAGAAGAACATGCTCAGTATACTGCTGAAACCGAAGTTTCATACCCTACCCATCTTGTAGTCACTGAGCTGTTGCTTCATGTTACTCAACAACACAGTGCTCCAGTCGTACACTGTGGGTCTCATGCACTCCACTGCATAGAACATCAATGGCCGTGAGGCCTGGTGGAGTGATGCTAGACCAGCTATCCTGCAGAGTGCCAATAGTATGGCCTTCAGTCCTAGTACCTGGATGGAGTTTGTCGGGATTTGACTCCCAACCTTTTCCATGTCCAAAAAATAGTATACTGCAATGTACTCATCAATGGTGAGGCCACCTCCAGGCCCGCGAGAGCATAGGTTCACCACCTCTCCCCATTGGGACAATCCTGTAATGAAATATATGTACTCCACCTCTATAGTGAGGGACATCCTATCGATATGAAAAGACTCTGATTCTGGATCCCAATAGTCTACTAGCATTTGCAGGAGTCTTGGTTTGGCCCTCAAGCTGCCAAGACACCAAAACTTGTATAGCCCACATGCACATAAAGCTTGTTGAGCCATTAAATCACCCCGAACATGCTATTCTACATCTCCATGTTCCCTCTCCCTCCATTCTAGAACCATCCTGCACATTAAAAGTAGTTTTTGGTCAATATTTACCTTAAAAAACCTTGTGTGTGGCCGTATATGCGACTGTTTGCAAAACAACTGCGTTTGTACGCGGTTTTGGGTGTTTTTTCTGTGTATAGCCACTAGTAGAAAATGAGAAATTAATGACTAAAAAATGACTAAAATTAGGCTATAAACGAATATTTTTGAGTTAGTGACTAATAGTAGCAAATTTCCACTATCTTATAGCTAGTCGTATTTCACTAGTCATTAATAGCTTGACTTAGTAGTCATTGATTTAATCATTGATAGACAATGATTTAGCCATTGATAGACAATGATTTAGTCATTGATATTCAATGATTTAGTCATCCTTTTAGTCATTGATAGTTAATGATTTAGTCATTGCTTTAGCCATGGATTTAGTCATTGATTTAGTTACTGAGTTAGTCATGGATTTAGTCGCTGATTTAGTCACTGATTGCAACAATTAATGACCAAATATGAGACTAGATGTTAACATATTAATGACTAAGCTAAATACGATTAAGATACAGGAAATTAGCTACTAATAGTCATATATATGCGAATTTAGTCGTTTCTATAGTCACAAATTTATGATAGGGCACGGAGGAATCGAACCACCAACCTCCTTCCTATAATTAGGCATGCGCTCTACCATTGAGATAGCACCCTTTAAGAATTTGTTATTGCTTGACAATGATGATATTCAAACAAATTTATGATAGATATCAACCTACAAACTACATAATTATTACTATTACAATTTACCAGTAACTAGTATTTATGATAAACTAATTCCTGAGAGCTATGTACAATTTTCCCTATAACTAAAGCTAATAAAAATACTACAAATACTATTACCAAAGAGATTTAGTGATGAGTACCTCTTCCCATTCTTCATCACTATCCTTCTCATAGTCCAAAGAAAAGTCCTTCCTGAAAGGATTTCGAAGTTCAATGCCATCACTACATCAAAAACAAAGAGTCAGAAACAAAACTTTCCCTCTTGTCTACTGCAATATTAATAATCCATGAGCTTCAAGGTGTTTCAGATGTTCCTCATCATGGGCTATCAAAATTAAAACACAACCTGCTGCTTTGATAATTAATAAACTTAAAATTATGAAAAGTATGTTGATCTTTTCTTTGAGAAGGTTCCATAATATGCAGGTCTATGGTTGTGATCAAACTGCAAAAGGTTTCTTCTCTTATTATGAAGCCTATTTTAGCTTTAAATCAAGTGATAAACATTGTAAGAGCCAGGCAGATTCAGAAACTTATTGCTAATGGAGACTTGACGATTATCATTTGCAAAATTAGAGACTTGACTCCATATGCATCGTAATGTCTTGCAAAAATTATCTCTAGACCTAGAATTCCAAGAATTGCAAGTATTTTGACTTGGGGAATTGCAAGTATTGCAAGTATTTAGCATTGAATCATTTACTGTTTCAAAGGTACCATTTTGTATGGAGGAGTTATGCTTTGCGAATCATTATTCCTTGGATATAAGGGCACCTAATAGTGGATTCAATAATTAAAGAGTCATGTTGCAAATATAAAGAGAAATACCTTGCTCCTATAACATTGCATCTTTAGAGAAACCTTTAAAGGGTTGTATATTTGGCTTCTAGGTGATGATACTAGTTATTTGAAAGGCAGTACAACTGGTTAAGCATGAATTAAACTTAAAAAAATTGCAACTATTAGGTATAACAAAATACATATCAGCTCTGTGTTGAGATGTACATGATCTGAAATAGCTTCCATGATGATTGGACAACAGTTCACAGAGAGAAATAACCATTGATGAGAACTGAACTTTCCTTAGAATGTATGGTCACCTAAAATAATACTACACAAAAATTTAGACTCTAGTAAGCTTTTGAGATTGACTAAACCTATCAAAAAGGTTGGGGAGACTGGTATTCTACAGTGTTCTTATAATGCACAGTTGCATAAAGGAATATTCTTATCAAGATTTATGACTTTCAAAATGAAGGAATTTACTTAATCATGAAATGCACATTTATGATGAAGCAAAGGATAGATAAAATCATGATGAGGTTCATATTCCCCATTTGAACTGCCTACAAGAAACTATTTCTTCGTAAGGGTAATAAAGCATGTCTCCATCCTGTTTGAGTGGAATGTGAAAGTGCCCTGCCCTGATTATATGATTATGAATTAGTTTTAAGTTCCAATTCCCTTTAGGCCCTATGGCATGTTTACGCCTTCCACTTTGACTCCCCACGTGGGATGCATTGCTTCTTCAATGGAATATAAGAGCTTCACTAAGACCTGTGTCTCGTATTTTGGTGTGGAGTTATATTTACAAGTGCAATGTTCAAGGCTCATGAAGAATTGTTCAAAACCTGCCATTGGTACAGCATTATAACATAGGGTATGTTTCTGCGGGAGGATAGAGGCAGCGCATAGCAGATGGTAAGAGTAAGAGAGGGTCTGACCTAGCTAATTTAAAGAAAAAAATATAAATCTTGGCTGAATTAGAGATTGAATAGTCGCTTAGTAAGGGGTAATGTGTTGGTGAGTGAGTGTAGTGCTAAGGCCTTATATTTCTTTTCTCTTAGGCACTG
This sequence comes from Pseudotsuga menziesii, assembly GCA_001517045.1. Taxonomy (NCBI): domain Eukaryota; kingdom Viridiplantae; phylum Streptophyta; class Pinopsida; order Pinales; family Pinaceae; genus Pseudotsuga; species Pseudotsuga menziesii. The sequence goes on along the minus strand of LPNX010163434.1, from coordinate 32,764 downwards.
ATTTTGGAAAGTGATGCTAAGAAGTCCCCAAGATGGCCAAGGGATATCTAATAATCCTACACGACATTGGTAATGTCTCGGTGCAACTTAGGGACATCCCCTGTGTAGTGTTAGATCTTAAAAGATAGGCTCATATGAAAATGGTTATCTCTATAGAAAGATCAAGCCATTATTCCACTCCCAATTTGGCATCGTCTAGGCAATTGCAGAGGGAGTGGTAAAATGGAAAAGATGTTTTGGAAAGCACAAATGGACATGAACTATTGAATATTAATGGACTATATAATAATGCTTCTAGCCCAAAGGTGCAAGGATTTCAGAGTACTTCAGAGGGAAGCACATTTTTGGTTCCTTTAGAGGCCAAGGGTGAGTTTTGTCTTCTTTTGTTGTTGGATATTATTGGAAAAGAAAAGAAATTTCAAGCCATAGCCATAGGATAAGTCCATCCCAGAAGTGGAGTGATGAAGGATCCCAAATGGAAGACCAGCCACCCAATCATCATAGTACAATGATACAACTCTGCACATACTGCAAATACATATAGTAGTCCTGAATACATAAGAGTACAATGGCCATGAATAGGCATGATACAAGATATCACATAAGTGGTCATCGCCACGTATAATATACATAGATCAGAATCTCCATGATGAAGATATGCAAAGGAACATGATCTCCATAATGGCTGAAGATATATAATGGATCAAGATCTCCATAATGGCTAGAAATGTCTGACATATACTGGAATCAAGTCACGAGAGCTAAAATCTCATGAACATTGGCACGATAAAGGAAGTAGCATATAAGAGATGCCACCAATCTGGAAGATCTTCTACACAAAATGCTATGAGTACATGTCCTACTATGTGAATAGAGGTGTCGAGGTCAAACATAGTAGTCCATTGTCTAATTACCGGTCATTGATGTATACCGTTAATAGACACGAGATCAATTCTTTCCAATATGCAATAGAAATTAAATATCTAACACTGAAGGATCAGAGCTCGTACCTTATTCCGGACGGTTGAAGTAGATCCCCATTGAGCTTTCCAACTTCAGCTTGAATTGATAAATCACTTCCTCGACAACAAGTAAACAAGACAAGCATACTATATATATGGCTGTTAGATCTATTCTAGCATATATAATCAACAATGTATAAGCATTTGAAATCATCCATGGATAAAATATTCATTCAAACATACATTATTGGATAGGAAAAGATATTTCTATTAATATAAAATCAGAGATTACAATGGATACAACCTCTGTCAGCACATTTGCGAATCGTAGAAACTGAATCCCCCACTTGGGCCTCCACCACCTCAATCCTCCATCTCTCGATAGCAAGCTTCAACGAGAAAATAAATTCTGTTACGGAGAGAAATTCCTATTGCTTGGGGTACCACAACAGACAGATTGACTCCAAAAATCAATCCTTTCCAATATGCAATAGAAATTAAATATCTAACACTAAAGGATCAGACCTCGTACCTTATTCCGGACGGTTGAAGTATATCCCCGTTGAGCTTTCCAACTTTAGCTTGAATTGATAAATTAATTCCTCAACAGCAAGCAAACAAGACAAGCATACTATATATATGGGTGTTAGATCTATTCTAGCATATATAATCAACAATGTATAAGCATTTGAAATCATCCATGGATAAAATATTCATTCAAACATACATTATTGGACAGGAAAAGATATTTCTATTAATATAAAATCAGAGATTACAATGGATACAACTTTTGTTGGCACGTCTGCGAAAAGATATTCAAACATACATTATTGGACAGGAAAAGATATTTCTATTAATATAAAATCAGAGATTACAATGGATACAGCTTTTGTTGGCACGTCTGCGAATCAGAGAAACTGAATCCCCCACTTGGGCCTCCACCACCTCAATCCTCCATCTCTCGATAACAAGTTCACAAGCAAAAGGAAAGCTTAAGAAAAACACAAAAGTGCTCCAAGGGACAAAGGGATGCAGACTCAAGCACAAGTTCCGGCAACAATGGACTATAGTTTCTTTGCTCTCAATTCTCTCTTATGCCTTCAATGTACCAAAGAGTTCCTTATATACTTTTTCAAAGGGGTAATGAAAGGTAGAATCCGAGCGATCTCAAGGCATATGGAAGGCCAGGAGTCAAGTGAGTCAGATCCATGTCAAGGAAAACTCCAAAAGGATTTGGATTATGCACACATCTTGATGTACACGGTTTTAGGGGTCAAACCCACGTATATACACGATTATAGGTTTAAAAGTTGCATGTATTGATTTTCGCATGCTTTTAGGGATGGTCAAGGAAACATCAAAGGGAAAAAAATGGTCCAAGGGGTCTAAGGAGTCTGCAGAGGGACATGGGAAGGCCATACAAGTGTGATTCACTTGGAGTGGTAAAATCAGCTATAACAGATGCCCCTTAATGTGTGAGGTCAGAGGGGTCATACGATGGCCGAAATACATTATAAGTCCATCCGAGAAGTGGAGTGATGAAGGATCCCAATTGGAAGACCAACCACCCAATCAACATAGTACAATGATACAACTCTGCACATACTGCAAATACATATAGCAGTCCCGGAAACATAAGAGTACAATGGCCATGAATAGGCATGATACAAGATATCACATAAGTGGTCATCGCCACGTATAATATACATAGATCAGAATCTCCATGGTGAAGATATACAAAGGACCATGATCTCCATAATGGCTGAAGATATATAATGGATCAAGATCTCCATAATGGCTAGAAATATCTGACATATACTGGAATCAAGTCACGAGAGCTGAAACCTCATGAACACTGGCACGATCAAGGAGGTAGCATATAAGAGATGCCACCAATCTGGAAGGTCTTATACACAAAACACTATGAGTACATGTCCTACTATGTGAATAGAGGTGTCGAGGTCGAACATAGTAATCCATCATCTGATTACCAGTCATTGATGTATACCGTTAACAGACGAGAGATCACCCACCGATAATGAAAATTGGAATCAAGGTACTAGAGTGCAAACTAACAAGTGTGAATAAATGTGTTGAGTTCGAACACTTGAAAGGATCCATCGATTAGGGGACATTGATGTATTCCCAAATATTGTTGATGGAGAGAGAACCTGCCACTAATGAATACAAGTCTCAAGGCACTAAAAAATGACTCTAGATTCCAATCCCAGAATAAATGATATGAAATCGATGGGATGAAATCCACTGGAAGGAGGGAATTAAGGCATCCCCCATCATCCAACATGAGGTACTCAGCAAAGCTGTATAGTGTGGAAGGACTCGATCATAAGGTGCATGAACCAGTAACTGTACCGGGAATGGCTGACATGCAAAGTCAAGATAACTGAGGAATGGTCGACTCATGTTTCAAATTCCTTCGAACAAGAGAAAAACAACATATGGTGACTTACATAAAGGTAGCATAGACTCAATATACAAAACTAGGACATATTTGCGACATAGGAGGCATCGACAAGGGCTCCATGGGGACTGGAAGCTTAACTAGTCGGTGGAGATAAACTCAGATAAATGAGTACAGCTCCTAAATTCAAACTATAAACCCAACCAACGGATGTGATATACAGTGATCTGTTCCAAGGCGAAATGACTCGACAGCTGCCAAAGATAACATCTTTCCTTGTCTATCTTTTTGGTTTTTTGATTTTTTTGGACTTTTTCAAATATTTGAAAAGCTTGAAAAAGAATAAAATTGCTTTATAGTTACAGACTAGGAGGAGACGAGTGTCATAGGGGAAAACAAACTAGTTCCAAGCGGTGGAACATACCTATGCTCAATGCAAGGATACATGTGTAGGATAGTGACACTCAGGGGAGAACCCCCTCTCGGTAAAAAGGGAATCAAGCTGCAAAGGATATATAAAATGGCTCTGCATGGCTAGACATGAAACAAGCTGGGGCTATATGGCTGAAACTCAATGTCAGGGAAGCTGTCATAAAGCTCAATAAGGCAGGCAAAGCTCATGATAATGCAATTACAACTTGACATAAGGGATTCCTAATAGAAATAGGCCAGCAAAAGATCAAGAGGAGTATGAGGCTCTTGCGAAGTGTCATGGCAATACTATACAACAGACTCCCACACCCTAAGGGACAAAATGTCATCATGGGCACCAAATTCAAATAAGGCGCTAACTAGGATACCCATGTAAGGTCAGGCTCTACCACTCATATCACGCCACTTCTAAAACAACAAGAAGGTTCCGTGATACAATAATTGGTTACATACCTTTGCTTTTTGTGTATGGGAGTCTCAAGCCTCTCCTAGGTGAGACATACCTGCTTCATTCGGGAGCTCACTTATCCTACCCTTGATTGCTTGTGTTTGGCTTTAGATTTTCTTGGTGATTTCTCTGTGCACGTTAGATTTCCTAGGGTTTGTGTAGATATAGAGTCTTTGATATTTTTTGAGTCATTGTGGGTGCAGCTCCTCGCCATTCTTGTCGTTTAGCAGGACTTCCACCTTCTACATCTCCTCCTCCTTTGGGAGAGAGAAATAGATAGTCCAGGAAGACTACTTCGCACATTGATTCACACACCATGGGAGACCATATAGAAGGTATTCCTGAACCACCTTCTCCCATTCATGTGGAATATGGGGATTTTACTCCTAACTATGATCCTTCACCTGACTTGACTAAGTTAGGTCCTGTGATTTCTGAGATAGGAACCTTTCATGATAGACCTACTTACTCTAGGGTTGATTCCCCATTGATGCATCGCCGGTATGGAATGCCGGAGGATGACGAGACTCATTTCGAACCCGTGAGCACTAGTTATGGTAGTTATGGTATGTCTGGTTTTCCCACACATGATTTGGAATTCCATGTCGAATCTGAGTTTGAGCCTAACACTATGCCTGGGGGCACTCTCATTCCTTACCATGTGGAGAGGTTTGGGAGCACAAGTCACATTGCACCTTCCATCCTGGCAGTGGAAGCTATATCACATATTCCTCCTAGGTCTAGAATTAGTGATCCTATTAGGATACCAGATCCAGATGAGTGACTATAGGGAATAACACGTACATAATTACATATATCCCTTTGTCTTCTATCCCTAGTTCTTCGAATGTTCACCCTCCACCTCATTCATGTGGTCCTTTGGGCCGGAACATTGCTACGAGTCATGTTCATACTACGGTTACTAGATCAGTTGTGTCTCAGGTACATGCACCTTCCATTGTTTCTGGAGGTCATGGTCATACTTCTAGAGGTCACATTCCTTCTTCCAAGATGTATATTCCTACTTCTGAAGTGTATGTTCCTACTTACGGAGTGTCTCATGGGACATCTCATGCGATGACTTATGGACCTTATTATGAGACGCAGTATGGACAGGGTTCTTCACCTTATGGGGGCGGGTATCAACAACCTGCTTACTCTCCAAATTATGGATTTGTAGCTCTGAATAGTCAAGGTACACCACACTATGGTGCATCCATGCCACCCTATACGGGTCACACAGGAGGAGGGCACTATGGCCAAGGCCATGGTGGTAATCAGACCTATGTAAATCAGAACTATCAGGGAGTGGTCTATAGACCTCATCATCCTAAGCTCCCTTTCCTGGAAACACTAAATCTTCCTGACTTGTTGATATTGACGGACGATCCTATACCTCATGAACCGGCTTGGCTGGCTGTCCCTACTAAGCTTCCCTTAGACATACCCAAATTTGAGGGAAAAATGGGAGAGGATTCGAGCGAACATGTTACTACCTTTCACCTATGGTGCTCTTCAAATTCCTTACACCAAGACTCAATCCTTTTAAGGCTATTTCAATGCACCCTTACAGGGCCTGCCACAAAATGGTACATAGAGCTACCTAGGGGGGCATTCGCTTTGTTTGATGATCTCGTGATGAATTTTCGTAACCACTTCTAGCTATCAGTGCATTATGACGTTGGTATTGAAATATTGTCAACATTTTGGTAGGATAAGGCCACACATATCTCAGATCATATCCAAGAGTGGCGTAGACGAAAGAGGATAATTAAATCCTTTATACTGCCAGAATTCCTCCTCGAATGGTTCCTTAAGTCGTTATTTCCATATATAGCAAAGGATGTTTCTACATCCGGAGTGCAAAATGAGGAACAAGCCATTTTTAGGGCGCAGAAACTGGATTTGATTTATGCTTAGTTCGATTTGTTATATGAAATTATTCCCAACACTCCGCGTTTTAGTTTCGATCCCAAAGTTAAAGTTGGACCACATGCCGATGGCATTGTTGGTTGTGTGAGTGCTAAACCTGCAGATTAGGTTGCAAAACAAGTTAGTCAATTGTCAATCAACCAATCTACTTTGGAACAAGCCACGGCTTCATCTCAACCCACCCAAATGGTGAGTGTGCTTTCAGTGCAATTGTCTGACCAGAAGGGTAACCAGCAGCCCGGACGGAATAAAAAGAAGGGTAAGAATAATCGTAAGGGTGGGAATAGGGATGAGAATTCTAATAATAATGACAAGAATGCCCGTAATGCTGGGGGGGACAAGCATGCTAAATGTAAGGTTAAATTTCCTTGCAAGTTGTCTAAGGACGATCACCTCACTTACTTGTGCCCTTGTATCGATGAAGCCTCGAGATTCTTGGCACAGGGCCCAGTTGTGCTAACTAACCCTTTACCTCACAATAAAAATATGAACTTGAGAACCCATGATCAGTCTGGTGGTTATCAAGATCCATCGGAGGGTAGTGTTCATGGTTGCATTAACATGGTACATGCTGCGAAAGTTGTGACCCGTGTGAAAGACTATGGTTCGTCACAACCCAGCCCAAGCAAGGAACCTGATCCACCAGGGACTCCTTTGTGTATTGAGAAACCTATGGATAAACCTGAAGCTGCATCTTGCATTCCTAAGGAAGTCCTTAAGCATTCGAGGCACAATCCTAATGCTCGATCCACCCATAGCTATTAAGTTGTTGAGGATTTGGGACACACTCCTTGTGCAATGTCTGCACTGGAAGTGCTTTAGAGTTGTCCTTCGCAAAGGAAGCCTTTGCTTTCTGCCCTTGGTGTGAATGATGATAATTCTTCCTCCATGATTAAATTTGAAACCGCAGGACTTTAGCCTCACTTTCCTTATTATGTGTCTCTTTTGATTCATGTAGAATGTATTAACATGACTGTCAAGTGCACTTTGATTGACGAAGGCGCTGCTGCTTCTATGATGTCTTTATTGTGTTGGAAGGGTTTAGGTTCCCCTAAGCTGTCTAAATCAGCGACCATGTTAACTGCAATCAATGGGATATTGCTTAGGCCGCACGGGATCCTTCCTTCCCTTAAGGTCTGCTTGGGAGGGAATATTGTTGCGATAGAGGTAGGGGTGGTTGATGCGTCCCTTGACTACAATCTCTTGCTGGGTAGGAATTAGATGTACAATATGCAAGCCATAGCTTCTTCCCTATTTCATGTTGTATGCTTTCCATTTAATGGGAAGATAGTCACGATTGATCAAACATCATTCAAGAATCCTTCGGTTACCACATCTTTGAGAGCTTTGATCCCGATCGTTGAACACTCTCAGCTGGCAACTGGGAGTGTGGGTGTAGGCATGTATCCATCCCTCATGGGAAGTTTTAGTTGTCCTGCACCGAACCTTATGATAGCGTCTAGTTCCAGTGAGGCTTCAAAATCTACGAGATCGGTGTCTTTTCGCACAAGTCATATGGAAGATCCTTGGATTCTTCCTACACAGAGTACTCTGAGTGAGCCCATCGTGATGGATGTGCCATTGCCTGCAACTATGGTAGCTTATCAAGCTAATATTGAGAGTGTTGCAGAGCCCAGTCCTTCCTCTTCGCAGACAGAGGAGGAGGACCCTTATGTGCTGCCTGCATGGGCAGTACAGTCTTCTCACGTGCACGACTGCCTTGATAGTGTTTTCCCTTCGGATGAAGTGATTATTGAGGCCATGTCGGGAGTTGAGCCACCATGGGAAGAACTCCATCAAAGATCTTACTTTCTTCCCGAGCTTGACTGCTTCAAGTGTGAGGACTTTAGGGGGGTTCTTAGTGAGAGAATTGGTAGTCCTATGGTTCCATTAAGCTCTCCTAGTCCGATGGCTGATGGAAACATGGAAAATATATCTCCAATGATTCCTATCAATATCTCTCGCGATCCTGGCAGGATAGAGAATGTCTATATTGGGGCAGAATGTTCCCATGCTAAGATTCAAGAATACACTGAGCTGTTTAAATAATTTCATGATATCTTTTCATGATATTATGATGAAATTCTAGGTATTGACCCTCATATTGTCAAACACAAGATTAAGACTTATCCCAATGCTAAGCCTATTCGAAAACGCTTGCATACGGTGAATACTAGGAAGGCACCCATGATTAAGGTAGAGATAGAGAAACTGTTGAAAGCCAATTTTATCTATACCGTTCCCTTGACAAAGTGGGTTTCAAACCCCGTTCCAGTGGATAAGAAGCAGGGAGCGATCCACATATGTACTGACTTCCGTGATTTGAATCGTACCTATCATAAGGACAATTTATCCACACCATTTATTGATCAAATTTTGGATGAGTGTGTGGGTAGCGAGGTTTTTTCCTTCATGGATGGCTTTTTCGGGTATAATCAGATACAAATTAAACCTAAGGACCAACATAAGAATGCATTTATTTGTCCTTGGGGAACTTTTGCATATCGATAAATGCCTTTTGGCCTTAAGAACGTCAGAGCTACTTTTCAGTGGGCCATGACCTTGATCTTCCATGATCTCAAATCGATTATCAAAGTATTTTTGGATGACCTTGCTACTCATTCTTGTATGAGAATGCGTCATTCCTATCATTTGAGATTGGTATTCGAAAGATGTCACCATTATTTGGTCAGGTTAAATCCTCACAAGTGCATTTTTTCTGTGAAGTCAGGTCGCTTGTTAGGATTCATCGTTTCTAAAGAGGGTATAAGAGTCGACCCTTTTAACGTTGAGGCAATACTTCAATTGTCTCCCCTGAAAAACATTTGTCATCTTCAATGTTTGCAAGGCATGGAAAACTTCTTACGGAGATTCGTTGTCAATTTTGCCAATTTGAATAGAGGTTTCATGCATCTTTTGAAGAAGGACAGCACCTTTTGTTGGGATGAGTGAGCCCAGGAGTCCTTTGATGCGCTCAAGCGAACCCTAGCATCGGCCCCGGTGATTAGTCCCTCAGACTATAGCCATTATTTTCTACTTTATGTGGCTGCGTCCATGGAGATGATTGGTATGGTTTTGGTTCAAGAGGATGAGGAGCTCCAGGAGCATGTTATATAATATCTGAGTCAGAATATTATTGATGCAGAAATCCATTATTCTCATGTTGGGAAGCTTCCTTTAGCTACCGTACATGCGGTTCAACGGTTGAGACATTATATTCTCCTTCGCCAGACCTTAGTTGTAGCCCATGTGAATCTTTCAATTCATCCTCACTCGAAGGATGATTGGGGAAAAACATAATAAATGGATTTTCATCCTGCAAGAATTTGATCTTGAGTTTGTTTCAGCAAAATCGAAGAAATCGTTAATTTTTGCATAGCTTATATTGGATTTTCCAAGCGAGGCCGAGGAGTTGGTTTGTGAATTTACATTTGTCGATGAACACATCTTCTTAATCTCAACTTTAGACCCATGGTATGGGGATATCATTATATATTTACAAACATTGAAGGTCGCTACTCACCTCTCACAGGATGAACGACGTTGATTATGTCACGTTTCTAAGAATTACCTCATAGTGGATAACACTTTGTACCGCTATGGGGTAGATTCCATTTTAAGATGTTGTTTAACTCATGAGGAGGCTGAGGTAGTGCTGAATGATTACCATGGAGGGGCGTGTGGTGGTCATTTATCTGGGATTTCCATAGCCTAAAAAATCTTAAGAGCGGGTTATTTCTGGCCATCAATCTTTAAGGATTGTATAGATGCGGTCAAGAGGTGCCACCCTTGCCAGGTGTTTGCACATAATATGTGCTTGAAACATGCCCCGTTACATCCCATCATCACCGAAGGTCCCTTCACTAAGTGGGGGCTTGATTTTATTGATTGCAACCCAACTTCGGCTGGGGGGCATAATCATATCATAGTGGTTGTTGATTACTTCATGAAATGGGCTGAGGCTATGCCTACAGTTAAATCCAACGGTGAGACAGCAGTGCACTTCGTATTCAACCAGATTATTCATCGGTTCGGAATTTTGAAAGATATTGTCACTGACCATGGCTCACACTTTCAGAATCGTATGATGGAAGAGTTGGCATCAAAGTTAGGGTACAAGCAAGAGCATTCCTCCTCTTACTACCCTCAAGCGAATGGACAGGTAGAAGTAGTGAACAAATCACTTAAATCCATTCTCCAATGAACCATCGCACAAAGCAAGAATAATTGGCACATTATGTTATATCATGCTTTGTGGGCGTATAGAACCGTTGTTAAGACTGCCATGGGTTTTTCTCTATATCAACTTGTACATGGAGTGGAGTTGGTGTTGCTGGTTGAATGCAAGATTCCTTATTTGAAGCTAGCCGTAGAACTATTGATAGACACTTCCCCATTGGAGGAGTGTTTGGTCCACCTTGAGCAACTTGATGAGCAACGTCGAGATGCCTTGGTGAAGTCAATAAACATTGCGTAAAGGTCCAGTACAATAATTCTGTTTGTCCAAGGAGGTTTAGTGAAGGAGACTTAGTCCTTTTGTGGGATCAATCGAAATAACCCTTGGGGGTAGGAAAGTTTAACCCCATGTGGCGTGGTCCTTATGTCGTCAAACATGTGTTAGAGAAGGGTGCCTATGAGTTAGTGGATTATGAGGGAACGAACTTGGTGGAGCCTAGGAATGGGATCTATCTCAAGAAGTACTATGCATGATTTTCAGCCAAGGCTGGTTATTGTATATTATTGTACAATTTTGCATAGGTAGGTCTTTTTCTTATAGTGATCAGGTTTGTGATTAGTTTCCATTTCTTTTGGCAGATGTCAATGGAATCTTCCACCTACATAGGATTTGTGTATGGTGCGAGCCATCACACTCAAAACTTAGCCTCTACTGCTTGGGTGATTTATACTTCCATGGGTAAGGTACTGTCTTCAGGAGGCGTATGTTTACAGCCATCTTTAAACAATGTTGCTAAATATAGCTGATTTTACCACTCCAGGTGAATCACACTTGTATGGCCTTCAACTTCAACGCGTAAAGCGACTGTGCTGTCTAACCCCAACCTGGCTGGGACACCCACAGAATAACCCCTAAAAAGTACCCCCTCGATATCCTAGGTAAGGCCACTAAGGTCATTTCAATATAATCAATGCTCAGGCGGATAGCCGCAGGCGAGATTGACCATATGGGCAGGGTAGCAGAGCCCGGAACTCTCGAAAGTGCCCCCAGATACGAATACAATCCTAGAAATATCTTCGATGCTACTCAGTTATTACTAGGGTTCATCCCAATCAATAACTGTTCACATTGCCTCATGCTTAACTCCCTTTTCAGAGGAGGATCCTGAGAAACACTGGTTATACTAAGGAATTTCACACACTCACCTAGACAGACATATACATGTTTTTGTTTAGTGGTCTTGGAGAATTTACTCACAATGAACTATTCCAAGACCCTAAAACCTAATCTTGTTGGTGAATCATATCAAATAAAATAGTGTAGTTCATTTTAATTTAAGCGTTGATTTTAATTGGCTTTATTACTCAAAAGAGGTATATGGCCATGTAACTAATGGTGTTATGATACAACATGAAGCAAAATGCACACCTAACAATAAATGCAAATGCATTGTGTCCATGAAAACAGGGTATTCTACTACGTGAAATGCACAATTTTCTTCAAATGATAAATGCAATCTTTCCTATATGAAATCCTGACTAATACTCCAAAGAAAATCTAGTGCAAGTACTATGAAAAATGCAAAATGCAATGCATGATGATACACAAATATTTTTGGATTTTTTGAAATAAAAATGAGATATAAAAGCAAAAGAATGGCTCCACAACCCCCAGACTCTGCAAGCACACTCACGCAGCACTCAAGCAAAGTACTAAGGTAAAAGAAATCTAATGCACTAATCCCAAAACAAAAAATCAAAAATGCAATGACAAGAACATTCTTAAAGAAGAAATTTACCCTAAAAAAAAAACATCTCTGGTCAGAAATAGAGGTGTATACAGACTCTGGCAGTATCAAAGGAGACTCAACAATCATCAAAATTCACCCAGCAACCCTCCAACTTTCTCTAGAACGCAAAAATAAGGGCATACATGACTGTCCGTAGTAAACTCGTGTGTATACACGTAAATAGCAGTGAAACCCGTGTATATACATGACTGTGAGTTCAAAACTCACGTATAGGAAGAAAGGCACATAAAAATAAAGGCAAACAAACAAGCTGAGACAAACTTCACACCAATCAGACACTACCAGGAAAACATGCCCCCAGAACCGACACAGAAACAAGAGAAAAAGAGCAATTTAAAGTCATTGAATGCCGATAGAAAACCCCCAAAGGACAACTACTAGGAACTCCCCAGCAGAGTCACCAATTCTGTTACAGAGAGAAATTCCTATGGCTTGGGGTACCACAACAGATAGCTTGACTCCATAAATCAATCCTTTCCAATATGCAATAGAAATTAAATATCTAACACTAAAGGATTAGACCTCGTACCTTATTCCGGATGGTTGAAGTAGATCCCCATTGAGCTTTCCAACTTCATCTTGAATTGAGAAATTACTTCCTCAACAACAAGTAAACAAGACAAACATACTATATATATGGGTGTTAGATCTATTCTAGAATATATAATCAACAATGTATAAGCATTTGAAATCACCCATGGATAAAATATTCATTCAAACATACATTATTGGATAGGAAAAGATATTTCTATTAATATAAAATTAGATATTACAATGGATACAACCTCTGTTGGCACGTATGTGAATTAGAGAAACTGAATCCCCCACTTGGGCCTCCACCACCTCAATCCTCCATCTCTCGATAGCAAGCTCACAAGCAAAATGCAAGCTTGGGAAGAACACAAAACTGCTCCAAGGGACAAAGGGATGCAGACTCAAGCACAAGTTCCGGCAACAACGGACTATAGTTTCTTTGCTCTCAATTCTCTCTTATGCCTTCAATGTACCAAAGAGTTCCTTATATAGTTTTTCAAAGGGGTAATTAAAGGTTGAATCCAAGCGATATCAAGGCATATGGAAGGCCAGGAGTCAAGTGAGTTGGATCCATGTCAAGAAAAACTCCAAAAGGATTTGGATTATGCACACATCCCGATGTACGTGGTTTTAGGGGTCAAACCCGCGTATATACACGATTCTAGGTTTAAAAGTCACGTGTATTGATTTTCACATGTTTTTAGGGATGGTCAAGGAAACATCAAAGGACAAAAAATGGTCCAAGGGGTCTAAGGATTTTGCAGAGGGACAGGGGAAGGCCATACAAGTGTGATTCACCTAGAGTGGTAAAATCAGCTATAACATCCCCTGTGTAGTGTTAGATCTTAAAAGATAGGCTCATATGAAAATGGTTATCTCTTGTATTTAGATCCATAAAAATAAGTCTATATCCATAGATAACAAACTTGGAAAAATAAAAAGGCTTAAAATGGCTAGATAAAAGGAAACAAAAGCTATAAATTCCATATTAGCAAGAGGTAAAACACAATTATTAAAAAAAAATTACTAATATCCAACAACAAAAGAAGACAAAACTCACCCTTGGCCTCTAAATGAACCAAAATGTGTTTCCCTCTGAAGTACTCTAAAATCCTTGCACCTTTGGGCTAGAAGCATTATTAGATAGTCCATTAATATTCAATAGTTCATGTCCATTTGTGCTTTCCAAAACATCTTTTCCATTTTCCCACTCCCTCTACAATTGACTAGACAATGCCAAATTGGGAGTGGAATAATGGCTTGATCTTTCTATAGAACCTTCTGACCTTGCAAATAAAAATCTTGACTGCTTGCTATTTTGAGACTTCCATGAACTTGATATTTCCTTTGACATCCCATTGCATTTATTAGTCTCAATAAGGAGAAAATTTTCTAAATTGTGAGGACTATTTAATACACTATCATCTGAATCAAAATTCAAAGACAATATGTTTGAAATTATACGGTTTTCTCCAACATCTAAGCCATTCATATAAACTTCTGGAAGGATATTACACACCAGATTCTCCAAGCATTCTAGCTTTCCAGAACTGGCATTAGAATCTCTAGCAATTTCTACTTTCTCGGGAATTTGAAAACAATTACTTGTAAGTATTCTATCGGTCACATCTAAAATAGACTCATTTTCAAAATTTTGGATAGAGCTTGTACTACTATTTCCAGCTTCTGAAAATGATCTTTCCTCTAACATAGGCTCATTTTCACAATTTTGGATAGAACATGCACTAGTCTTTTCAGCAGCTGAAACTAATCTTTCCTCTGCTTTATGATCAGTGAATCCAAAGCTATCACTGTCACCATTAAGGGTGCAAGTATTTACATACTTTTGATGAATAGAACAATCTTTAGAACTATTATCATCAACTGAAAATTGGACTTTTTCCATAAAGGGAGGCACCTCTACTTCTGAAGAAATAGCTTTAGAGAAACCTTCACATTTGGTTCTGAAAAGTGTTCTTCATAATTGTTTTGATACCTATCATCAAATGGAGACCTTTGTAGACATTTCTCAACATGGTTTCCTGAAAGCATTCTACTGCTTTTATTTAGAGAAACAACATTCACTTCATTGTTGCTTTGAACAACAAAGTTTCTTTGAGGGATAGATATTGGAAAGCTATCTTTAGAAAGTCCAAATTGTGAGGACTATTTAGTACACTATCATCTGAATCAAAATTCAAAGACAATATGTTTGAAATTATACTATTTTATCCAACATCTGAGCCATTCATATAAACTTCTGGAAGGATATTACACACCAGATTATCCAAGCATTCTAACTTTCTAGAACTGGCATTAGAATCTCTAGCAATTTCTACTTTCTCGGGAATTTGAAAACCAATACTTGTACTTCTATCAATTCCATCTAAAATAGTCTCATTTTCAAAATTTTGGATAGAGCTTGCACTAGTATTTCCATCTTCTAAAACTGATCTTTCCTCTAACATAGGCTCATTTTCACAATTTTGGATAGAACCTGCACTAGTCTTTTCAACAGTTGAAACTAATATTTCCTCTACTTTATGATAAGTAACTCCAAAGCTGTCACCGTCACCATTAAGGGTGCAAGTATTTACATACTTTTGATGAAGAGAACAATCTTTAGAACTATAATCATCAACTAAAAATTGGAATTTTTCCATAAAGGGAGGCACCTCTACTTCTGAAGAAATAGCTTTAGAGAAACCTTCACCATATGGTTCTGCAAAGTGTTCTTCATAATTGTTTTGATACCTATCATCAAATGGAGACCTTTGTAGACAATTCTCAACATGGTTTCCTAAAATCATTCTACTTCTTTTATTTAGAGAAACAACATTCACTCCATTGTTTCTTCAACAACAGAGTTGCTTTGAGGGACAGAGATTGGAAATCTATCTTTAGAAAGTCCAAATTGTGAGGACAATTTAATACACTATAATCTGAATCAAAATTCAAAGACAATATGTTTGAACTTATACTATTTTCTCCAACATTTGAGCCATTCATATAAACTTCTAGAAGGATATTACACACCAGATTATCCAAGCATTCTAGCTTTCCAGAACTGGCATTAGAATCTCTAGCAATTTCTACTTTCTTGGGAATTTGAAAACCAATACTTGTACTTCTATTGGTTGCATCTAACATAGACTCATTTTCAAAATTTTGGATAGAGCTTGTACTAGTATTTCCAGCTTCTGAAACCGATCTTTCCTCTAACATAGGCTCATTTTCACAATTTTGGATAGAACCTGGACTACTCTTTTCAACAGTTGAAACTAATATTTCCTCTGCTTTATGATCAGTAACTCCAAAGCTATCTCCGTCACCATTAAGGGTGCAATTATTTAGATACTTTTGATGAAGAGAAAAATATTTAGAACTATAATCATCAACTGAAAATTGGACTTTTTCCATAAAGGGAGGCACCTCTTCTTCTGAATAAATAGCTTTAGAGAAACCTTCACCATATGGTTCTGCAAAGTGTTCTTCATAATTGTTTTGATACCTATCATCAAATGGAGACCTTTGTAGACAATTATCAACATGGTTTCCTAAAATCATTCTACTGCTTTTATTTAGAACAACAACATTCACTTCACTATTTCTTTGAACAACAGAGGTGCTTTGAGGGAAAGATATTGGAAAGCCATCTTTAGAAAGTCCAACACAGATAATACCAGATGAAACTGAAGCTGCATCTATTCTTTCACTTCTTGCTATTTCAATGTGCCCATTGCCTAGCTCAGATGAACCCTTGTGTGTGTCAGAGGACGAATTCTTCAATAGAATTTTAAAACCTTCATGACTCCTACATTTCATAGTAGGATAAACTAAACTGGCATTCTTTTTATGGAAAGCTTCCCCAACGGTATTTACACCTGAATTTAATTTTATATCTGTTCCACTCATTGCATTAGGTTTGGCATAAATATGTCTTTTAGATATAAATGTTGATGACTACCCACCCTTATTGACCAACATCAAGCCATGATCAGAACTCAACTCTGATGCTGCAGCTTGCACCACCAAGGCAGGGAGATTTAATGTTGGAGACACTGAAAGTGAATGAGATGAACTTGTTTTAGGATTAGAGGAACCCTGAACAATTGGGATCCTCATACTAAATGATTTTTCCTGTGCAGCTTGGGAGCCCCTGTAACAACCATTAATGTCTCAATATTCAGTAAGATATGTAATATTCCACAACAAACTCCTAAATCATATGGAAGCTTATGTTCACTAAACTTAATGTGTAATGTTACTCTACACCAATCCAGGGGGGTGATAGAAAACTAAACAAATATTCCATGACAAGAAACAGATTTCATACCAAGATGCACTACCTGGAAATACAACTAATCTTCCAGTAGCTCCACTGGCAAGGGATGTCTCAGCATTACCTCCTGTGTTCTAGTTTCACATGGAAATATGAACATGTATATATTATTAGGAAATGAAAATGAATCCATGTATAAAGAATCTAGAATACAATCACTGAAGTAAAACATAAGCTGTCTAAAGAAAATACACATTAGCTTCTATACTAATGATTATTTAGGATTGAATCAGAAGCTATTAAATAATCTAATATGGAAGCATAGAAAAAGTTGTCTGCACAGATATCAATAACAAATGCTAAAGATAATTGGATGGAAGTACAATATACTAAAATCCTAAAGTCACTTACAGGAGCCAGTGATTTTCTCAATTTACTTGAAGAAGCTGATCCAAGCAAGGAATCCTCTGCAACTAGTGGAGGTAAACAAAGTCCCTAGTGTTGCTGTGAAGGATTTGTAACATCATAGAACTTCTGAGTTTTACTGCTAGAAAAATAGGACATAGAAAATAAAAAATCATAAAAGCTAAATGTGAAATATTTTTTAAAACAATTTATCCCAATAAAGAAAACTTTCTAAATTAATTAAATGCTAGAACATAATTATAGGGGATTGAAGCAGCAAACTCGTTCATATCACCCATTTACTTTTGGTAGACGACACATTGATTTTCAGTCAATAGTTCTGTTAGGGAGCTGGAAAAGATTAAGGGGCTTCTGGACCTCTATTGCAAGACTACAGGAATGGTAATAAATATGAATAGATCTTTAGAAACGTAAAGTGGATTGGCAGAGTAATTTAAAGACCGGACCAAAATCATATTTCCCATTAATTATTTCAAGAAGTCAAATACCTGGGTTTCATCTTGAAACCATATGATTGTCATTTAAATTTTGGCTGTAACTATCCTGTGGTTTGTATATTAACCTTCATTAATCTATTCTAGAGAGCATACAGGAGTATTGGATGTCTATAGCACAACGACCAAAAGGAATCTTATCCAAATTAGAAAGAAGTGTTTCAACATCCTTCACATAGGAGGGAGGGCCAAGAAATTCCACTAGTTATAAATGGAACAGGGTAGCCAATTCCAAGTAAGCTGGGAATGGGGTTTAAAACACATAAAATACTTCAGCTCAAAATTTGCAACTAAAAGCCTTTAGAGATTGCTTTATAATGATGGAAACTGAGGTCAAGTTATGAAATCCAAACACTTAAGAGATGCATCCATGGAATATTGGCTTAAAAAAAACACTCAAAAGATGCTTCCATTACAAGGAAAGCCTTTGGTAAAGTTTTCCCCTTGGTGGGTAAATAAATGAGGGAACTGAGGAAAAGTTAGAATTGGAAAGGACCCGTGGATCAGGATTGAAGGAAATTTCAAATTTCAGAGGCTCTGCTAGATAGTTTACATGCTCAGTGGTCTATACTGTCATAGAGAGGTGGAATCGCAATTGGAAAGAAATTCCTAGTCTTGAGGATGGTTGAGAACAGACAGTCTTAAGTTTACGAGGTGATGCAGAGGAATGGGACAATTACATTGTCTTGCCCAATCATCAAGGATCTGAGAATTTAAAGTGTTCAAGGATAAAGGGAACAAGGAAATGTGCTCTGTGGGTCAAAATAGTTTATGCTACCAAAGTGGAGGAACTCATGCAAGAGAGAGCATCCTGGAGGACAAATGTTTGGAATCTATTCATCCCTTTAGAAACAAAAACACTAATGTAGTTGGTACTGGCTAATAAAGTACTACTAGTGGGAAAATGAGAGATTGGTGCAGACAAGGGTGATGTATCATATGCAAATGCAATGCTGAGTCTGTGGATCACTTGTTCATCTTGTGCACCTTCTCCAGATCTGTATGAATTGATGTGTCACAGGTTACATGGGACAGATCAAGATGATATATATAGGCATAGCTTGGTAGATTGTCTAGGACTGGATTGGTGACAAAACTGTAGCAACTTTTTAGGCTCCCATGTTTTGCTTATATATGATATATGGATGTCAAGAAATTTGATGATCTTCTAGGAACAGGTCTTCACAGTTGCCCAGGTAGTACACAGGATTAGAGAGGTAATGGACTGAAAAAGGATTCTAAAAGAAAAACCTTCAATCTGTTCACTAATTCGTTATATTGATAAAGAAAATCCTAGGTCTTTTCAAGAGAGCATGAAAAGGAGTATCAGGT
Source organism: Pseudotsuga menziesii (assembly GCA_001517045.1). Taxonomy (NCBI): domain Eukaryota; kingdom Viridiplantae; phylum Streptophyta; class Pinopsida; order Pinales; family Pinaceae; genus Pseudotsuga; species Pseudotsuga menziesii. The sequence continues at coordinate 13,513 of LPNX010163434.1, read as the reverse complement.
ATTTGTGGAGCTGGTGCTTTGTTTTTTTCTACTCTTCTTTTCATTTCTTGCTACACTATGAAGCTAGTAAAGGGGAAAGCAAGGCAGAAGTCTAAATTCAGACTATGGAAAACACCTGAGAATGGAGGAATTAAACAATTTCAAGGTTATGGAGATTCAAATTTTATCATAGATTGGGCTAATCATCTGTCCAGCATCGAGAATCTGGGCCTGCATGAACCAAGTTCAAGAGGTCAAAAAATGTTTTGAAACAATAATAATAATCCTTTTTCAACACATTTACCAATATTTCAACTCAATGATAGAAAATCTTTCTAAATATACTTTGTTGTTACAGACGGGTACCTAAACCAAACAAGAATTTAGAAAGGTCACTCTCCTATCTGATTTAGAAAATACATGTACTAACAACTCTTCTTTTCATTTGTTTCTAAACTATGAGGCTAGTAAAGGGGCAAGTAGGGAAAAAGTCTACATTCAGACTGTGGAAAACAGCTGAGAATGGAGTTATTAAACAATTTCAAGGTATATTGCAAGCTGCCCCTTTCTAGAAAATGCATAGAACTCCGCCCACCAAACTTATTTACTTGTAAATTTGTATAAGACCTTAGTTTCTGATGATATCATGATTGTTATAGTCTAAAACACAGCAACAATGAAATATAGTTTTCAAGTTAAAAAAAATTTAGTATCTGGCTGTTCACTACAAAAAAACCATCATCAATTTAATAGGAAATAAGACGTGATAAAATTGCATGTCCAAAGTGCCCTCCTCAAAGAGTTTGTCTGCAGTTGTTTACCTGTATTATATCATGTATATGGATATTTTTTGTTTTCAGATTTTGGTTTGTTCTGGCATTTTGTTGATATATATATATAGATAGATAGATATATTTTCATCCAAAGAAAAAATAACTGTATTTTTCTTTAAGGTAGAAAGAAAATTACATTCTTTAGGTGCATATTGCACTGTAACATAATGTCCAGGTTACGAAATATGCCCAGGACAAAAGTAAAATAACAAAATTACATGTAAGGTGATCATGTGATTATCCTCAACACTTATTCACAAGTCTTAGAGCATCCAACAACAATTAAGTACACAGTGGTACTAAAATGTTTGGTTTGTTCCTTAAACATATTAGTAATGAATATAGAGTCTTCCAAGATAAAAAAAAACCTTCAGTATCTGGTTGTTCACTACAGAAAACCATCATCATCGATTTAGCAAGAAATAAGATGTGATATGTTATTACATGTCCAAAATGTTGATTGTAGAGGTACCCTCCACAACTTCTTGAATGTGAAGTATTCCAAGCTCCGGATCTAGCCCCTCACCAGAGATTTCTTCTACAGTTGTTGTCAATTTCCCTACATATGTGTAGGTAAGATATTTTTGTGAACTGCAGAGATATAGCTTTGACATTTTCTGAAAGTTTCAGGTGAGAGATTTCATTGACGTTTTGATCATTGGTCATCCACTTGATGACTAAAGAATCCCTGAATACCTGAAGATCCATAATTTTCAGATGATGGGCTAGTCTAAACAGAGCTCAGGGTGCAAGAAGCTTAGCTCAGTTTTTAGTACCCTAACCTGCATTAGCAATTAAATGAAAATAGTGTTGTTTCTACAAGAAGAGGATTCCTCCAATACGACATATTATCATCCTTTTGGAATGCTCCACAACTTCTTGAATGTGAAGTATTCTAGGCTCCCTATCTAGCCCCTCACCATAGAGTTTGTCTGCAATTGTGGTCAATTTCCCTACATATGTGTAGGTAAGATATTTTTGTGAATTGCAGAGATATAGCTTTGACATCTTCTACAAGTGTCAGGTGAGAGATGTCATTGATGTTTTGATCATTGGTCATCCACTTGATGACTAAAGAATCCTTGAATACCTGAAGATCTTTAATTTTCAGATGATGGGCTAGTCTAAACAAAGCTCGGGGTGTAAGAAGCTCAGCTGAGTTTTTAGTACCCTGGCTTGCATTAGAAATTAAATGAAAATCGTGTTGTTTCTGCAGGAAGAGGATACCTCCAATATGACATATTATCATCCCTTTGGCATGCTCCATCAAAAAAGGCCCAAGTAAATGTCTTGTCCACAGTCAACTTCCCAATTATCCGTGGCTTAGATGGATTTCCTTGTGAATAATAGAATTGGGCAGTAACAATAATACGAGATGATACCTAAAAAGGGGGAGGAATTCTTCCTTCAAATTGACTAAAGTTGTGCATCGGCCAAATGCTCCAAATTGAGATATAGTGAACAGCTTGAAATGCCTTAGATTGGGGCATTATTGTGTCAACCCAGTTGCAGACATCCTTATAACATTGGATATAATAGAAACAAGAAGTAAATAGATGAGTAACATCTTTGCTCTCCATTTTGCATAAATAGTATAGACTTGCACGATATTTTTGTTTCTCTTGCAAATAATCCCATGTTGGAACCTTTTGCAGAAGATTGAGCCACATGAATACCTTAGGTTTTTTAGGGGCTCAAATATTCCAAATCAGTGAATACCATTAGACCACAGCTTGATCCTCTATTTCCATGATCACCTATTACCTAATAACCTAGCTTAAGAGAGTATTGACTGCCATTGGGCTTTTTCTATAATTGTTTATCAAACTCTTCATGCAATCTAATATGACCCTGCTTTAGCACAGTGATAAACTAGACTAGATGTCAACATACATTTCCTCCAGACCTAAATTGTTCAGCACTTTACCACCCTTGATGCCATATTTTGAATTGAACTTCATCTGCCAGCAGAAAATTTATGAAGATTTGGAGATATTGGACAAATTGCCTACACAAATGAAGCTTGCAGGTTATGTGCCAGACACAAGATTTTGTTTAACAATGTTGATGATGAATAGAAGGAATAAATTCATTGCGACCATAGTGAAAAGATGGCTATTGCATTTGGGCTTCTCAACATGCTGCCTCTGAAACCTATTCGATTTATCAAAAACATTTGAGCAAGTGTTGATTGCCACTCTGCCACCACGTTCATCTCCAAAGATCATTGAACGAGCAATCATTGTGAGATGTCAACTATTTCCATCATTTAAAGGATGGGAAATGTTCATGTGGGGATTATTGGTGATGTAAAGTTACCTGATATGATTTTTGTTCTTACTAAAGATGGATGTATCTTGTGTATGTTTTTGTCCCAGGATGGTAAACTCATTGCAAAGTGATTACTGTGGATTTATACACAACTTAATTTTCTGATACCAGACCATTTCACTTAATAAATATATATACCTTGGTTGTTAGCATTTACAAGGAACACCACTTATTCACATTAAGAGATATAATAACAGTAGCCTCCTTAAAGGGATGGAAGAATACACCTGTATGGACCTATATCCTACAGTAACCTGCTAATTCTAGTAGGGTGGCAGCCGGTCTAATTTTATCTCTCTGGTGATTTATCAATTGTTAATTGGAACTTTTGCCCTTCTTTCTTCTCATGTCCTCTTTAATGCAATGTCTTGGAACCTATGATTACATGTTTTCAATGCAATGTCTTGACATGAAACACTCTTCTTCCTTTGTATTCTAATCATTTTCTCCATGCAACCCTGTCTCCCTTGGAAGATAACATCCAGGTGCTCTTGCGCTGTAGATGGGATTGGAGCTTTGGACTACTGAGTTTGGATGTCGGACAATTGATTGATCATTGGAGGCTTAAATCAGGTACATATATCAATGATTCAAATGTAGTTCTCTTTGTACCTCATGGGTATGTTTTTCCCTAATAAGCAGTCAAATAGACCTGGAGCTCCTCTTTATGAAATCCATTGTTTGGAATTGTAGGAATTTGTTAGGTGATTCATTGTATCTTCACAAGATTATTGAATGAAACTAATAATATGATTAAGCCAAGGTGAATTCAACCTTTGGATGCTTCTTGGTGAACCCAAGTGAACCCAACATTGTTTCGACCATTTCTTCTACAAGATTAGATCTCTCAATATTATAACAGGGTTGGAAATGGTGGTTCTTCAACAGATCAAATACTTTATTTCCTTTTCCCATGTTATGCTTGGGAGATTCAACATCATTACTACATTGGAAAATTTTCTTCATCTCTATAGAAATTTTTGAAATGATGACTTCCTTTTGATGTGGACAGATTTATTGCTGCCTTTTTTTGCAAACATGGGGTTGAATCAACCAACATCTCTTTTAAGCCATAAAAAACAAACAACACATGAGAGATAGTGAGGGTACCTGGCAGAGGACAAATGAATTGAAGATCAGTGTGTTCATAACCAAGTCTGCATCAGGTCCATCCAGTTCAAATAGTGTTTCTCCTTTGGATTGCAGTATCCATATTACAATGAGCTGGTACAGATCTTGGCCAAACATATTCCTCCACATAACATTGCTTATGATGCTTGCACCTCTTCCAACATGCTTTCTTTTCATTAATTCATCATGTGGAGGCTCTGTTGCCAATGCCAATGCTCCAAGAGTATCCATGATCACATTCACCCATAACAACTGCACTGTTGTTAGGGGAGTGCTAACTAAGGGTTAAATACCAAACAAATGTTATTAATCAGGTTGTTTAATAAATAACAGAACATTACCACCGCAGCATTCATATCCCATCAGGTTGTTTAATAAATGAGCTAGAAAGCATGCATGTAAGGATGACATATTTAATAGCCAGACAAGGTTCAATTATGGATAATATCCCAAATAACCAGTTAAGTTCAACTTACCTAGCAATTTCACCCTACATCATCCACCATCAAGCAGTTAAACTTCAAACAAGCCCACATGAGCACTTGTGCAATCTTAGGTTATTAACATCATATATTCATTCACAGGTTTAGAACCCTTAACGAACCACTAAACTGTCTCATCCATTCTCATCCATTAGATTGGCCAATATAAACAAAGCCTCCAGTTTCACTTCCAACTCTACTTGTTTAGCCAACTGAGCTTCCAATTGCATATTGGTGTGAAAAATTGCTCTGTGCGGGCCATTCATCTAACTAGCAAGTTTTCTTAACACCTTGTGTATGTCCATTATGACACAAATCATACAATTACTAAGGTGGCTATGCTCCTCTAGAGTATTTACCTCTAAAATGTGGAGAAGGAACCCAATATCCAACAAATGAAACCATTTCCAAAAAAAACCTCTAAGCTATTGTTGATTCCACTATGAATGAAAACCCTAGGAGAAGAAAGCCAACAAACCTTACATCAAACAAAAATCCCAATTTGCCACAACAGGGGCAAGGGTCACATCTTGATAGCAATCCTTTCTTACCAATGATCAAGTCAACCCTAAAACTAGGTGAACCAATCCTATAGACAACAAACACAATTCTCACCATAACAGAAAACCATAAACCATGATGGAGACTTGGATAAATCCCACCTGCACCATAAATAACCATCGCATCATCATTAACACTCCCACCATGGATGATCAAGGAATTAAATATAAAAGGGGTCACCCCCATTTTTAATTAGGACACACTTATCCCAATATTCCACAATGTTTGCCGTTCCATCCACTTGTGAGTTACAAAATGAGCAAATGTGGAAGAGTTCTATTGTTTCAAAGGGAGGAATTAATCCCTTTAACCCTCATAACCATTTTGGATAGGGTTTATTTGCATCCTATATTTTTTTTTATTACTTGATCGATGACCAATGATGAATCCCCAAGGACCATGACATTCTTGATATTCAAACCTTGGAGGATGATCAATCCATGGTATAGTGTGTGTGCCTCTGCTTGGTTATTTGTCACCGCTTCTAAATTCTAACTCCATTCAAATGTTGTTTCATGTTTTCCTTTTGGATCTAATATCACCTCCTCCACAACAACCCCTCCCCTCCACACCTACCACCCCTCATTTATAATCATTTGAATATACCTTAATATGATCTATTGATTTATTTCGATATAGAAAAACCCACCATATATTTTGTGTTCTTAGGTTGTTCAAGTAATCATTGTGTGAGGACTCTATTTTCCAAATGGCTGTGGGATTGAGTTTCCACAACCATAACTATTTACACTCAACCTTGTTGTAGAGATTAAATTATGTTCACCCACTAAAAAGGGTGTGAAGAGCTATTGATTCCTAAATTTTGTTCCAGAATAAGGAGGATGTCAATATGAGTTTGACTGCAACACATTTCAGGTTAGTGATTTTCATTTTACACATCTGAGCTTGTGGATACTTACGTATGTTTTCTGCAGTTTACTTGAGCATAGTTTCCATCTTTGAGCTGCTACTACAACATTTTTCACCCTAGATTTTCTGTAAATTTGTTTTAGGGAATCATTTTTTTGGTGTTTTCCACTATTTCTTTGAACTACAATAGGGAATTTTTTTAGGGTTGTTTCTACACGCCTACTCTAGAATGACATATCCAATGACAATTAATAAATCTTTTTCGTTGCCCCACCATTTCCTTCTAGCTTTCATGTGTGCTTAGATACTTGGATAAAATATGCTTGATTACTTTCCCGTGCAGGTCGTTAGGTTAATTGGGAGATTGGAGTATAACATTGGAGACAATGCATAAGAATACAGACTATCAAGTTAGGGATTCCCACAATATTTGTACTCCATTACTGATTACTCTTTAAATAAAATATCCCATTAATTTATTTATCATGTGTCTCATGCATGATTGTGTTGGTGTCTAAACCCCCTCTCCCAAAATATGAAACTATTGCACTTACAGATTTGTGTGTTCACTAAAAGAAGGAACAAACTTATTTATGTGATTGGGTGTTAATGGTATATTGAACGATGAAAAAATTGAGGACTTGAATAACTCTAATTTCAAGGATGGCTTGCACAAAATAATTGGAAACACTAGAGGTACTTGTTGACGGTCTGTGCTCTTTTGGGAAATCTATCAAAATAAATAATGTGTTGCAATTGTGCAAAGTAAGGCCCTGAAGGAATTCATAGATGAGATGGAAAAATTGTGCAATGTTAGGACTAGCTATGACACAAATTTCCAACCTCAATCATGATCATTCACGATTTCTTTCAATAGCTACTTTTTATATCTTCCTACACACTCAAACCCATGCCTCGATCCTATAACACAATATTATGGCTTTTACTTTTTCAATCGTTTTGTGCACAATTTTCTCAAAGGTATGGATTTAGGAAGCAATGAGATATAGTAGTTACCATCAACATTTTAATTTTTTCATATTTACAAGAAACATAAGTTAAACATGTTTATGGAGAATAGCCATTGATTGAAATGGTAACAACCAACATAGATTCCTCTCAAATAGAATACCTGGTGGCCCTTTAAAGAAACAAAAGGGAATGGATTTATCTTAGCACCTAAGAGAATTGGGTTTTTGAGTCCATAGAGCACCAGTTAATGTATTATAATTATGTAATTTCCTCTTCTACTTAGGCATTGAGGATTGAATCGCTAACTTATATGATTCCTGTAGGTTCGAGCTTGCACTGACAGTTAGGGAATCAACTGTAGACTAATGCCATATAAAGAAGATCTAGGGCATCAATATTATATCACCATTGGGTAGAAGAGGGCCACCAGAGCCAAAGGCCACCTGCATGCATGAAATCTGAGCATTATTTGATGACACATACACCCGATTGAGTCTCCATGCACCTGCATGCAAGTCAACTGCAAATTAGAAGTTAAAGTGACCTAATTAGGTCAAAAGTTATGTTTTTCGGAGTTGAAAGTTATAAAATAAATATAAATTGAATGGAGAAGAACACTTATGATTATTATTGAATTGGAGCTTTTGAGTAGTAGGACAGCATGCAGCCATGGAAGTTGCAGTTGAAGATGACGTCTTCAGCTAAAGAGGTTTCAGTAGTGAAATATATACCCTAGTCTCCTTCAAGGTAGACCATCCTTGTCCACCATCATCTCTTCATCTTATTCATCCAAAGACAGTTATCTAACACCCATCAGAAGGTTGTTTGCAGGGACACGTGTGCATCTGTGGGGGGTTTTAGCTAGAAAACCCCAAAGCATTCACTGGGTCCCTAGATCTCCATTTATATTTGGAATACTGGCACCATTCTCTTCATCAAGATCATCCTTTAGTACCAGGTGATTATCGGCTTCAAGTTTTCTCACTTGAAATAGTTCTCACTAGTTTATGTAGTTAGGGGGCGTGAGCAGCTAAACCAACAAAGAAATTCGCTAGCCTGCTTAGAGTGGGCAGACATTCTGTATACTTCAAGAAATCTCTCTGGCATGGGAAGACCTTCATTCTTGCAAATTCTCAACTTCATCAAACAGCTCCTTCATAAAAAATGTCATCTTTAGTTGATTGAGGGGTTCGTGCCGCTGGGGTAACACCGAAGGCAAGAAGTACCAGTTCTTCACCAGATCAATTCTTGATGCATGTGTATTGTCTATGGAGCATTATCAGCTGGAATTATTAGTGGTAAGTGTTGATCTATCACCATAAAATAGTTTCCCTAGTGAGCTGTAAAATAGGGCCATTTTCTCGACACTTTGCATGCAAGTTTATTTCAATATTATTGTAAATTGGGAGGGTTAAGCAAGCCCTAGAATAGAAAACACTGGAATATCCACATCTTGTATATTATAGTGGTATCAAAGCTATTCTCCTTGCCAGCTGTGGGCATGCAAAATTATAAATGAATTCAGAAGACCGATACAACATTACTTACCAGAGACAGAGGTGTAGAGATAGAGAAGAGGACTTAGAGGACATAGATTTGGGGAACAGAGAGTATCAGTTTGGAAAGGGAAAAGAAAAAAATCATCAAGGATGATAAAAAAGATTTAAATATTCTCATATCAGACATAAAATAACTCACTACTGGGCAAAAAAAATGATGAGTACCTTCAATCAAATGACTGAGAAAAATGGGCCCACCCCACACAGTCCCTTATTTCCCAATAGTGATAGGGTATCCACCAACAGTAGTAGGGAGCACTTACATGCCAGCATCCAGAGCCATCCCCATATATACAAGACCTTTCGACTCACCATGCCTCAATTCTTAGACAGTTCAGCTGTAGTGCCTCTAGCACAAGCAGAACCAAAAGAATCCATGAGTGCCTATCTGAGAGAATATAGAGATTTAGGAGAGGACTTCCATTCATCCATGACCTTCACTGACTTCTACCTCTTTAAAAGTAAGAACAAACCCAAAGCTTACAATATGCCATTCACCCACAAATATGAGTTACAACACACCGTGGGGAAACTGACAATCCCTACCTTTGAGGGCACATGGGGTGGCCCAGCCCAGAATTAGGTGCAGAAGTTGGATACATAATTCTAGCTCAAACCTATGATTGAGACAAATGCCATTAAATTGGATAACTTGCATTTGGAGGTAGAAGCATAGGAGTGGCGGTACCATGGGTTAGTGATATTGGGTCACAATACCATCACATTGTACCCAGATTTTACAAAGAGGCTCATTGGGCGGTTTGATCGGAAGGACCCTGAGGTAAACTTTAGAGAGCTGGCACAACTTATGCAGACAGGTAATGAAGATGCATTTATTTCAGAGTTTCAGAGGATAACAGTCATGGTGACAGATATATCAGAGATCAAGTTGATTATGTTGTTCATTGAGGCTCTCACTGAACCCTTACAGGGATGGGTCAAGTCTTATATACCCACCACCCTAGAAGATGCCATCAGCTAGACTAGAGACTTACAGGATGCTGTGCCCAAAAATAGGTTTCCTCCCACAACCAATTTCCCTATCAAATATAAAGAGAGGAAACCCTTCTAGAAAGAATGGCCCAAGAAATAATGGATGGACAATGATACCAGATAGGACCTTAGAAGAAAAAAGTTATGTTTCGCTTTCCAAGAACCATGGGAACCAGGTCACAGATGTTTAGGAAAAGGAAAGGCCTACTACATAGAGGCCTATTCAGACAGTGGGAAGGATGAGGATTATCAGGATCAGGAGCATGGCGAGACACTAGAGATAGTTGTTGAGGGACATGCCTCAGGAGGTACCATTGCTACCATGACATGGGTTCCAAGATTCCACACCCTCTAGATCAGAGGTACCATACAGGGCCACAGAGTGGGAGTACTGATAGATGGTAGGGAATCCCACAACTTTATTGATGTTGCATGGGTTAAAAAGAGACATTTAGACTGAGAGTTTTGACCGATTTTCAGTAGCTCAGTAGGTCACACCATGGAGTGTAGTCAGAGGATTCCTAAATTAAAAGTAACACTTGGGAATTATATAGTGATAGAGGCATTCTATGTGGTAGGTGTACTTGACATGAATGTGGTACTAGGAGTTCATTGTCTGTATTCCATAGGGAAGTATTCCACAAACTACCAGACCATGGAGATGGAGTTTATAGGAGCAGAGGGACAGAAGCTAGTATTGAGAAGGATGAATACCTACCCTCCCACAGCAGTGACATCGCACAGGATGGAGGAAATACTCCAAAAGGGAGATATTGAGTGGGATGCAGGATGTTTGGTTACCTTTAGGAAACCACTAGATTAGGCCACACAACATCCAGCAGATATAGAGGCCTTACTGTAGAAGCACAAGGCAGTATTCAGAGACCTTCCAGCAGGTCAACCTCTAGATAGGGGATTTGAGCACATTGTTGAGTTAGAGGAGGGGACTCAAGCAGTCATCACCACTCCTTATAGACATCCTATAAAGATGAGATAGAGAGTAAAATCAATGAACTACTCAAGCTAGGGTACATCAAACCTAGTTCTAGTCCCTTTGCATCTTCAGTAGTGCTAGTAAATAAAAAAGATGGAACCTTACACATGTGCATTGATCATAGGGAACTCAACATGAAGACAATAAAGAACAGGTATCCCATCCCTAGGATTGATGAAGTGATGGATGAACTACAGGGGGGAAATTAATTTTCCAAGATTGATATCCACTCAGGGTACCATCAAATTCAGCTCAGGGAATAGGATGTTCCAAAGACCGCTTTCCATTGCCACTACAGACATTGTGAGTTTCTAGTGATGCCATTCGGGCTCACTAATGCACTAGATAATTTCCAGTCATGCATGAACCATATATTCAAGACTCAGTTACGTAAGTATATTCTAGTATTCTTCGAGGAAATATTGATATACAATAGAACTTGGGAAGAGAATTTGAGACATCTAGATGAAGTACTTGGCATTCTACATGAGCAGTCACTATATGCCAAAATGTCCAAGTGTGAGTTTGACATGCAGGAGATACTATACTTAGGGAATGTTATAGGGGCTAATGGGGTCTAGGTGCACTTAGAGAAGTTTCAGGCAATATTGGATTGGCCTACACCTAAAAATGTGACAGAATTGAAGGGAGTTTTGGGCCTTTGCACCTACTACAGGAGGTATGTTAGTGGATTCTCATAGATGACCGCACCCCTCACAGATATTACCAAGAAAGGGGCATTTAGTTGGTTGGAGACATCACAACAAACATTTGAGAAAATGAAAAGGGTAATGAGTTCATGCCCAGTATTAGCTTTACCAAACTTTCCTCAACCCTTCATGTTAGAATGTAATGCTTCAAAAGAGGGAATTGGTGTAGTTTTGATGTAGAACAACCACCCCATTACATTTGAGAGCAAGAAACTCAAAGACTATGAGCGCCACTATTCGATATATGACAAAGAGATGTTATCCATTCTCCATGCACTAACCAAGTTCAGGAAGTACTTAGTAGGTGGTAGATTCAAGGTTAAGACAGATCACAATAGCTTGAAATACTTCCTAGAGCATAAAGAGCTAAACGAGAGACAATAGAAATGGGTAAGAAAAATTCAGGCCTATGACTTCAAGATTGAGTAGGTAAAGGGAAAGAACAATGTAGTGGTCGATGCACTTTCCAGACGACTAGCTACTTTATCCCTTATGAGCATCTCATCAGATTGGATATCTCATCTTTTGGTTGAGTAATCCAAAGATAAGATTTCTTGCGAGCTATTGGATGGACAGATTCAAGATTATAGGTACTGGGTAATTGATGACATCATATACTACAAGAACATAATCTTCTTGGTTCCAGATTCTCCCCTCAAGAAGAAAATTGTATAGGCATCGCATGATTCACCATTAGTAGGGCATCAGGGGTTTCTCAAGACCTACAAATATATTAGAGAAAGGTTCTCATGGAAGGGCATAAAATATGATGTGATACAACATGTGAGAGAGTGAAACTTGTGCCAACAAAACAAAATAGAGCACACCCACTCAGCTGGTTTACTACATCCCTTACCTATTCCTGAGCAGAAGTGGGAGATCATCTCTATGGACTTCATTACTGGGTTTCCCATGGTTCAAGGTAGAGACTGATCGTATGTGGTAGTGGAAAAATTGACCAAGTTCACTCACTTCTTTTCCATTTCTTCAAATTATTCAGCAACATAGGTAGCCAAAGAGGTATTAAGACTCCACGTGTTACTCAAGACCATTGTTAGTGATAGGGACAACAAATTCACAGGAGCCTTTTGGCAAGAGATTTTACAGTTAGTGGGGACCGAGTTAGCCATGAGAACAAGTTACCATCCATAGAGCAATGAGTAGACAGAGATTGTCAACAAGTGGATTGAGGGATACTTGATAAATTACATAGCAGGTCAGCAGAGGACATGGATCAAATGGATACACTTGGGTGAACATTGTTACAACACACCATATGACCATTAGGATGAACCCTTTACGAGCTGTGTATGGGTATGATGCTTCCACTTTCACAGACTAGATATTCGGCAATAGCAGGGCCCCCAAGGCCAAAGAGTGGATTCAAGAGGGTCAATATATCCTCAAGATACTCAGGGAGAACATACAAGCTGCTCAGAATCAGCAGAAGATATATGCAGATAGGCAGATGGGTTGAGAGCAGTTTTGAGGTAGGAGACTTCGTTTATTCACACCTCCAACCTTACCGACAGTCATCTGTTAAAAATAAAGGAGAAAAAAAACTCAAACATCGCTTCTATGGTCTATACAAGATAATCCAGAAGGTTGGAGAGGTAGCATATGAGCTAGAACTACCCGTAGAGAGCAAGATTCACAATGTATTTCATGTCTCCAACCTCAAGAAGGCAGTCGGCCAGCATATTGTTACATCTTCTGAGCTGCCCCCCTTGATGATGAGGGGCAATTGATTTTAATTTTGGAGCACATCCTGGAGGTGCGAGAGCGGAAACTGAGGAACAAAATCATTAGAGACTACTTGATTCAGTGGAAAGATCCTCCTATAGATGAGGCCACTTGGGAGGGAGAATAGGTATTACAACACCCAACTTTATAGTTGCTTGAGGACAAGAAAATTTGAGCGGGGAGGACTGTAATGTCCTCTTATGCTTAGGCATTGAGAACTGACCTGCTAACATATATGATTCCTGTAGGTTCAAGTGGGTGTTATAGCGGATTTCACCACACTAGGTGAATCACACATTGTATGGCCTTCCCTTGTCCCGCTGCAGACTCATTAACCCCTTTGGACCACTTTATA
>LPNX010163431.1:619186-630147 GCA_001517045.1 Pseudotsuga menziesii | reverse complement strand
GTTTTGAAAGATTGCTGTAGGTAGGACTTCTCTGAAAAGATTGCTGTAGGTGGAATTTCTATAAAAGATTAGGGTTGTTTTAACACTATCTTTCCTGCACATATAGTGTAGCAACTCAAAGTTTACGATTGCCCGGTTGATAATTAAATTGAGGTTAATTAAGCAACATTAAAATTGACCAACACAATCATTGAATTGATGTGTGAGGTTGGTGGGAAAAGTTTCTCATGTAACTATGGAAGCATGGAATAAATATACTCCTTATGAAAATTGTAAGAGTTCATTCTATGGTCAGAAGTAATGTTAGTTTTATTTTCATAAATCCTTTCATTTTCTAATTGAATCTATCACTCATTATGTAGGCATAATTTCATACTCCATGTAGTTTTAATGCTATTCTCTCCATTTCCAATTACCAAACTGAGAAATCAACAAAAAAAAACACTATGAAGGGGAAATTGTAGACATTAGAGTGAATATGATGGCTATAGGTGAGCTTAGATGTTGGGAAAGCTAGAAAACCTTCATCCATTGTACATTTGTTTCTCTCTCGATGCTTGAGAAGTTAAAATTTGATTTTACAGGAAATTCTTTGAAGTATAAAATAGGATGTAGTACTCTTTTTTCACACATTGTAGATCACTGTAAGGGAAGGGTTATTTAAGGGATGGTTGAGTAGAGAAAGGGTAGGAATTTCTTGTGTTGTGTGGGGGTGGGGTAAGATAATTCCATGGCTAGGATGGATAAATGATATTCCTTTCGTGATTTGTGGTGAGCATATCGTCTAAGCACGAGAGAAAATGGGTTGTAGTATGAGAGATAGAAGCCAATAGCTATTTCCTTCACCGTGGTGGCCTCATATCCTGCCTTGGGGATGGTATCTGTAGCTGATACCTACAGCTGGGTGGGAAATTTTTACACAACCAAGTTCTTGGATCTTCTTTAGTTAAAATATAAGGGTTCATTTTTTTTATGAATATGCAAGTTTACGTTTGTTTCTTACCATGAATATTATTGTTTATGCATGTTGTGTGTATGAATATAGTTGTTAATTTGTTGCATATTATATTTATGCATTTGCACATACATTCCTCAATATCTTTCACACATGGGAGGCTTAAATTAGTAATGAATTGGAATAATGGTCTCCATGGGATAAAATTTGTTAGTTTGAATTTGTAGCTACTTATCCTGTGTCTAGAGTGTTAGATGGGGATGTTACATTACGGTATTAGAGCTCTTGGTTACAACATTGGGGTTGTATGGGATGAAATAATTCTCTATAAGAAGAAATCATAGGTTACAAACGAAGTGTTTGAATAAATGATTATGTGAAAATCATATATTTTATTCATTAAATGGCGTTTTTGATAGAGCCATGAGCTAGATATTACCAGTTATGAATAGGAATGATAAAATTAGTGTAAGAAAAATTGCTAAATTTTTTGAAATTAGTGAAATTTTAGTTCTATTAGTTGATATAAGTTCAAATTTTCCAATTATGGTGTCACAATTTGTTGGTTGTGGAGCCTAATATTCTAGATTCAGATATTTTATTATTCAACCATGTTTGTACCCTAGTTTTACTGTACACTCGTGCTAGAAGGGGGGTGCGGGGGGACATCGTCCCCCCACGGGGGTCTAGGGGGTACCATCCCCCCCGAATCAGGGGTCTGGGGGAGAATCCCTCGAAAGAATATTTTTGGTATGTTTGTTGACCAACAATTTATAGGCCCGTGGTATTGGGTGACCTATGGTATTTTCCCATGGTAAATCCCCTATAAAAGGAAAGCATTGTAATACAACTGTGTATTGTATTGTAACATTGTAAAATAAATATCTATGATTGTAAAAGAGAGTCTGTGAGAGAGAGAAGATGAAGTGCATCAGATTTGTTGTAGATTGTTTCCCTTCATTTTGTTGGATGGTATAATAATAAAGGATTGTCAATTTTTGTGTGGATGTAGCCCATCTTGGGCGAATGACATTATATATGTGTCTCTCTTGTAATGTGTTTTAATATTTGCATCTTGTTTATTGTTTATTTTTATTTCTATGTGATCATGTTTTACTAACAATTGGTATCATATCCAAAAGGTCTATTTGGCTGGTAAACTTGCAGGAAAGAAGGGTTCTTAGTTCGAGTGGGAGAAATGGAAGAAGAAGGAAAGTTTAGGGTCAAGAAATTTAACTTCCAAAACTAACATTTATGGAAGATGAAAATGGAGGAGTATCTATACCATAAGGATCTATACCTATTTTGGGGAAGAATAAAAAATATTCGGTGACTATGAAGGACAGAGAATGGGAGGATCTTGACAGAAAGGAACTGGGAATAATATGACTATGCCTAGCTTCATCAATGGATTTCAATATTTCAAAAGAAAAGAAAATAGAGGGTGTGATGAGCGCATTGGATAAGCTCTATGAAAAACCCTTGGCTTCCAAAAATGTATTTTAATGAAGCATTTATTTAATATGAATATGTCAGAAGGTGGATATATTGTTAACCATTTCAATGAATTTAATAGATTACTGGTCAAATAAGTTCTGTAAAAGTAAACTTTGATGATGAAGTTAGGGATCTTCTAATACTGTGCTCATTGCCAGAAAGATGGAATGGACTGGTCATGGATGTGACTCTGTCCCTAGTTCAAACACTCTTAAATTTGATGATGTTGTTGGTGTTATTCTTCGTGAGGAGATGCAAAGAAAAAACACAAGTGAGACATCAAGTTAGCCTTGACCATGGAGAGTAGGGGAAGACAAAGGGAGAGAGAAACGAGACCAAGTAATCACAACAATTATAGAAAGGGAAGATCCAAGTCTAGACTGGGAAAGATAGATTTTTGGAACTGTGGAAAGAGAGGACATCTAAAGAAATACAACAGAGCTCCAAAGAAGAAAGGAGATGGGTGGAAGGAGACTAATCAGGAAGAAAAGGTAACAGGTGATGTGTTACAATATTCTTTGATTATTTCATTAGATAATACTAGTGATTAATGGGTAGTAGATTTAAGGGCTTCATGACATGCTACACCCCATGGGAAATTCTTTCATGATTATGTTGCGGGTGATTTTGGACATGTTTTATTGGGGGATGATGAACCATGCAAAATTGTTGGAATGGGTAAGGTACAAATTAAGTTTAATAATGGAAATGAATGGATGCTAAAATATGTAAGGCATATTCCTTATATGAAAAGAAATTTGATCTAAACAAGGTAGTTGGGAGATAGCAGTTGTTTGTCTACATTTGGAAAAACATGGTGGGATATCACTAAAGGAGTACAGGTAATAACAAAAGGATATATGATATGTACGTTGCATTTATGTCCTCATTATATTGATTATTCTATCTCTGTATATTCCATAGAAACAAGTGTAGCATTGTGACTTCATATGCTTGGCCACATGAGTGAGTCGAAGGGAATGTAGATTCTCCACTCAAGGAAATTTCTTCCAGATATGAAGTAGGTAAGTTTGGAATTATGTGAGAACTATGTTTATGGAAAACAAAAGAGAGTAAGATTTCTCATGGTCGGGAAACAAAAGAAGAGTGAAAATTTATATATTTTGCATACATATGTATGGGGACCAGATCATGTACAATCTCTCAGTGGCTCTCATTATTATGTTACTTTTATTGATGCAACTAGAACAACTTGGGTTTATTGCAATAAAAAAAACTGACGTGTTTGCTAATTTTAAGAAGTGGAAATATTTGTTTAAGAATGATACAGAAAAAAATTGAAATGTCTCAAATCTGATAATGGAAGTGAATACTATAGCAAGGATTTTGATAGTTACTATTCATACAATGGGATCCGTAGAGAGAAGACAGTACCAGGAAAAACACAAGAAAATGGTGTTTCAGAAAAGTTGAAAAGAACGATAATGGAGCATGCAAGGTGTATTTGATTACATGTAGGGTTTCCCTTACAATTTTGGGATGACGTTGTAGATATTGCTACTTATTTAAAAAATAGAGGGTGTTCAATCACTTTGGATGGTAGGATTCCAGAGGAGGCATGGATAGGTAAAAAGGTAAAATACTCATTTCTGAGAACTTTTGGTTGTGAAGCATTTGTCCATATTGATAAATAAAATAGAAAAAGATTGAGGCTAAATCCAAGAAATGTACCTTTACTAGATACGGGGTTGATGATTTTGGTTATCTCATATGGGATTATGAAAATCAAAAAATAATTAGGAGTAGAGATGTAGTATTCAATGAAGAGGTTATGTACAAAGATCAATTGCAGGGAAAGAAAGAGGAAAAGTAAAACACATAGTACACAGTGCTTGATGAAATCAAATAAAATGAAGTTCCGAAGGCATCGAAAAATCAAGAGAAACAACAGGTACCTCAAACTACTACAAATGTAAGAATATCTACCAGGTTAAATATACCCAATGAACAGTTCTCTCCTTCACTATATTATTTATTGATGATTGATTCTAGTGAACCAGAATGTTATGAAGAGGCAATGCGAGTAGAAACTAGAAAGAAGTGGGAGAAATGAATGAATGAGGAGATGGAATCATTGGTAATAAACTAGACTTGGGATTTGGTTGAGTTTCCTGCAGAAAAAAAGAGCATTGCAGAATAAATGGGTTTTATAGGTTGAAGGAAGAAGAGGTACACATCTATACTTGTTGAAAAGGGGGTTTTGCAAAAGAAATATATAAAATTTGATGAAATATTTTCTCCTGTTGTTAAAATGAATTCAATTAGGACTATTTTAAGTCTAGTGGCAGTAGAAGATTTTCATCTTGAAAAGTTAGATGTAAAAGCAACCTTTCTCCATGGATATTTGGAGGAAGCGATTTATATGCAGAAACCATAGGGGTATGAGGTCAAAGGGAAGGAGAATTTAGTTTGCAGGTTGAAAAAGAGCCTGTATGGCATGAAACAAGCTCCAAGGCATTGGTATTTAAATCTTGATAAGTTTATGACAGAATAGGGTTATAGTAGATGCCATTCTGATTAGTGTGTTTATTTCAAGAGGCTAGATAATAGAATATATATATCTTGTTATTGTATGTGGATGACATGCTTGTTGTAGGGTCTAACATGTAGGATATAAATGTGATAAAAGGAGACTAGATAAATCATTTGCGATGAAGGATTTGGGTGTTGCAAAGAAAATCCTTGGTATGAGAATAACAAGAGATGAGAAAAATCACAAATTGACATTGTCTTAAGGTGAGTATGTAGAAAAGGTGTTGGGGAGGTTTAGAATAAAGAATGAAAAACTAGTTAGTACACATTTGGCCATCCATTTCAAACAAATTAAGGATATGTGTTCCTAGACACGGGAAGAGATAGATTACATGCCCAAGGTTCCCAATTCATTCACAGTTGACAACTTGATGCATGTCATGGTATGCACAAGACCAGATAATGCACATGTAGTGGGAGTTATGAGCATGTATATGAATCCAGTAAAAGAGAATTGGAAATCAGTACAGTGTATTCTCAAGTATTTGAGAGGTACCATGTCTCATGCATTATGTTTTGGAGGTTCAAACACTGTTCTACAAGGATAGGTTGATGTAGATATGGCAGGTGATAAAGACAACACAAGGATCACCACAAGGTAAGTTTTTAATGTAGTTGTAACAATAGTAAGTTGGATTTCAAAAATACAAAAGGTTTTTGCACTTTCAATAATGAAAGAAAAGTATGTTGCTACTACAGAGGCTAGTAAAGAGATGATTTGGTTGTAGAGGTTCATCAAAGAATTTGGTAAGAAGTAGGAGAATAGGAGGTTGTATAGTGACAAACAGAGTGCCATTGATATTGTAAAGAACTCAAATTTTCATTAGAATACTAAAAATATACAACTCAAGTACCATTTCATAATATTTGTTCTAGAAGATGAACTCTTAAAGTTATAAAAGATACATACTAGCTAGAATCCTATAGACATGTTGACAAAGGTAGTAACCAAAGAGAGAATGAGTTCCTGCTCACTTTTAGTTGGCCTTAAAGCATGAAGGTGAAGAACAAAAAATTTCCAATTTAAATATTCAAAGCATAGTCCAACAAATGCAACAGTGGTGGAGTTGTTGTGATCAGTCTCCAAGTGGAAGATTGTTGGTTGTGGAGCGTGATCTTCTAGATTCGGAGATGTTATTGTTCATATGTGTTTGTACCCTAGTTTACTATACACTCATCCCAAAAGGGGGGTGTGGGGGGGCATTATCCCTCCACAGGGGTGTAGGGGGGACCATCCCCCCCTGCCAGGGGGTCCAAGGGCAGCGCCCTTGAAATTTTTTTTTTGGGATGTTTGTTGGCCAACAATTTATGGGACCATGGTATTTTCCCATGGTAATTCCACTGTAAAAGGAAAGCATTGTAACACAACTGTGTATTGTATTGTACCATTTAAAATAAATCTCTATGATTGTGAAAGAGAGACTGTGAGAGAGAGAAGGGGAAGTGTAGTGGAGTTGTTGCAGGTTGTATCCCTTCATTTTGTTGGATGGTATAGTAATAAATGATTGCAAATTTTTGTTTGGACGTAGCCCATATTGGGTGAACCGTGTTACATATATGTCTTTCTAGTACTGTGTTTTAATATTTGCATCTTGTTTATTGTTTATTGTTATTGATCTGCGATCCTATTTTTCTAACACACTTTTATCTGAGAGCCAAAGGATGACCAATGGTTGAGATTAAAATAAATAGATCCAATGGTGTCAATCAATTCCTTATTTAAATGCAACAAGTATGCCACAAAGGATTGGGATTAATTCGATGCAGGGACATGAGATCTATGGACCTCAAGATCTTGTGCTAGATGATATAGGTAGTAGGAGGAAAAATGGGCAGTGAAATTGATCTGGGTATTATCGATCCTTTGATATCAATGGTTTATAGGATATCGCATTGGATGGTTCAGGAAGGAGGAGAAATAAAAGAGGACAATTTGAATGATCGAGATCACATAACACTAATCATATCAATGGTTGAGAAATGCTTCTGGGAGGATTTTAGGAGAAAAAAGGACAAACGAAGGTTGTAATCTGAATGAATGAGATTTGATTGTGTCCTAAGGTCTATGGTTGATATTGCATCATGCTTGACCATTCGGTTGAGGTACCAAAATGGTTATGACGATACGAACAACCTAGGTCTTGTTTTGTTGATCCAATCTATGAGTGACATGTGGGAGGTCTTCTTGGGGCACCGAGAAATGAAAGACAACTTGAATGGTCCATATTTCATCATGCTGATGAGATCAATGACGGAGATCATTTTTGTGACTTGGTAAAGCTAAAGGAAATGGATACAAGATTTTTCCATGAATGATAGAAATTTATTAGGGATTCAATATTTGTTAATGAGATCTACAATGTGATTTTTTCCCATAGTGCTAAAAATTGTGGCTCAAAAATTTTCTAAGGGAATGATGACATGGACTTGATTTGAAGAGGACATGACATGGTAGGATCACAGATTCCATGTATGGTTTAGGTACAGTTCAAAATCATTACTTTCCATATCACATCAACAAACAACAAATATTTAAAAAGAAGAAAATTCTCGATCCAGTTTCTTGTATTGGGAAACAAATGAATATATTTTGTTGTATTTTGATGAAAACTTTAAGGTAAGTTCCTACTGTTGAGGACTACAAAAGGAACGTGAGAGTAAATGGTAATTCAGTTCTAGATTGCCAAAAAAAATGACGATTAATGTTTTTTTAAATACCATGATAATACCAATTGTCGAAATCTCTATTAATGATGAAATTTGAATATTTCAGCTCATGAGAAGGAATGGAGAAACCTAGTGGAGAATTTGGTAAAAATACAAAGGATTTAGAATGGGGAAGCAAAAACGTGCCAAAATCCACTACTCCAAGAGACTTTCTAGGGATTTCATAAACCTTACAAGAAGGAAAAGTAACCCAAGGATTCAAAATTGAATATTATTGTTTCTTAACATTTTACCTCCTCAACAATTTGAACAAATTTTTCCAAGTGAATATTTCCTAGTTATGCTCATTTTGAAAGATAACATTTTTTGGCAAATATTCCAAGTTTGGGAAAATGTAAAAAGGTCAAAGTCGTGAATTCCAAAAAAATATAAAAACCGATTAGAGAATCACAATGGTGATTTCAAAGTTGTTGATTACTTTCCATCATGAGTATTATAAGCTCCCAATATAAAATGTTTCATATTCTCCCTATTTCTTCTCCTACAAGTGGTTGAAGTTTCTTTTTGAGAGTAAATGTACCCATAGAAATGTGCAGGAATTTAGCAAAATTGGTAATTTTGGAGGGTTGTAACTTCTAGCTCCAATATTAGAAGTGAGAATGGTCATAGTAATTAGAAATATAATCAAGAGGATAATGAATGAAAATGATGAAATTTTAAATAAAAGATTCATATATTTCCATAATTGAACAAAGAGACTGTAGCCTTGATTTGACAAAAGATGTCAATATGAGTAGTTTCAAAAAATGTATGAAAATAAATTTTATACTATTTTGAATATATAATGAAACTAACAAGTGTAATTATATGAACACTTTTGCAGATATAGTTCCATATCGATAGTAGATAAGGAAAAAGCTTAAGACAATTGAGTTAGACAATCTTCGGTCTTGGATGGGACAAGAATATTATCACCATGAATGACACATAAGACCCTTATGAATGTGAGACAAATGCTATGAGAAAAAATTAACATGTTGGAAATGTAGAGACAAAGTATAATGGGTGTAGGAATCAAGTGACTTGGCCTCTAGATATTGAAAAGACTATGAGAAGTATAAGAGTGGAGTTACAAATCTTCAGAGCAAATAATGAAAGGATCATTAAAGTTGAAGAGGCTCATTAAAGTTCAAATACTAAGATACATACAAAGGAGAATCCATCATGGACATAATTCAAATAATGGTGATAGGAGTGGGAATAACTCCAAGAGATATTCTCAAACAAGTCCCCATAGTACAAGAAGAATTTCTAGAGATAAGACTTCTAAACCAACAAATTTATCTGCTAATAAGTCATTTTCCTTTGAGGATTTAATCAATGATTCAAGCTCTTCATCTCATAGGGATAAGAGAAAGAATATTTTTAGGCATGCCTCACATGGAGAATTTTGAAAGGAAAAAAACCCTATATTTGATGATGAAGTAAAATCTGGATAATAAGGTGAGGCTTGGATTCTTGGGATGAGGACATATTTCCAAGTCCATGATTACTCTAGAAGCATGAATGTAAGAGTTTCCATGTTCAATTTAAATGTTAGAGCATCAATTTTGTGGGAACATCTCATACAAGTTAAAAATATCAATCAAATAAAAAAATTTTAGAAGCACTTCGAGAAGTGTTTTAAGTAGGAAGTATCTCTAAGACATACTATCATGAAAAATTCAAATAATTTCATGAGTTAAAGTTGGGGAAAATGATGATGGAGGAGAATGAAATAAATTCTTGGAGTTTCTTAGGTATGTTATGCACATCCAAGATGATAAGGTAAAAAATCAATGTTTTTAAAGTGGATTACCTCAGTCTTACAAGGAAAAAATTGAGTTTGATGAACAAAAGTATTTCAATGAGACTATAAATAAGGATAAGTACTGTTACGATAAAAATAAAATAAACACATAATTGTATAAGTTATGGAAGGAAAAAAAGAATTAGAAGTTTGATGAAAGAAATAAAGGATTCAATCCTTCTCATTTAAGAAATAAACAAATGAAATTGACACACGGTGAGGCTAATCTAGCTAAGTTGATGGGAGAGACACCAATGTAACCCATTAAATGTTGGATATGTAGAGAATATCACTTGTTTAGAAATGGTCCACATCGAAATTGAATTTATAAGAACATTCACAACATTCAAGAGGCTATGACTATTGGTGATGTATCAAGGGACATATTTAGGATCTATGTTTCACTAATGGTATGCTAAGTATATCATCGGTGAGATGTGGTTGATGTTGAAGGTAATATTACTAAGAAATCTATTTTTATTTTAATTGACCCTAGATCTAGTCACAATTATATTAATCCTATAACAATAAGTAATGGGTAGTCCAACTAGCCATTGGAACCAAGAGAAAGGTTAGTGAAGTGGTGGATAAATGTCCTTTAGATATGGATGGACATTGATCTAGAACTGAGCCATCCAGAAAGTAAAGGTGTAGTGGAAGCACTTTGGTTCCGATGAGGTTGAATAGGAACTAGAGGATGCCATGCAATATACATAACCATTTTTGTTTTTATTTTTGAGGAAACATAGAGGGAAATGTCGTTCTAAGAGTGGTTGAATGTAATACTCCAGTTTTGACCCTTGAAATGTATTAGATCATAATATGTAAACTGATGTAAATATCCTAGTAAGGATTCCTACTATGAACCTCAAGACTAAGGATAGACTAGTGAATTCATGTGTATTTGGGGAAAATTTGCATATAGAAAGATTTCGTTCGGCCTAAAGAACACTAGAGATGCATTTTAGTAAGCTATGTTTTATTCTTTTCATAAAATAAAAAATATAGTGAAATATTACATTGATGACCTGACGAATCGATACACAAGGAGGGTCAATCATCCCAAACATATTAATTAAGTATTTTATAGGTGTCACTATTTTATTCGTTTGAATCCTATAAGTGTACATTTTGTGTCATTTCAAGAAAACAAATTTATTTCATCATTTCAAAGTACGAGATTTTGGTGGATCCATTCACTGTTGAAGCGATAGTTCAATTTCCTCTCCCATGCGACATGTTTCAATCACAGAGAATCCAAAGGAAATACTAACTTCTTGCATTAGTTCATTTCGAATTACGTCGAGATTATGAAAGGATTTATGTTCCTTTTGAAGAAATAGATTGTCAGAACCCAAAATTTTCAAGAAATTTAAAAAAATTTTAAATAGCATAATTGTATGTTAACACAATCATTAAAATACTGATTAGTTAAATGCT
>LPNX010163431.1:443687-618817 GCA_001517045.1 Pseudotsuga menziesii | reverse complement strand
TAAGGATGGCAGTTTACACAGATTTCTTTTCCAATACTGCCTATAAAAATTATTGAAATTACTAGCACTAGTAAAAGCTGCAAAAGTAATGTTCATTAGCAAATTTAAGGGTTGACAAAGGCTATTACAGTTTTTAAAATGTCGCCCTTTTTGATTGGTTAATAACACCAGTTCAATTCATGTAAATAAACAGAGTTCTTTGAATAGTTATGGACATAGACATTTATAATAATATAATTCATGATAAAGAACTATTTCCCATGTTGCATATGGTCACTCCTTGAGAAAATAACTCATAAAATAATAACATTTGACAGGTAAAAGCATGGGTTAGACTCCTTGTTAACGTTATTACGTTATGGTAATTGGTCGCAAGGTATATACTGTATAATTTATGCGACTGTAACTCTACAATTAGATTTCATTAGTCTTGTAATTTAAGTTCATTGAATATACTGTAATCAAATGAACTAACCTCAAGTGAGGTCTCCCAATGTAACTTTTACACTCCAATTACTGAACTAGACTTAACAATAACAAGTCATCTTTGTAGTTCATGGTTTTAGTATGAGAATCAATGTTCTGGCTTTAACATTACAAGCCATTATTCCAAAGTTATAATGCTTGGTTAAAAGTAAAATATATTACACTATGGTTAACATAAAATAGTGTATAGTTTATACATATTGCAATGTAATATTTGTTTTTATACTTGATCATTAACATTATGGTGTTTGACCTTATGCAGGTCAAGGTCGAAGGGTGATTATATAACGCCTTCAACATTATGATTATGTTGGCAAAAGCGATGATATGGAACTTTCCCTCTATGATTACGATGGCAAAGCAATGTTACGAAACATTAGGGAATGACCCACTTATTGGCAATAATTTAAAGGTGTACGTGGCTGCCTCCTCGCCATGCATTGGGAAATATAAGTTGACTTGCCTCCAAAATGATTCAGTCTTCCTCTCGCCTGCGGGCTTTGAGCGCTGCACTATCCAAACCCTAGTAGTTTTTGCTGGTCGATTTTGCTTGGAGATAGCCTGGTGTGTAACCCGTCTTCGTTGTGCTCCTGCGTGGGCTGTGTTGGGTTACTTCTTCGTGGGCTGCGTTGTATTGCTCCCTTGTGGGCTGTATTGCGTTTCTCCTTCGTGGGCTGTGTTGATTCTTTGCAGGATGTGTTGTATCGTTACTTTGTGGGCACTGTCGAAGGCTGTTCGATTCTCCCGGTGAGGAAAGGGTTCCAGCACCCTCGTTCCAGCCTGCTTACTGCTGGAATCTTCCCAGGTAAGCGATTAAGAGATACAATGTGCATTTTATTTTAAGTTTCGTTGGTTTATGTAACTGTTAGGGTTACTGACTTAAACTTTCTCTTTGTTTGGTAGGTTTCCATTCCAAAGTCATCTGCCCTTCGATGGCAGACTTGCCCTTCAAGGTCGTAGCTGTTGCGCACAGAGGATATAGCTCGGCGCTTCCTGGTAAGCCCGGTCCTTCGATGTACGTCTCCATGCTGTTTGTTAACAGGGTGCATAATCAGTTTCTTGGTCTCTCTGCTCTTCGCTTAGCTGTCGAATACTCCCATGCTTCACTAGGGTTTATCCCTGTGATAAAAAGGGTTACGGCTCCAGGCCGAGACTGTGTTTAAAGGTTTACTTGTAAAATAGTATGGCGAGGGTTGATAGGTGTACAGTTTTTGTTTTTGGGTTTAACCCTAGCTCTTTAAGAGCTTAACTGGCTATGGCCATGGATGTAAACTGTTAATTACTTGCGTGTTTTGGTTTTTAAGACAGGGTTACAGGCTTTAAGCCTTTGAGTTATTTTTAAAATGTGAAAATGTTACAGACAGGCTTCGAGCCTTGATTTTACAGTTCGTTATGGTTATCTTTATAGGCCTTTAGCCTTGCATTTACAGTGAAGGTTATTAAATGATTTTAGTAATTATTTTCCAAGTGTTTACAATAATGTGCATCTCGTTTTTCTCCCTTGCTGTAATGTACAGTTTTCGAAAAGAATACTTAATGGTTATCCTTTTATTAACTTAGCTGTGAGTGTTTTAAATGGTTTATTTAAATTTTGCTTATATTTAGTTTTTTTAATAAAAACTCGAGCTCCATGATGGAGCACTCTGTACTTTGCATTCTAAATTCTATTTGATATATATATATTTATATTTAACTATGTCTTAATTTGTTTATTTAACTTGTGCTTTATATATATATAAGTAATGTACAGAAAGAAATAAAACAAAGTTATAATGTCCAGCTTTTATGATTTCTTTACTATAGTTATATAGTTTAACTTGTGTAGGGTTTTAAATCCTAAATCTACAGTTAGGAATTACTGTTGCAATTTACAATAATTAATATTATGTACACATTCTATCATGATAATCTTGTGTTTAAATTAGGTTCGTAAGTAATTTTATTTATCTAAATTCTATTCTAGAATCTAGAACATAATTATATACTGTCTCTATTCTGTATGATATTATACTAGATATTTATTTATAAATAATTATCTATATATTTATTACATATATATATAATATCATGTTTTATTTTAAATCCTAGAAATATCATTACTTAGAATTTATTATTATTTCAAAGATGTAAATAAGAGTATTGTTAATATAATGTATTATTACTGATCTTGAATTTAAGGTCTCTTTCATTTTGTTTAATATTTAAGTAAACTCTTAATAATTACAATAAAAACACTTCTACATAAAAATAAGGTCTATTTCTTTTAAAATGACAACTCATAAAGTATGTTGTAGTTCTGATAGCAATACTGATATGCAGAAATTCTGTTTTCTTTTACTATAATGTAAAAAATACTAAACCCTACTGATAATACCTAAATCTTTAATCTGTAATGCATTTACTTTATACAGAAAAGAAATGAATATAACTTATATTTTAAGTATACTTAGTCTTTCTTTCTTATGCACAGTTAATTCTTTTTCAAAGAACAGAATACAGTTCAGATTTAAATAAAGCTGCAAGTGAGATAGCTTAAATAAAAGATAAATGCACAGTAAAACAATTGTAATAAAAGTAAAATAGACTAGGGAACTCAGTTTAGGAGATTACTTCTTCTAAGCTTTGAGATACCATGCTAGAGTACTACCTGATGATATCAGGTGTGGAAAAACATGGTAATACTAACAAGTTTTTACACTAACAGTTCAAAGTACTAACAATTACTTTCAGATACTTAAACAATTATACTGTTTATCTATTTATGCACAGAAGGATATAGAGATATAAATGAAAAACCTGTTAAACTGCTGTGGACAACAACAGCAATGGGAGGCCGTTCCTCCCTACCAATTCCTGGAGAGTGCTCAAACAGCGACTTCTCAGGACCCCCGAGCTTGATCTGGTCTCCCTGGATTGGAACTAGGTGCAGCAAAACATATACAGTCCTTCAGCTTTATATTAACTCAGAATATTTGAGANCAGTTTCCACAGCTCAACTAGCTGTAATCAGCTTCAAGTTCCTGCAAACATTCACTCACAATCACTTCCTTACTATTTTCCCTTTTCCTCAAATGAAAAATCTTGAATCACATTCAGCTGAATGAATTCTTCCTGGAGTAAAAACTGAGCATCCTCAGCTCTCTTCATTGAGTACTTTTAAAGATTGCCTAGGTCTTAATTGGGATAACTGTCATTTAATGAGCCACCTGCCCACATTCCACTTTCTTGGGGAATCATGACCCCAAATATAGGGAAGTTGCCACCTGCAACTTAGGAAGTGCTTGAGGATGCTGCCACTTGTCCTTTGCCTCTCCACCTAGTTCCAATACCCAGTTTGACCAGTAACCTCTTTTAACAGCTCGCCCATGCTGTTGTCTCCATAATATATTTATTATTAATAAAATATTTTCAATTACACTCCATAACTGTTGACTCTGCTGAGTCATCAATCCCTACTTAGGATTAAGTTTAACATAATGTCTTAGAAAATAAAATAAAATGATNTGTCTCCATAATATATTTATTATTAATAAAATATTTTCAATTACACTCCATAACTGTTGACTCTGCTGAGTCATCAATCCCTACTTAGGATTAAGTTTATAATAATGTCTTAGAAAATAAAATAAAATAATTACATAATTTTACAAAATTGGGGTATGTGACATAGATCCCATACATTTGGGATGATCACGCTCAAAGATATTTTGGCTCATTGAAAAATGCATTAATGACCACCCCACTACTA
The DNA here is from genome assembly GCA_001517045.1 of Pseudotsuga menziesii. Lineage (NCBI taxonomy): Eukaryota > Viridiplantae > Streptophyta > Pinopsida > Pinales > Pinaceae > Pseudotsuga > Pseudotsuga menziesii. The sequence goes on along the minus strand of LPNX010163431.1, from coordinate 614,583 downwards.
AATCCACACGACTATAGTAAATATTTTCTTCTATATCTAGCAGTGTCTGAAGCAAGCATTTGAATGGTTTTCGTTCAAGAATATGAGTTGCATCAAGAGCATGTGGTTTATTATTTGAGGAAGAACTTGGTCAAACCCGAGCTGAGGTATTCCCATGTGAAGAAGCTAGCATTGGTAGTAGTTCATGATGTACAAAGACTTCAACATCAAATCATCTCGATACAAACAACAATGATTGAGAACATGTATCCATTTCATCATATATTTTCCCCATGCATAATTTGTGGCACATATGATAATTAAATTGTAATTCTATAATACTTTGACTTAGGATTTGCATAAGAAAAGTTGAAAAATTCCTTGTTGTTGTAGATATTAAGTGGGAGATCCATATAGAAGGTGAGGAATCAATTGGGAATGAGTCTTTACCTAATGAACCTGTCTTCCTCATCGAATCAAATGACCCCTGGTATGGAAAAATCATGGTGTACCTCCAAACTTAGAGTGTCTCGTCTCAATACTCTAGTGAGGACCAATGACGTATTCATCACTAAGAAAAGCACTATATAATTATAATTGACACATTATACTAACAAGGAGTTAAAAAAAATACTTATATGATGTCTAATCAAGGAGAAGCCAAGAAGGTTTTGAATGATTACACTGGAGGAGCATGTGATGATCACTTACCAGGGCTAGTTATAACCCAAAACATATTGCTTGGTGGGTATTTTTGGACTTCCATATTTAAGTATTATTTCAAAGCAATAAATAAGTGTCACGCGTGTCAAAGGTTCACCAGTAAGATGTGCACACATCTCAATCCAATATACCCCATCATCATCACTAGTCCCTTCAAAAAATGGAAGATATACTACACAACTTGTAACCCAACATAGATAAAAGTTCATAAGTATATCATTGTGGTCATGGTATACTTTACCAATCGGGATGAATCCATATCTACCTTTACATGTGATGGTGAGATGGCTGCACAATTTGTATATAATCAAATCATACCCAAATTCAATATTCCCAAATGTATTATCAATGGTAATGGATGTTAATTTCTAGAATAAATTGATGATGGAACTAGACACCAATATTGGTTTCCAAAATATTTCTCCTCTCCATACTATCCACAAGTAAATGGACAAGTAGATTTTGTTAATAAGTCCTTGAAAACCATATTGCAATGGATAGTTAGTAGGAGAAAGAACAATTGGCATATCTGACCTTGGTTAATACCATTCCAAATTCCAACTCATTCCATCTTGTTCACATAGTGGAATCTATATTACCAATTGAGTGTGAAATTATTTTGTTAAAACTAGTTATCAAACTCCTACCGACACTAGTCAATTAGAATAACATTTAGTTTTCTTGGAGCAATAAGGTGAGCATAAAAGGGACACATTTATTGCCAAAAAGGCCCATAAAAAGCACATCAAGTCTCAGTATGATAAGTTGGTCCATCCTCGTGTATTGAAGGAGACATGGTACTTGTTTATGACCCAAATCATGATGAAGTAGGGTAAGGGAAAATCAACTAAATGTGGATTGGTCCTTACAATGAAAGACATGATTTGAAAAAAGGAGCCTATGAGTTAGAATATTTCGAAGGAAACATACTTAGTGGGTCTAGAATGGAACCTATTTGAAGATGTATTATGCCTAGATGGAAGTGTAATGGAAATTCCCTTTGAGTTATTGTATTATAAGTATCTTAGACTACTTTTCTTTTATATTTTATATTTTGGTGTTGTCCATCGCTATAGTTCTATGTGTTCGATTGACAACTATTTTCATAAGTTCCTATGTTTATAGGATTCAAAAATTGTTCCAATCATCACACTTGGAATGTTGCTTTTGTGGCTTGGGTGATTTATTCTCCCACGATCCATCTTATGAGTTAAGGAGTATGTATTGGTCCAAGGAATAACACTATTGTTGAATATAGTGTCATGATCAATCTATTATTAGATTCAAGATCTCATAGAACCTAACCTTTAATAATCCATCTAGACTTGCAACTAACAATGTATCAATTAAATGGAACACTAGTACATATGGCTCAAAAGTTCCATGAAATATTACCACGAATAAGTTAAAATGGTAATTTTCATGGATAAATTGATAAATATTTTGAAAATAAATTGTTTTGGCCCCCGATCATCATCGCTACTGCGACATAAATGACTGTTTGTCTCTATAGTGATGAAAGTTTGTCTCTATTGCGACGAAGAAAGACGTTCGCCGCTATAGTGACGAAACAATAAACACTTGCAAATCAATCGTCATCACAGTAACGGTCATTGACTTTTTCTTATTGTTTAAATTTGATCATTGTGCATTTTCATTGAGAGAGAAAAAATGAAATGATATGAAAGAGGTAATTCAGAAAATAAGGTTTTCGACTGGGTTTGTGTCGAACATAAAAAAATATCTTACTGAAAAAATGTGATTTTGGTGGTGTTAAAACTCATGACTGGCATACATTCATTAAGGTAATTATTTACGTATATAATTTCCATTTAGTAAATCGTTTTTAGTAATTGTTGTCTCTTATTTGGAAATTAAAATAAATATGATTTGCTTTTTGTTACAGTATGTTCTACCTCTATCTCTCCTAGATTGCTTTGACAATGACATAAAACAAGTTATATATGATCTTGGTAAATACATGAGATAAGTAACAATTTATATGCATGAAAATGTTTGTTCACTTTGTTGAATAAATTATTGACATATTGTGTTTTATAGATTGGAAATTTATTATATATGCCTCAATCTTGTTGATCACTATTATTTGCTTGCATCATTTGTATGTGGATTTCATATAAATAAATCCATAAAGAAGATAGTAGGTATTGGAAGAGAGAAATTCCTCATCTAATGTGTGCAATGCAGATGTATTTACCTCCAGGATTTTTCAATGCACAAGAAAACTATCTCATACACCAAGTTGAGGAGATTTAATTGTGTGGACCTGTACACACAAGATCAATGCGGATGATGGAAAGGAATTTGAAGTAATTGAAGGATTTTGTTAGACAAAGAGCACATCTGAGGGTTCTATTGTGTAGGGCTATATGGTATATCAATCCATGGTGTACACTAGTCAGTATGTTCCAAATTTAGAAAAAAATATCAATCTTCCTCGCATTTGGCACATCAACTCCATCAAAAAATTTGAAGGTGAGGTCCTATTGGGGAAATAGATACAAGGAAAGTGAAAGGTAATTAGATGGTGCATATTTAATTTATTATACAATTAGCTTTTAAATTTTATATATATATCTTACTCATGTAATTTTTATTGTTCCATCAATATTTTAAGGTAAGCTTAATGTCCTTTAATGATAGCTAATTTACAACTCTTAATTGTTATTTTTCTGTATAGTTGGTCATGTGTGGTATGCAGTACATGTATACATTGCAAACAATATTAATTGGATGGAGGACTGGATAGAATGATGTAGAGAATTATATGGTACCTTATCATGGGAAGGGGCAAGTAAATTGATTAAAATAGTGCATTGTCATCGAGAAGAATATCCCGGTAAACTTACACAAAGGGAAATTGATTTAGCATGAAGAATCCGATGAAGAAGTTGATCAATACCCAAATAATGTAATAGATGATTTTTTACTTGGTGATGATATTGATTGATGAATTTATGATCATCAATGGTATCATAATAATAATAATAATAATAATAATAATAATAATAATCATGAAGTGAAAGACATAGAAGTTCATGCTTTTGGTATAGGACTAGGATGGGGTGCTACTGATGGTGGATTTTCCTCGAGGTAATTAATTTTGAATTTTCTCCTTGTTAGTATTTATAATCCTCCCTTGACCAAACCATCTATTATATTATATTTCCTAACTTAGGAGTCTTTTGATTATTATTTAGGTCCACTAGTACCATTGGGTCCACTTGGCCTAATGGGGCCACATGTACCAGTCACTAGAGTGTGGGTAACATCAATAGAGGCTAACTAAGATTGACTGTAGTTTCATGTATCAGTTCAGGTGCCTCCTAGACAAATCCCTATATTTTAGGAACCACTGGGAATCTCGGAACCAACCTCCTTCAGTTGTTTAGAGTTGGTAACTAATTAATCTTAGTTTCTCTTCAGTTACATTCAATTAGTTCTCCTCCAATTCAGTTAGTTCTAGCTATGCATGGATGCATGTGGGAAGGTGCCAGTTCTCACCTAATTATCACCTAGCACTGCAATTAGAATCATTTGATTGATTGTAAATGATGGATAGACTGAATTAGACATTTGGAGTTAGTATCTTGGACTTCGATAGTGATTTAGACATATTTAGTTAGCCATGAAGTCAAATACAGTCACATCTAGTTGGTAGACTCAAATTCATCCCTAATGATTTGAATTCTTCCTTATGTAACACTATTGTAACACCATATTATGTAATGAAGATAATACTGTAATTCTCTGAGCAATACTTGTATATTTCCTGTAAGATTTGATTTGTTCAGTTTGTATAATTCATTCCTATTAATTGCATCAATAATTTAGAATCATTTCTTGATGATATGAATGGCACAGGAATTCTAACATGGTATCAGATTCATTTCAAGTAAGCTTCAAGTCTGTCTAGAATCCATTGAACACCAGAAGCAGTTGGGTTTCCACAGAAGTCCCGTAAAGAGTGCCTTGCTTCCTCTAAATTTTGTTGGACATTGGGTTCAACGCTCCCCATTAGTTTTGTGACATGGACTAATCACCTCCCAATATCCTAACTCTTGTGATTGTGGCAGAGATTAACACTTGCAGGTTTTGGTCTAACAAGAATCATAATTCCAACAAATGGTACAAGAGCAATAGGTCAAGGGTTTGAAAATATCCAGCTCACATTGCAGGGGAGATTGTTGGAAATTGGGTTTAGCACTCCCCATGAGTTTTGTGACATGGACTAATCTCCTCCGAAGATCATAACACTGGCAATTGTGACGGAGATTAACACTTGCGGGTTTTGGTCTAACAACAATCGTGAGTCCAACAAATTTATTTAGAGTGGTGGTGTGGGTGTGATGGACCTTGAGAAAGTTTTCATGTCGAGAGGGAAGGCTTGATTCTAACATAGTGTGAATGTTTTTATTTTTGTAGTGCTACGTATCTTTATTGGAGATATTTTCTGATCAGCAGGACAATTATGGATTCTCAATATTCCACACCATGGATCCTAACACCCTTCAATTATGTTGATTGAAGGGAATATATGCAGTTGGCCTTGCACAAACAAGCTTAATACATGATAATACTAGGAAGGGAGAATGAGCCCCATTATCCATCTAATAAAAACAAGTTTTTGAACTGCTTAGATGAAGCTTTTGGTTATCTATGTACTCACATCTCTAAATATCTTCTCTTCCACCTTGAAGGTTTGAGGACTCCCAAATAAGCTTGGGAGAAGCTTGAAGTCTTGTTTGGAAAGCAAGATGAGCTTTGAGCACACATTTTGGAGATTGGGTTGATAGCCTCACATCCTAGTAGTTTCGATACATCCTTTAATTCTATGCAAAAAATCTCCAATGATTCTTCTATTATAAATTTTGTGCATAGTTTACCAGTGATTGCTCTAGGAAAGGGATAGGAATTTGATTTATCTGTCTTTAATGATGTTGTTGGAGTGAATATAAGTAATTATTTGTATATTTTGGAAATAATATCATATTTTAGGAGTGATCCATTCACTCTCATTGATATAGAGCTTCCAAAACATTTCTACATGATTGCATGCACCAATACTCAGGGTTTTGAAGAAGGAGAAAATTGTGCATCTACCATCTCATTGGAGCACACTATTGGAACTAATATGAAACTATTTGGATATGATATGATATTATTTGGATATCATATGATATTACTTGGTTCAATATTTAAGTTTCAAGAGCTTACAATGATGCTTGTAGTTGGTCTCATCAATTTTGGTGTGAAAAATCAAGTACCAAAAGTCTATTTCAAAAATTATTGCAGGGGATTTGATGTCAGTTTTCTCTCATAAGTTTTCTGATATTATATTTTGTGAATATTTGGATGTTTTGGAAATAATATCAGATTATAGGAGTGATCCATTCACTCCCATTGATCTAGAGCTTCTTTCAAATCCTGCATGATTGCATGCACAAATACTCATGTTTTTGAAGAAGGAGACAATTCTGCATCTACCATCTCAGTGGAGCACACTCTTGGAAATGATATGAACCTATTTGGATATGATATGATATTATTTGGATATAATATTATATTAATTGGTTCAAGTTTTAATTTTCAATATCTTCCAGTGATGCTTGTAGCTGGTCTCATCAATTTTGGTGTGAAAAATCAAGTACCACAATTCTCCTTTGAAGTTGTTGCTGGTGATTTGATGTCAGTATTCTTTTATGAGTTTTCTGATATTATATTTTATGGATCTATGGATATTTTGTAAATAATATCATATTTTAGTAGTGATCCATTCATCCTCATTAATCTTGATCTTTCATAAAATTCTTACATGATTGCATGCACCAATACCTAGGGTTTTGAAGAAGGAGAAAATTGTGCATCTACCATCTCGGTGGAGCACACTCTTGGATTTTATATGAAATTATTTGGTTCTGATATGATATTATTTGGATATGATATGATATTATTTGGTCCAAGTTTTAATTTTCAATATCTTTCATTAAAGCTTTTAGCTGCTCTCATCAATTTTGGTGTGACAAATCAAGTACCGCAAGTCTCCTTCAAACTTACTGCTGGGGATTTGATGTTAGTTTCCTCTTATGAGTTTTTTGATATTATATTTTGTGAATAATTGGTTATTTATGAAGCTATATAATATTATGGAGCTCAATAATTCACTCTCCACAGTCACGGGGCTTCTCTACCTATCTATTTGATCACATGCTCATCTCCTCACAGAACTAGTAAAGATGGATACATTCTGCATCCTCCTGGACACTTGGTCCTAACACTTGGGGATGATTTTACCTCACACGGTTTGATGTTCAAAGATGAAATATATCAATTTATTTGTTTTTCCTCACATGGTTCGAATTCTCAAGCAATTTTTCTCTCTTATCAGTTGATTTCGGTTGCTCTACATGGGTCCAGTTTTCATCTTGTAGTTGTCTATATTCCTGATTCAGTTGAGCACATTCTTCTTCTTCCAAAGAGGAAGATTCCTCCAGAAATATTCATTTAGTTTGGATTCATAGGTTCACATGCATAGTCTTAGGATGTTGTTTCACAGAAGAACCAAGATACTACATTTGCTGCTGCAAATTGCAGCAAAATTTTCATAAAGTTTTTATTCAAAACTTGTTTTCCTCATTCACTGCTTATATTGAGGGGGGGGGTTTCCAATGAGGTTTTGCCATATTTAATAGGTTTATCAAGAAACATTTTTATCTTTTAGATTGTATATGGGTGACTTATGGCCTTGTTTCCAAGGCCCACAATTGTCCAAGTTAGGATTCGGGGGGGGTATTAGGATTTATAATCCTCCCTTGACCAAATTGTCTATTATATTATAGTTCCTAACTTAGGATTATTTTGATTATTATTCACGTCCATTAGTACCATTGGGTCCACTTGGCCTAATGGGGCCACATGTACAAGTCAATAGAGTTTGGGGAACACCGATGTAGGCTAACTGAGACCGACTACACCTGCATGCATCAATTTAGGCACCCCCTATACCAATCCCTACATTTTAGGAGCCACTGGGAGTCCCAGCACTACCCTCCTTTAGTTGTTGGGATTTGGTAACTATTTAAGCCTATTTTCTCTTCAATTACATTCAGTTAGTTCTCCTTGAGTTCAATTAGCTCCAGTTATGCATGGTTGCATGTGGTAAGGCGCCATTTCTCACCTACTTCTCACCTACCACTGCAGTTAGATTGGTTTGATTGATTGTAACTAATTGATACACTGGATTAGAAATACAGAGTTAGCCTCTTAGACTCTAATAGTGATTTAGACATATTTATTTAGCCATGCAGTTAGATGCAGTCATATCTAGTTGGTAGATTCAAATTCTTCCTTATGTAAGACTATTGTAACACCGGATTATGTCATTAAGATAATACTGTAATTCTCTGAGCAATACTTGTCTTTTTCCTATGAGATTTGATTTGTTGAGTTTGTATAATTCATTCCTATTCACTGCATCAATCATTTGGACTCATTTCTTGATGATCTAAATGGCACAACAATTCTAACACTCATAATTAATTATAATGCTTCTCATTGGCCATTTTCAACATAATTCTAAGTTGAAGAATATTAGGGAACATGATATGGGATAAGGTACACACTTTTAGAATGTTAAATTTGGTTTCATCATAATGTTGATATGAATTTTAGATCATGCCAATGCATGTGGGTGTAAGTATGCATGTGGGACTACACTTTAAGGTAAAAAATTACTCTGAAATGGTTGAATGCAATGCACACTGCATGAAATAAATGGTAGTTATTGGACCTGATCATAGGTAGTGGAATTTTTTGTGTGTGCAATTTGGTTATCTCAAATTCTTTATTTTTGGTTTAGATACACAACCCCAAGGGAGAAAAGGGTGGAAGTATATTGGAATGATTGGAAATGGATAATTTTATGATGTATGATTGAATAGTAGCACAAAATATTCATATGAATCATCCTTCTTAATCTTATATTACCCAATTGTATGCATATAAATGACACCAATACTGACTTTAGTGACTTTGAATCCTTTTATAGCTTTATGAGTTGACATTTCATAGGACTCAGCATTTGAAGAATCCATAAAAGGAAAATTTACAAGTGAAGGTATTTGCTACTTTACCTTAATTTGAGGTATTAGATTTTTATAAAAGTGGTTTTTAATTATTATAATTAGCATTAATTAGTGGTTAATGTAATTGACTTATTCTTCAGTGATTCCGTCTAAATATGAATTCCTTGTTTGATATACATACAATTCCTAACAAGGGTATTCTTGATTTTTACATGTATCGCGACTTGTCTTGTTTTTGGTCATTGTGTGAGCATAATATCTATATCAACATGATTAAGGGTAATTTTTTATATCAATCTTCGATCTAATCTTGTTATACCCAAATCCTATCACCAACATGTGATGAGATCCTTAACACCTATGTTTTCCCTAAATCCCAAAATTGGAGTGGAAACATGCTCTGGATGTCAATTCTACATAAAAAACCATATCACCGCTTTTTCCCTTTAGCTGATGAGCGATACCTTGTTCAGCACCGCCTGAGTCCTATTATAGAGAAGTGGTGCCATCACCCATGGAATTTTCTCTTGGAGCGGTTCTTACCCTTCACCGCTCTGTCATAAAGGTATATAAGTGGTACCCTTGGTAAAAATGGAAAAAAAGAGGATTCTCGAGGATTCTAGAACCTGAGCCTCGTGTCCTACCTTATCCCTATCAATATAGGTTGGTTGGAGTCAAGATCCCTCTTGGTAGGATCTTATGGCCACCTCATCCACAATTCTCTCAACTATCCCTATCCATTTGAGGCCTATAAATACAAGCTCATGTCCCATAGTTGAGAGAGAGAACTGACTAGTAATGTTATGTTGTTGAATTGACTACCTATCCCAATCCATTGGAGAGCACAAGAGAGCAAGTTGGAGCTATCAGGGATGAGTTGTTTGTCTTGTGGAGGAGTTTGTCAACACTAAGGCACATGGTTGTAAGCTCTTTCAATGATTTCTTAATGCAAACCTGATTTCCGTCCCACATATTTGTTGTATTGATCTCGCATGTATATGTTACTGGATTCCTTAGTCACTAGTATGGATGTGTAGAGAATGTTCTGGTAGATTTTATGTCCTTGTTTGTTTGACATGTTCTACAAGTTCACAGGTTTGTCATCAAGGCATTATTCCAAGTGTTTACAACATTCAGGGAAGGTTTTCACCCTTTTTCTTTCACTTATTTGTTCTGGATCCGAACCATTCAGACCAGAGGAACAACTTCTATCCATAGAAGTTGCAATATTCTTGAAAACAAATCTGGCGACTCCACTGGGGATTGAGCAATTTTTAGTTGATCTGATCTTCCTCAGTCCTTTAACACTTGTCTGAATCTAGGCTCCAGTATGTAACTCTCTTTAGTCATATCTTCAATCTGCCTTAGTGAAGTTTGGTTTGAAACTTTAAGATCTGTTCAGATCTGAACTACTTTGACTTTACATGCTCTATTTTATTGTTAATTCATCAGTTTTTGTCTTGATTTGAACCATTTTTAACTTGAAATTTCATTCTCTTTGTGTTCTGGATTTATTTAGGGAACCACGCATGTGCTGTAGGCAATAATAGGTGCTACCTCCTGAACCCTATTAGTAATAGGCCGTGCCACTGCTTGAGTGCAGTGATCCAAAAGTGGTGCTCGTCCAGAACCGCTCTGTCAAAGACCCCTCCAGTGCGGTGCCAGGTAGGCCTTGTTCCAGAACTTGATTTTTTGTGATTTTTTGCAAAAGTAGGGTTTTGCTTGCTTTCAGCCCTGGACCTTCAGGGTTGTTTTTCTGAATCTGAATGCTCATGGTTGAAATTTTGTGGTAAAACTTGTTTGATTGAAAGAATTCAAAAGCTAAGTTAGGATTGTTGATTATTCATTTGGTTTCATGCTTGTTGGTAATGATTTTGAAAGGAATTGTTAAAAGCTTAGGTTTCAATTGGATCTCTTTTTGTTTCATTTATAAATACTGAAAGAAAAACCGCTTGATCATCATCTTAATTTCATTTTTTCCATAGAGGACTTCTTCTTGCTTTTAAAAAGAAATTTTTTTGTTGAGATTGGGTCATTATTTTTATTGAGCATAGGGTGCTAGATCTCTGATTAGCCTCATAAGCTTTCAGGTTCCCTTTGTTCTTTTGTCTCTTTTGTATTATTACTATCTCATCAAAAGAAAAAATATTGTAGTTTTAAGTTAGATATATCTATGTTTCAAAGAAAAATAAAAAAAATAGATTGCATATGCATGTAGAGTGCTTGTTGTTTTTATTTTAGGAAAAGAGACTCTTACCCATCTGATTGCTTTCAAAAAAGGAAAAATGAGTTTGGAATGTGTTGCTTGTATTTTGATTTGATTTGTTCAAAATAGTTGTTTGGGAATTTTTGGCTTTCAAAATGAAAACAAAATACTCTCTCTCCCTCCTGTAGGTAGGCATACCTTGAACGGTAAAGTGAAATATTTGCTTCCACATATCTGCATGGTTTTACTTTTTCTGTCAAAATTCCATGCATTCACCTAACCATCCACTTTAAAATTAACGGTAGTTATAGGCTTAAAATTTACATAGAAATTTGAGTGATAGGCTAGAGACATGTTCAGGCGTCACTAAGCATAGGATATGTCATTAATTATCTGCACTACATCCCGGGACTCGCGTGGTTCTTCCACGTATCGTCGGTATATCGAACGGAATTTCACGCACCCTTGAGGTATATCAAAAGGTAATTCATGGACTCGATTGTATATAGGAGGGCACCTTGTGAACGGTTGTGCACTAGACAAAACTACTACCAATTTGAGCTCCCACGTACCTTGAGTATATTGGGATACCCCACTAGGATACCTTGTCCAAACTGAGTTAACCTTTTGGTCGTCTTGGCTTTACTTGCGAAGCTTGTAAAGTGTTGATAATCCTGGTGAGAAACTTGACTATCTGAACCTCCCCTGTCATTTAAGTTTTCTTTTTTAGCCTATAGCTTGAGTAGGAGAGTCTTTGGTGTGTTTTTTCTAGTGTTGAAACCCTAGGTTAGATAGGAACTGTACAAACTAGTTGAATTGAGACGGTTTAGAAGAGTACGGGGCTTTCCACCTGAGTTTACTCCTACTTTAGGAGAAGATCCTATGGAAGCTATCGATCAAGGAGCTGCTACTAACTCCCAAGTGGGAGAAAATGTGGTTGCATAAAGCAGAGATCCATATCCTTCGCATGGTCCTCCCTTGTCCCAAAAACCTTCTAGTGGTAGTACTTCTTTCCATTCTCCCATAGAAGGTCGTGTTGATGATACTACCCATCTAGATTATGGTCCCAATGCTCTATTTTGGGATACCTATATGGGACAGGTCAATGCTTCATTTGGAACCCATCTAGACTCTTCTGAAGAAATTTCACCAAATGAAGAAGAGCATAGACAATATCGGGTAGCCATTCTTTGTGCAAGAGACCTTGAAAATAAAATAGATAACATATTGGGTACACCACCACCTCGCTGGATAGTTTTTCCTTGTAATACAAACCCTTGGTCTGCTAGATATCACTCACTTGCTAATTCTATGAAACCCATTGAACCTATTCTAGATCGCGTTGTGACTCCACATAATCCAGGTCAAACCAACAACCCCACCACCTCCAATATTACGTCTGTTACAAATACTCCTGGGTCTTCTACACCTGGAGAACAACATCCAATTCCTATTTCATCAATACCTTCTAGTGTCGGGGGGAAACCCCGGAATGACCTACGTTACCTATCACTGGAATTGTAGCTAGTAATGGACAGACCTCTAGTATAGAGAAATTTGTAGTCTATGTCCCTCCTACCCATATGAATGTGCTTAACCCCCCATCTAGTTCAGGTCAGCCCTTGGGGGCACAACCTGTAACCAATCAAACCTCTTAGGGGTATGGTTACATAGCAAATCAAGTACCTGTAGGAAATATCAATTACCAACCCACCCCTACAGGAATGCCTTATGCTGGAATTCCATATCCTAGTAATACTTTCACTCCATGGGGGCAACCTAACTGGTCCTACATGCCAGCTATGGGGGGGATACCTATACATACTGTCAGGGGTGACGGAGGACCACCTTACAAGGTTCCTCCCCCTAGGGGGCCTAATGGTCCTGGAGGGCATGGCAACTTTCCTCCTTATGGTCCTGGTGGTCTTGGTGGTCCTAGGGGGTCTAGTGAATTTCATCCTAATGGTCTCAGAGGGTCTGCTGGTCTGGTTTCATAGGTTTTCCTCCCAGGGGTCCTAAAGGCCTTGGTGGTCCTCCTCCTGGAGTATCTAGTGGTCCTCCTTTGATGGGTCTTGGTGGTCCCAGTGGGCTTGGTGGTCCCAGTGGTCCCGAAGGCCCTGGTGGTCCTCCTTTTGGAGGCTTCAGTGGTCCTAACGGTCCCGATCCTGGAAATCAACCCCCTGCAGGTGGATCTCCTAGTGTTTCTTCATCACAACTATTGGAGAAGGTCCCTGCAGCTACAGGAAAAGCTGCTATATCAGGACAAGAAATTCAAAGGAAATAGTACCTGAGCGGCCGAGAAGAGAGAGCTCAACCACTGCACTTAAGGCAGCGACAAAGACAGGAGGGATCAACTACCCTCATAAAGGAAAAGGAGCAATGGGCTGAGGTATTGAAGACAAAGGATAGAAGGGGATCAACCGAGGAAGCGACGCCCATACCCATGATTAGCGCCGGGAAGCTTGAAAGACTGCAGAGAGCTGCAGTGTGACCAGTAAGCGGCAGTCCACAGTACATATGCGCCGACTGTCACAGTTAGGGTTTTTTGGTTACTGTTGGGATAGGCCCACAGTTTTGTATCAGGGTGATAACTTCGGGCCACCTATTTAAGCATGTATTTTGTATTGTAAAAGGTTAGACAGTGGGATAGTAGAAAGTAGAGAGAAAGATAGCTAGTTTTTTAGTCATCTATATTGTAAGATATTGAGAAAGAGTCGAGCTCTGGTTCTGTTATTAAATTATGTATTATCTTACTATAACCAGTAGCCGGCTCCTTGAGCATGAATGTAACAATCCACAGGGATTGAGTGAGTGAGAGAGAGAGAGAGAGGAAATATTGTAAGAAGAAAGCAATATAGAAAGAAAAGAGAGCTAAGAGAAGGGCTCCTGGCTGAGTGCGTGGAGTTTCCCAGAAGATATCGAGATGCATAATAGGTTGCAGTGGAACTGTGTTTATCCTCTCAAGATATAATATAAAAACTAGTTCCTATGGACATAGCTTCCCCCCCTTGGAAGTGAACCACGTAAAATCTGTGTGTTGTGCGACTGTTTCATGTGATTGTGTTTACTTATTTGCTATCTGTTACCGATTACATGAGATTTGATTAATAGTTAATGAATGTATGTATGCTATCCTTCAGTTTACAGTAACATAGAAGGTTAAATGCGAGTTGGATATGTTAAGTATTCTGCTTATGAGTTTATCAGTGCTTGATTCAGACCATAACAGTTACTGTGTTAAGTGATTCCTGTATATTTAGTTCAGCAAGTTGAGCACAACAGATGTTAAGCATAATAGACTAAAGAAGCGTAAGAGAAGTTGTTTAACACCCTTGCAAAGGTTAACTGAGATATTATAAGAGAAAGAAAGCCGTTGGACCTTGAGAGTTGGAGAGTCCTATTGAGTCTTACTATATAATCTATCGCAGCACAGAAAGGAGTTATCGCACCGTCGGAGGAGCCATGGTGTGGGATATCACAGCTAAAGAGTCAAGTAGAAGATAAGGTTTGCGCATCGTCCTAGATGCCGCGATGTGACAAGAGTCAGTTTTAAAGCAGAGCCAGCTGGGAGAGAGAAACACCGTTTATAGAGAGACTCAACTGGTTAAGTAGAGTAAGGAGAACGTAGGATACTCCAGAACCTGGTTGAGGACACCTAAGTCTTTAGCCAACCCATCCAAGATCACTTTGGGTGAGACTTCAGGCCGTTCCGTGGTCTGTCATCGAAAGGGCCAGTGACTAGGGGTTTTGTTGGTACATTACAGTAAACCTGGGTCTGCCCAAGTAGACCAACAACAATAGCCATTTCAACAACCTGTATATCAATATACTTATGGTCCTACTGTTTCTTATATTCCTTATCAATACTACTAGTACATAGAGCCTAATCACTAGTTACCTTTCGTAGCAACTTTGGACATGCCTGATTTGTCCAAGTTGATTAATGACCCCATTCAACATCACCCCTCATGGCCTGCTATTCCGGTAAAGTTACCATCGAACATTCCAAAATTTGATGGAAAGCAGGGAGATGATCCCAAAACCCATGTCATGACATTCCATTTGTGGTGTTCCTCGAACTCCCTAATGGATGATTTGGTTAATTTAAGACTCTTCCAGTGAACTTTGACCAGTAGGGCCACTAAATGGTACATTGAACTTTAGCAACATTCGTTTGTGTATTTTTGTTCTTTGGCAATTGTCTTTCTTACACACTTTTAGCTTCCTATCCGCTATGAAACGAGTACAGATCTCTTAACTTCTTTGCGTTAGAACACCTCCACGCACATATTGGACCATATCCATGAGTAGAGAAGGTGAAGAAGACTTATCAAGGCTCTTATCCTGGATCAATTGTTAGCTGATTGGTTTACTAAATCCTTATTGCCTCCAATAGCCCGAGATGTGGCTATGGGCGGTGTCGTTACTAAAGAGAAAGCCATTAGTTGAGCCCAATATCTGGACTTGGTATATTCCCAGTCTGGAACATTGTATGACTTGATCCCTCAAGCTCCTCGCCCAAGCACCGATCCTTCCAAGCCACCAACAGAAACCCCTGTTGATGGGATTGTTGGTTCATTCCAGTCCCCGCCAACAGCAAAACCTACAAAGCAACCCTAGAATTATACCCCTGCTCCTTCAACTCCCAAGTTTTCCATCAAGGTAAATTCCATTCAAAGTACACAAACGCCCGGCAACAATAAAAAGAAAGGTAAAGACAAAAACAAAAAACTTGGAAATCCACAGGAGAATTCGAAACCAACCACCAATGAGAATGATATAGGGAAAAAAAGGAAAATATCCATATATGCTATGTGGAGGTGACCAATTACAAAAGAGTGTCCTTTTCTTGAATAAATCAATCAATTTCTAGAAACTAATCCTGTGTCAGCAGTTCTCACGGATACTTTTCCCTCTCAACGACAACTAATAGACCACATGTCTAATCAGGGAAATTCTAGTTCTTCAGAGGAAGTTCACATGATGTCCTCGAACACTATTAATTTGCAAACTCGAAGTCAGAGTTATGACAAACCCACAGAGAAGAAAGAAGACAATTCTTCTTCAAGAAAATTTCCCTCTACTGGTTCTCCTGAGTCCTCATCTACTGGTCCCCTAACCATTGATAAACCTAATCTCGAAATGATTTTGCGTCCACCCAAGAGTACTCTTAGGAAGGTTGTTTTTAATCCTAATGCTTGAGCTACCCAAATTTATAATGAAGTTGAAGATCTTGCTCAGGAACCATGCATGATGTCTACCTTGGAAGTACTCCAAAGTTTTCCTACGCAACACAAAAACTTGTTAACTGCGTTAGGAGCTTTAGACCCGGACAACACTAATTTGATTCACTTTAATGTCGAGAACTATAAGTCTAGGATACATCACAAAATCACTTTCCAAATAATAATGAAAGTACTCAGAAAAAAGGTCTTTAGAACTGTCTTAGATGAAGGAGCTTTAACTTCGGTTTTGTCCCTATCTTGTTGGAAAGCTATTGGCTCTCCCGAGCTTGTAACATTACCAACGACTCTCAAAGCCTTTAATGGATGAGGTTTCTAGCCCCATGGTCTCATACTAGCCCTTTTAGTCAAGCTTGTGGGTAAATTTGTTTCCATTCAAGTGGAAATAGTATATGCCCCGTTAGATTACAACCTCCTATTAGGAAGAAATTGGTTTTACGCCATGACTGTTGTCGCTTCGACGGTATTTCGAACTGTCCAATTTCCACATCTAGGGAGTATTGTAACCATTTACCAAATCAATTTCTATATGCCAGATGTTACCACCCCTATGGCTAATAGGATCCCTATGTTAGGCCAGTCCCCTCCTCCTTACTAGTCAATTGGGGTAGGCATGCTAAAGGATTCTTCCCTCATGGGGATTTTTCCATCAACCTCTCCTAGCATAGAAACGATGATAGTAAACATGATTTCTTCGCTTGATTATGATCCAAAAGGGAAAAGAATTGTTGAGTCCACCTTGTTGAGTTCATAGGAAGCAATGTACAACGTTATCCAAACCCTTTTCGATGAACACACTAATGACTTTCATCTAGTGGCTTCAAATCCTTACCATTTGCCCTACTAGTTAGAACCTTCTCTTCCTACTCTGGATTATCTCTCCCAAATGTTTCTCTCTGATGAGTCCATTATGGAGATCATGAGTATGAATGAGCCTATATGGGAGAATAATCAACATAGATTTTTGTTCCTCCCCAACACCAGTGCGGTAGACCATGATTTTGCATCCCTTTTTACTACTAATATTGTCAAAACCCCTCAAACTCCTATATTTTTGCAGAGCACGGATTCTGAAGGAAACCTATGCAACATTACTCAAACAAATCTAATTGACATATCGGTCAAACCTGGCATGCTTGAGCATGTTCATGTTGGGCAGAACTACTTAGTAGAAGAATCTGAAGCATATAGAGAACTTTTCAAATAATTTTGAGATGCCTTTGCCTGGTCCTATGAAGAAATGCCTGGGATAGACCCATCCATTGTGGTTCACGAAATAAAAACCTATCCCACTGCAAAACCTGTCAGGAAAAAACTGAGAGAAGTCCATCCACGGAAAGCCGCAGCTATCAAAGCTGAAATAGAAAAGATTCTAAAATCAGGGTTTATTTATCCTATACCCCTGATGGAATGGGTATTGAACATCGTCCTTGTCAATAAAAAGCAAGGCACCATTAGAGTCTATATTGATTTCAGATATTTGAACAAAGCTTGTCCCAAAGACAACTTTCCCACTTCGCATATCGACTAGATTATCGACAACTGTGCTGAAAGTGTCATCTTCTTGTTTATGGATGGATTTTTAGGCTATAACTAGATTGAGATATTACCCGTCGATCAGCACAAGACAACATTTATTTTCCCAAGGGGAACCTTTGCATATACGAAGTTACCATTTAGCCTGAAAAACACTGGAGCCACTTTCCAGCAAGCTATGTCCTATTAGTTTCATGATATCAAACATATTGTAGAACCATACCTTGATGACCTCCCATCCCATTCACAGCGACGGGAGGACCATCCTGGTCATCTTAGGGACATTTTACTGAGATGTCGTCATTATAACATATGACTCAATCCTCATGAATTTGTTTTTTCTGTTGAGACGGGATGTATGTTAGGTTTTGTAGTTTTTAAGGATGGCATCTAGATAGATCCATTGAAAATTTCCGCTATTCTAGCCCTACCAACCCCAACCAACCTCTTAGAACTCCAAAGTTTGCAAGGAAAGGAAAACTTCCTCCACTATTTAGTTTGCAATTTTGCAAAGAAAAAATACGGTTATATGCGTCTCCTCAAGAAGGAAACTCCATTATTTTGGGATGACCAAGCCCAACGGGCCTTTGATAATCTCAAACATGCTCTGACTCACTCACCCGTAATTCACCCCCCGGATTATTCAAAGGATTTTCTCTTATACATTGCTGCCTCCACTACTACCATTGCTATGGTTTTGGCACAGGAGAATCTCGATGGTCAGGAGCACGTGATATACTATTCTAGTAAGAATCTCATGGATTCTAAAACTCGATACTAACGCGTGAAGAAATTAGCATTGGCCATGGTCATTGGCGTTCAAAAATTTTGTCACTACATTTTGCTCCGCACAACCACCGTATTGGCAGACCAGAACCCTATGTATTACATCCAGACTCATCATGTGCTCAAGGGAAAATATTCCCAATGGATAGTCATCCTACAGGAATTTGATCTGGAATTTACCAAAGCTACGTCAAAGAAATCCTTGGTCTTTATTGAGATAATGTGTGATATTCCCTATTCTTTGATGGAATATGAGCCCAGTGATTCATTCTCGAATGAACTCCTATTCCTGATAAGCACTAATGACCCATGGTATGGATATTTGCTCATTTATCTCCAGACAGAGAGATTTCATCCCACTCTATCCTGTGACAATCGCTGCCATTTCCGTCACCATGCAAAATACTACCTCATCTTGAATGATGGTTTGTATAGACGTGGTATTGATTCCATTCTTCGGTGATGCCTTACCCACGAGGAGGATGGACAAGTTTTGAATGACTGCCACTCTGGAGAAAGTGGTGGTCATCTATCTGGGATGGCTACAGCCCAGAAGATTCTTCACGCTGGCTATTTTTGGCCTTCAATATTTAACTATTGTCAAGAGGCTGTTAAGAAATGCCCACCGTGCCAACATTTCAACTCGAAAAAGTGCACCTACCCTACTCTGTTACACCCTGTCATTGACTTTGGCCCTTTCACTAAATGGGGGATCGATTATATGCATATCAAGCCTACCTCAGCCGGGGGGCATGGTTACATCATCGTAGCCATTGATTATTTTACAAAATGGGATGAGACCATGCCTACATATGTAGAGGATGGTAAGATTACCGCTCTCTTCCTATTTAATAATGCGATAGCAATATTCAGAGTCCCGCAGTCCATATTCATGGATCACGGATCACATTTCCATAATCAAATGATGGAGGAATTAAGTGCCAAGCTAGGTTTTCGTCATGAAAACTCAATGCCTTATTATCCACAAGCTAATGGTTAGGTCGAGGCCATTAACAAAGTTTTGAAAAAAATGCTGCATCGGATGGTTGGAGACCATAAATCGAACTAGCACCATATTATTTTCTCTGCTCTTTAGGCTTATAGGACTTCAGTAAAAACAACTACTGGTTTTACGCCCTTCCATCTTGTCTATGGACTAGAAGCTATCTTGCCTATTCAATGTCAAATTCCATCCTGGAAACTTGCCATCGAGCTTCTCCCAAACACTTCCACAGAGGAAGAAATATTTCTCTACTTGAATAACCTTAATGAAACTAGAAGAGATGATGCCTTAGCCAATGAGGCACACAATAAATGCGTCAAGGCGCAGTATGAAAAGTCTGTCCAACCTCATGCCTTTAACAAAGGTGACCTAGTTTTAACCTATGATCAGAAACATGACAAACTAGGGAAAGGGAAGTTCAAATCCATGTGGTATTGTCCTTTCATTATTTCCAAAGTTCTAGAGAAAGGGGCCTATGAGCTCATGGAATATGATGGAATCCCCTTAGGACAAACTCGCAATGGGTTGTACCTGAAGAGGTACTATGCCTAGGTATTTCTTGTATAGTACCTTGTATATATGTATATTGCTTGACTTTTTAGAGTGCTTAAGTATTTTCAATATGGTTTTGAGTTTAGTGTATGTATTTGTTTATACCATGTTTTGGTCGTGCAGAGCAATGACATTCTACAGCTTCGCTGATGGTGTTTTCCGCCACACCTTGAATCTCGTCTCAACTTCTTGGGTTCTATATTCCCTAGTTCATGATTTGGTCAGTTTAGGAGTGGTTTTTAAAGGTTTTGCTACCAACAATATCGCTGAGTATCAAGTAATCATAGGTATTTTGACTGAAGATACCTCCCAATATGTTTGTAACTTAGTAGTTTTGATGGACTTACAACTAGTGGTTTGTCATTTAAACCATGTCTATACTATCAAGAATCCCATGCTTCTCTGTCTCTTCTGGAGGGTATGTTTATTGGAGAGTTCATTTGAAGTTATTACCTATAGGCATATCCCTAGGGAAGACAATGCAGTTGCCAACTCATTGGAAAATTACATCCTAGACTGGCATATTTCCCATTCATGATGTGAAAATCAAACATGGTTCACTGTAAATAAATTGTAAAAGGCACATAAAACTCATATAAATATAGTTTCCATTTGAGACATATAAACACCAAAAGTAAAAGTATGTATATATATATATATATATATATATAAGTGTTTTACAAAAAATAGGTCATGAGACGTCATTTGAAGCGCTCAGGATTTCAGGCAAAATATCATCATACAAAAATCCGAAGCTATCTATCAGCTTTTAGTAATACATCATGCAACCTATCATCTAGTGATGCTCGTGGTAACACATGACCGCTTGGGAAACTCGATGTAGAAGTCTAGTGAAGTGACCTGGTACTCCTACAATGGGCCTTTGGTACCTTAGTGGGAGGTCGTCAATCGAGGCATCTGGTATGTCTAGATTTAACCTCTTGAAGTTCTCCTCTAGCTACCCCATCACATCATCACCTTGTGGAACAAAACGAGCTCTGGCTCACCTGTCTAGTGGAGAGGATCCCCCAGTTCGTCCTGCTTCGACATCTGCATGAAAACATTTAAGTCTTGTTACTACACATAAAAAATATAAAACATAAAAACATAATCTCCATTTTAGAAGTTTTCTTTCTTACCAATTTCGCCTCACTGTGCACTAGGTGGAAGCGGTAGATCAGGGTCACCCCTGAAATTAGTACCCATGAATGCATAGTCCTCAACCATGAGGAGCTGGCCTCTTAGCTCATCATCTGGGAAATATTCTTAGAAACAAATTTAGTACCTTGATATCTATATGCCTCAATGACAGATTCTCTCTCTCTCGACATAGGTTCACATCATTGACCTTTTATCGATAGAATCGACTGGGTGTTCAACATCAAGACATATATTGACACTCAGTATATTGTACTAGGGTACCTTGGGAATCATTGACATTAATGGTGATCTTCCTCGCACTTGTTAATGGTTCACATCATTGGCCGGTAATCAAGTGGTTTCTACCATGTTCGACTTCATAACATTGTAATCACATGGGTAGAGTCGTACTTTGTGGAAGATGAGATGAAGACCCTAGGTACTTGTGTGGCACTCATTACTTTCCCTAGGTTGTGATGGAGTTTTGTATATCAAGCATGGATCCACATTTGTATGGTCGTGGCTATGCTCAAATTTGTGTCTGTATGACATATATCTGTGTTGTATGTTTGGTAGCTATGTTCAATTTTGAGTCCTCTGTCACATGGATCTATGCTGTATTCTAGTACCCATGGTTGTTTATTCCTCTCATGGGTCTACCTTTTATTGGACTACATCCATGAGTTGGTTACATTTTTCTATGATTCAAAAATATTGATGTATTGCAGATGCCTACTCGACGACACTCTCTGATCAATTTGACTCTTACCTCGAAGTGACAACTTGTTCTCTCAAAGATCTCGCTTATTGTATCCCTCTAAGCTGCATGATTTGGGGAGCATTCTATTATACCCAAATCCTGTCACCAACATGTGATGAGATCCTTAACACCTATTTTTGCCCTAAATCCCAAACTTGGAGTGGAAACATACTTTCGATGTCAATTCTACATAAAAAACCCTAGCACCACTTTTTCCCTTTAGCTGATGAGCAGTAACTTGTTCAACACCGCCTGAGTCCTGTTATAGAGAAGTGGTTCCACCGCACATGGAATTTTCTCTTGGAGCAGTTCTTACCTTTCACCGATCTATCATAAAGGTATATAAGTGGTACCCTTGGTAAAAACTAAAAAAAAGAGGATTCTTGAGGCTTCTAGAACCTTAGCCTTGTGTCCTACCTTATCCCTATCAATCTGGGTTGGTTGGAGTCGAGATCCCTCTTGGTAGGATCTTATGGCCACCTTTCCCATAATTCTCTCAACTATCCCTATCCATTTGAGCCCTATAAATACAAGCTCATGTCCCATAGTTGAGAGAGAGAACTGAATGGTAATTTTATGCTGTTGAATTGACTACCTAGCCCAATCCATTGGAGAGCACAAGAGAGCAAGTTGGAGCTATCAGGGATGAGGTGTTTGTCTTGTGGAGGAGTTTTTCAACACTAAGGCACATGGTTGTAAGTTGTTTCACTGATTTCTTAATGCAAAGCTGATTTCTGTTCCACATATCTGTTGTACTGATCTCACATGTATATGTTACTGGATTCCTTAGTCACTAGTATGGATGTGTAGATAATGTTCTGGTAGCTTTGATGTCCTTGTTTGTTTGAAATGTTATGTAGGTACACATGTTCATCATCAAGGTGTTATTCCAGGTGTTTACAACATTCAGGGAAGGTTTTCACCCTTTTTCTTTCACTTATTTGTTCTGGATCCGAACCATTCAGACTAGAGGAACAACTTTTGTCCATAGAAGGTGCAATATTCTTGACAACAAATCTATACTGATCTTGCATGTATATGTTATTGGATTCCTTAGTCACTAGTATGGATATCTAGATAATGTTATGGTAGCTTTGATTTCCTTATTTTTTTGACATGTTCTGTAGGTACACAGGTTTGTCATCAAGGCGTTATTCTAGGTGTTTACAACATTCAGGGAAGGTTTTCACTCTTTGTCTTTCACTTATTTGTTCTGGATCCGAACCATTCAGACCAAACGAACAACTTCTGTCTGTAGAAGGTGCAATATTCCTGAAAATAGATCTACAACCATTTTCTTAGATCAATTTAAACACAAGCTCTTTTCTACAAAAAACATCTTACTTGTCTTTATGATAATATTAGTATTCTATGTTGTTTCTCTATTCTCACATTTTGAGTTTATCTTTTATGGTAATTTTAATAGAGTTATATTTTCTATCAAGATCTTCCATTGTGACGTTGCTTGAGTTTTGTCTGTGAAGGAATGCTCGTTTTATTTTAGACAATGGGGCCTTATTCTTGGCATTGAATGACCCGTATTTTATGGGTATGTTGTTAGATCAATAGGTTTATACGAATTAACATCATTTTTTGTATCAATATGCTCTTAGTCCTCAGGTGAATGGTTTTAGTCATCTTGTATGTTGAATGCGTAAGAATTGTAGAATAGTTATCTGACTTGTAGAATTGTAGCACAATACTATATCAATAACATAATACATGCTCTAAGTATTTTTTCCATATAAATTACAATACGGGTATTTGTGAATAACTATGATAAACAAGAAAATATGGTGTGTACTACACAATTAGAACACAATCATTGTTCCAGATTCCATCACAATCAAGGTATGTCAATACTACTGAGCATGATAATGGCATTTCTTCTAGGCTGGGAATGGTTCAAACTTCATATTCCAAGGTAGCATAAAATAGAGTTGAAATATTGCACTTGTTAAGTTGTTTGAGGTAGGAAAATGGAGGTAAGATATGATAGAAGGATGCCATTGAAAGTAGGATATTTGGGTTGTATGGATGTTTCTCAATCCTTTGAGGATGCATCCGTGCCATTTTCTCATTTTTCTTCCTAATATTATTTCTCAATACTTAGATAAATTTTATCCTAATAAGTAATAGGCTATGTGCTTGAAATATATATTCTATCCTATACAGTCTCAAGGAGGGCATTTAATCTCTAATACTCATTTCCTACCAACATCATTGTAAGTGCCTAAAGGTATGCCTAGATTTGAAATACAATCTTTTCTATGAATTCTATAATTTTTTTAAAACATACGCAGTAAATGTCACTATAGTGACGTACTGGTGTTGATGTAGTGACAAAGTGACATCGCTATAGAGACACACTAGTGATTAGTCACTTCTAATTTGGCACAAACTATCATTTCTATATCGATGCCTTGACGTTGTTTTTTGTGCCTATAACGACACATTGTCATTGCTATTTAGATAAGTGTGTGGCGCTATAACGAAAACAATATGTCTCTCTAAGAAACACATTATGACTTAAGCGCATGAATTTCCACAATCCTCTATCTCTATAGCGGCTCCAAGACGTTTCTCTAGCGATGCATTATGAATTAGGTGCATGAATTTGCTGCAATATTCTGTTGCTAAAGTGCCTCCAAGATGTTGCTCTAGTGACACGTAAACGTTGCTATAGAGACATCCATAGGTTGTCGAAGCATAGGACACAATCACCATGTGTCATTGATGTTATGTCGCTATACTAACGAAATATTCGAAGTGTGGCTAATGCGACCATAATTTTGGGACAAAAATTTGGGCTTTTATTCATCGCTATAACGATAGAAAAGTGTTTCTATAACAATGATTTTCCATGGGAAAAAAGTTCACATGTACTAGTGGCATATATCAAGTTCATAATCCCACCCTATTAATAAATTTCTTGCAGGTGAAACCTCTATAATTATATTTTGAATCTATTACATATGTTCACATTCCAAGATGTTTGAATTCTGTATCTGTTGCATTAGCAGCCATTGTATTGGATTGACATTTTTATCACATGTAAATAAGATGACCGATAAAAAAAATAATTAATATAGAATTTCCCATACAAAAAGTGTTGAGTATTATAGAAAATTGAGAATCATAATCCTCAATGATGCATTTATAGGGCAACAATACAAACTATATATCCAAACTAGATCAGTCATGTGGTTTGGTAACATCACAAAAGCACAATATGACAGTAGACACATGATGGATAACGCGAATCCATATATGTGGTACCCATACCACATGTCCTTGCATCACCTATAGGAGGTACCCAATCCATGTGGCAAGGATCCCAAGGGCGAGACCCTCAATATTCTCCTCTACCAATGCTAAATTCATTACAGGCCCCTCCTCGAGATTAGGCTCCTTATGTCAAAATCAAGGATGACCTATTGGATGCATAGGTTCTACATCTGCATCAATGAAATTTGTTTTAATATTACTAAACAAAAAAATATTTTTTAGCTCTTTCTTTCAAATGTTTTAAAAACAACAAAAAAATTGAATATACTTTCAAAAACATTGAATATAATTTCAAAAAAATTTCTTACCAATGCTCCCCCAACATGCACCGGGAGGAAGGGATATATTTATATCTTCTTGGAAATCCATGTGAATGTATGGAAATTCCTTAATTGATTGAAGTTGTTTCCTCCACCAATGTAGGAAGTCATCATCGAAGGAAATCCATATCAACCCACTTCCTATTCGATATATCATGTATGTCATTTGAGTCATTCTGGGTTGTCATAGCTCAGGAGGAGGGAGAATCACTTGGGGGCTCATTCATGGAATCCTCTCTATGAATAAGGATACTAATATGCTTTTGTATCCATATTTTTTTATGTTTACCAATCTTGTAATCTATTAGTTGGGCCTTCATGTTCACTAGTAACTTCGTGCACCAGTCAAACACCATGGGTTGAAGACACTCCACTACATAAAACATGTGGGGCCAAGATGCTTGGTGAACCACTGAAGAACTTGATGCACGTACAATTGTGGATAAAATTACCTTCAAAGGTATGATTGTGATGTTGACAATAGAGATCTGAGAGCCCATGTTTTGGGTCTCATGTACACAATAGGTGTTGATATACTCCTACATAGTTAGGATACCTTCACCTCACCCTTCCCTTTGATATTTATTGGCACTCCTCACTAAGAAAATACCATAAGGAATCATATGTTTTCAACAATGATATACAAAACCTCATGATCAATCACAAAATCATTTTGATCCAACATCAAATACCCCACAAGTAATTGCAAGACATTATTTTGTGTCCTCATGTTTGGAACTTGATAGAAATTCGACAACCCACATTATTAGAGGGTATTTATGGTTAATGGATCGTTAAATTCATCCCATTCTAGGTCATCATGCTCTCTCTCCCTCCATATAATCAACGTCCTACAAAAAATAACAAATATTTTACCTAGGGAGCAATTTTTTCATCTTTTGGGGAGCTCCACACACCTTGTAGTGTCAATAGGTTTTTAGACACACACTCAAGACACTACAAAAGCACATTTACCATGCCTCCCATGCACCCCATGTGAAGAAAAGGAACATGTGAGCACTTACAATTGTGTAAGGGTCCCCTCAAGGTAATGTTTTTACAAAACTACAAAGAGAGATGGTAAAGAACTTGGTGGTGACGGTTTGGAGAATGTTTTCCCGAGTGATTTGCAATATCCACTTGAATATCTAGGAAACAATTGAAGTCCAAAGAGGTAAAAGATGTAAAATGTGAATAAGTACTATTTTTCTTTGGTAAAATTAATTTAAATTAAGATTTACCCATTTTTACATAGTTTGCATTGTTTTAAGTTGTCAAAACTATTACTAATGCTCTCTACAAGGTAATTTTATTCTCTTGAAATATAATTTACAAATTGGGTGACATTTTAATGATCTAATGAAGGTCCACATAACAAGTTTGTGTTTTGTTATTGGCATTTAGGATAGGAATCATCTGGCTATGCATATTTGCATTATCCTTATCAACTTTGTCATTCCTTAGGACCCTCCCATGGAATTGGGACATTATCCTTTTTGATTAAAAGGTATTAGTTTCCTTGGTAAATACTACCAAACATTTTCTCCCTAGTTTAGAATCTCTATTGTGATTTGGCGCCCATGCTGAATTTTTCTCTAGGATCAAGATTCCCTTATTAGTCCCGCCATGAATTTTCACTTAAACCACATGACTCCTCCATAATATTATTCTATCCATCACCCATCGAGGACTCTCAATTTTGTTTCACTTTTTTTTTGCATTGCATACCATTTCTTACACTTCTTATTATATTTCTCTTCCCAATATGCCATTATTTGCTTACCGTTTATGAATTCTTCTAGATGCTCAAAATTTGCTTCTATTGCAGTCACATATTGAAACCATTACTGGGGGAGACATGATAAATGATTTTCTACATCTTGTATTTTCATTTTTTTGTTTTGTTTAGGTGTTATGTGTGCTTAGAACTTAGTTTCACACCATGCGACACTTGTCTTGTCCTTTGTATTAAAGAATTATTTCATTCTTTTTTAGGATCTATAATATGAAAAAGAGAAAACAATCAAATATTTAAAAAAAGAGAGAGGGGGGAATATCTTAAATTTTTGTTATATATTGGCACCAAGTCAGTTCATCTTTAAAAAAAGAACTAGTCTTGAGTCTACTCAACAAATTTGGTTTTAGTACTATAGCTTTTGGTTTTGAACCATGATCTCATAGTTTGTACTCATCTAGTTGGTTACTGTTCTAATCATATGGAGGGTAATGTCTTCTATGTATGACATACTTATATTGTTGTTTCCTTTGTGTCAAATGCTTCCCAAGTCACTATTGTGTCATGCTAAATGATGAATAATAGTTTTAACATGTGTCATCATTCCTTAATTATGTTGACTTCGCATGTCATCCTTCCTTGTTGTCAAGTTGTTCTTAGTATGTATCATCAAAGCCAAATTTTGAACTCGGATTAGTGTGGAAGGTCCCAATTTACTTATCACTGGCAAGTCATGTCTCATCGAAAATGAGTCATTGTTGTGAGATTTTGACCTATAGTAATCACACCTTGGGCCTATTTTCATCATTGGTAGGTTTCCTTGTACTTAGTAGATGACATCCATCATTGGTCATTGATTGATTAGTTTCACAAATGTTTGATGTCAAGACCTCTATTTTCATTTTTGGATTCATGTTGTGGCTTGGATTTCATTTTAATAATTTATGGAATTCCTCACATCTATCAATAGCTTCCATTATTGGTTGTTGCTTAGAGGGTATTTTTCATGCAATATTTACATTTGTTGTGTGTGAGAGATGTACTTGGTGGTTTGTCTTGCAAAACTTCGTTGATGTCCTTTTCCAATTCAAATTAGTTCCTAATAATTTCTCACATTGGATGATGGAGGATTCACTAATTCCCCCCTTACAAATGATATCTTCCCATCGACCTCAACACATTTGTATCTGGGAATGGGATATAGATACTAAAAAGTAATGTGGGGCTTACATCATCAACAACAAGTTCCCTTACTATTAGGTAGTGGGAATACATCAATGTCTCTTGCTTGATGGATTATACAAGTGTTTGACTCCAATACATTTATTCATGCTTGCTAGAATGTACTAGGTACCTTTGCACCCATAATCATTATTAGTGGGTTATCTCATGTTTGTTAACAATATACATCAATGACTAGTAATCAAATGGTATCCTCCATGTTCAACTTTAAATCATCTATTTATATGGGTAGGATTCATACCTTTCAATGATTTGGATGGAGGACGAGGGTATTTTTTAAGGATTCTAATATTATACTTAAGTGTAGTATTCTAGGCGATGTTTTAGATTGAAAAAATATGTTTATAGATAGGTAGGAGAATGTTAAATCCGAAACATAAAATTAACCCTGAAATGTGTAAATTTTAGCGAATATTATGATAAAAAAACATATTTTATTTAAATATAGGCGATATTAGACACTAAAACCAACCAAATAGCGAATTTGTTTTTTGAAAAAAACCCAAAAAATAGCCAATTGGTGGAATTTCGCCCCTAAAAATTACCATGTGGAGGACCTTGGGACAAAAATTGCACTTACACAATGTTCTATTTCCCAATTTGCACAAGACCGTATCATACATTATCTTACATTGGTTCGACCATAAGAACCATCTTCACTCATCTTATTTACAATTGTTCTCTTGATATATAATGAGACATAGATCCATTGTGTATTTTTTCATGGATANTGTATCCACTATGTAATATTTTTGTGGCCATGATTTTGCATATTTTATATATCATGGATCCATAATGTACTTGATTTGGAAGCCATGTTTCATCACATATGAGAATGGGTATCCTCGCCTCAGGGAAGATAAAATTTTGAAACCTCTATCTCTGTTATATGTACCTATTTGAACCAATGGTTGGGAACTTCATCCATGATATCACTTGACTCCCCTCCATTTGAATTGTAATGTATTTTATCCATCATATCCCCTTATAACCTAACACATAAGGGGGAATTTTCTATAGTGAAAATTGGCACTTCCACTTTTGTGATGACAATATTCCAAGATGACACCTAAGTGTTGAAGGTCTTTCCCAAACGTGAACATATCATAATGGAAGAAGTCCTAATTGTACTTGACTTGATGGTCTAAACCCCCCTGAAGCTAATCCATCCATTTTGCCTATGAAATTACTTAAATTTGAGACCAAATGAGGTTCGACACTCCTTTTCTTTCCCATGAGTAGGGCATGTGGGCCAAGAAAAATGACTAAAAAATATAAAAATATTGAAAATTTGAAAATGATGATAGTTTCAAGGTGGTTGGTCTCATTTGTAATTTCCAAAACCATTTGGTAACTAACATAAGTATCCTAAAACTTCATTAGAAAGGGATATTATGGACTAAGTGAGAGGGAACACACATATTATTGTCATGCTGGAGAAATTTTTCTACAATTTTGAATCCATTTGTCCCATTTTCCCTGAGTGACCCATGCCCATGAGCTCTCCTTTCATAAGTTTTTGAATTAATCCATCTTATATGACTTCTATACTATACACATATGGATGATCAAGTGTTTGGAAGTGGTCTTGTAAGTGATTCAACTGTAGAGGGACACAATTAAGGGTATGAAAGGTGTCAAAGAAGCAGGAATGTAACATGTGTATCATTTAGTTTGTTGTCTGTTAATAGACATTTATGACATTTCTCTCCCTCGTATGCTTGTGTAAGACTTTATATGTAGGTTCTTGTTGGTTGATTAAATATTAGTAGTTATTTCCATAACATTTTTAAATTCTAGTTGTGATTATGTATATGTCCATTGTCTTTTTTTGGGTATTATTGTATTGAATCCATAAGACTTGTGAAGAGGGTATTTGGATATTTTTGTAGGTTCCAAGTTGTTGTATTGGAGAATATTAAAAGTTTAAGAGAAGGATCATAAAGGATCAAAATCCTTAAATAGGTTTTTGTCTTCCTCCTATTTCACTTTTTTTACTTGCTTGCTTGTTTGTCTACTTGTGTGACTAGTGAAATATCTCTCTTTGTATATTAATGGTATGTTTGAAGAGTCTTAAGATCATTTTTATCCCTTGTTAATAAGTTGGTGACCAGACCTAGTCATTAGGAAAGTTTTTTCCCACAACAAAAGGCCTCTACAGTTGATCCAAGGGAAGGTTCATTTGTATCCTTTGCAACCCCAATCTCTAGCTAGGTGGTTAATGGGAATTCCCTTGATGATGAATGATTGAAGGAAGGAATGGATTATTTCATTCTCTATCGATAATTTCCAATAGCATAATGATTCTTTTATCATGTGGATAAATGGATGTTAAAATACCCATCAAAGATTATTGTATTGGAACAAGAGTGGTTAAAAAAGAGATCTAGTTCCAATGCATATGTTCTCTATCCCATTGATTTCTTAGTGGAGAGGGAGGAATTTGGAGGATCATATTAGTTGTTAAGTTTGACCATGTCAATTATATATGTACAGTTTAAATTATCCTCTACTTCCCTTGGTGTAGTGGGGATTTATCCCCTACTACGTGCAAAAGAACCTACCCTAGATCGTCCAAATCATAGGGTAGAGTTCAATGGTGCAAAGGATTACTTGACTTTGACTAATAACAAGAAACAAACATAATAACAATATTTTTTAATTTTTTCAGATATATTCAACTAGATAATGAAAAACAAGAACAAAAAAAATACCTTTCTTTTGAAGTTGGGCCACCATAGCCATCCAAGGAAATGGTCCCGTAGCTCCACGGTTTTGGTCTCTAGTCTACTCCACTAGTGGTTGTCAGGGTGGGGGAATGGATCCAAATGGTATGGAGAAAGATCAACATACACCATGAGAAATGGCATGGAAAAATATGAGGATAATGGTGAAAAGTAATGATGTGTGATGGAAAGTGTGACAAAAAGTTTTTCTAGAATGACCAAAAAGTGTTTTTTGAGAGAACTTCACAATGTATTTATAGGATGGTCCAAGTTTTTTTGACCCATGGTATTTTATTGTGCACGATATTTATTTATGGTATTTTGACCCATTATTATTTTTAGGGTTTGTTGATCCTTTTTGGAGAGAGTGGGGATAAATCACAATAAATTCTCAACTTCCCTTCATTTATGGGGAAGGGTTAATAATGTTTTGGACCATATTTGGTGGAATTATACTTGTGAAGGTCAAAATGGAGGAAATAATGGCGGGAATATGATGTATGACTATGGTTTAGACCATGGAGAGCTAGGTGGATTTTTTTTGGTGTTAACAAATTTCCCCTTGATGTGTGAGGGAAGGAGTTCATTGTATGGCCGATAGACATCATAGGTACAAGGGAAAATGGTGACAATGGTGGAGAGACCAGAGAGGACCGCAGAGGAGTGGAGTTTCCTCATTCAAACTGTAGTGGATTTTGGTTTGTATTTCTTCTCAAAAATGGATGAGGTACATATAATCTTAGACATATATATGGACAAGGTGAGCATACCCATGCTTGTAACAATGTCTCAAAAATAAAATTGGGGATAAAGGATCAAAACATGGGATTCCATCAATACATATACAACTAGTGATACATAATGGTGTACTTAATGGGAGGTTGAATACAAATGTGGATCTGAAGAACTGGTACATAGGAACAATGGAATTCTCATGGAATGCAATATCATACCAACTGATGTTGTGCTGAATATGGGAGTGTACATATCTGAATGGACTCAATGATTGAGAGTCAAAATATTTATGTTACAATAAGTGACATCAAGTACCAGAGATACATGGAAGCATGGCACTAGGGGGATTCCAAACAGTTTCACCAACGCAACCTAGAAATCACAAGGGACATGAAACTGTATGGGTCCCAACATAGACTCACCAATGTGATAGAGTCAAATGAAAACCAAGGTCTTTGACGAAATAATGAAGGAAACCACACCCTGTATGAATATCAATAATGCGGTTATGGAGTTGAAGTCGAGCACGTAAGAAAAAACCAACCTGAAAAGAACTAAGGAATCCTTTAAGGTGGTCCAAGGAACTCATAAATGAGGTGGATGGAACTAGGATATAGGGACCTCTAGGTCTATCATCTAGAATATATGTGTTGACGTCAACAGAGGGAGACCTACAACTAATAAGGAAATGGGGTTTCCTTGATAGAAGCATGAGGGGGATAGCTGGAGATGTGGAACAATAAAGGGATTGAAACACTGAATGGGGAACATGTGTAGGGGAGTACAAGGGACTCAAAATTCTGTTTTTAGAGTATGACGCCAGGGATGACCTGTCAGCAAATGATAGAAACTCATGGGGAAGGGATCATAGATGTGAAACCGAGGAGATAACTACAATGGGAAATAATTGGGGAAGTAACTGGACTAGTGATATCTAGGGGATGCAAGGGAGATTCATCGCAGAGTACTCTTAACAAAGGAAACCCAATGGGGGTATGATACCATAATGTGAGACCATATGTAATATGTGGGGGTGCCTAGAGACATTGTTTTGGACCTTCTTCATCATTTAAGGAGAATGGAGAAGGGATAGAAGTATGGTCAATGTGATACTATCTCATGGATTTTTGTCGAGCCCGAGATGACAAATGATCAATGGTGTTTTCATGTTTAGAGAATCTAAAAATGGGAAGAAGACTCTAGCGGTTCTATTTTTCGTACAGTAGTTTCCTAAGCCTGAAAAAGGATAAAGTGTACAATGGATATCTCTCCTTGCTGAAGGTGGAAGAGAGACTTATTTTCTATTTTTATTCCATCCAGGCCAAAAAAGGTTAAACCTATATTGATTTGAAAGTCATTCAAATACTTTTACGAGCATGAACGAATCTAAGTTTTCTCAACAATATTTTCTTTATGAGAGGGATAGAAAAGAGCTTAAATACAACCCATAATAATATTTTTCATAAGCTACGGTCCTAGTGTCCAACAAAGAATAAAATAATACAAACGGAAACATTCCTAGATGGAAGGTGTTAATGTGGTCGTTTTCTTTAAATAGTTTACATAGTCCAAAAAAGGAGATAAATGAGGACACATAAATTCCCTTTCAAATAATTTAACAAGCATGAAAGGAAGCAAGTGTGCTTGGCAATATTTTCATTCTTTTAGGAGTCAGAAAAGAGCTTAACAGAAACCCCATAATGGTCATTCAAGCAAGGAGGAAGTGTTTGATGTACAAAAAGTGGTGATGTTGTGAACATGGTTAATATGAATAATAATGGAACACTAATGGGGCCTCATTGCAGGATGATGGATGGCGGTACAAATAATTCCAAGTTTGCAGTATGGATGGAGTAGATGGCTTGTGAACATGCTAATACGTACAAGGTTTGATTTGCATGGTGGTACACAAATCAAGGTGACTCTGGGAAATGACCCAAAAATTCGCAGGGAGGGTGGCAGTCTAGTAGGTTGTTTATTCACCCAAGATATTTTTGCATAGTGGTGAAATCTTCCAGTCCTCATAGAGGACTATCCATACACATGGATGGATTACCAAGGAGACTCATAGATTCCTCAAACACAAGGTTGGGTCTAGAGAGTTGACGGTATGTATACATGATGCTTTTGTGGTTGCATTCATATATAATTTACTAGCATAGTGGTAGCTAGATCATGTGTGTGATAGATACTGATGACATACTGTGTGCATGTGCAGACGTGGGGCTGCACTCTTTAGGAAGGTAAAAATAATGTAGGGGTAGGTGGGAGGGTTTAGATCCACCCGCTCATAGGCAGAGGTGACAATGGAGTATGGCATTGGATTCACTGTGGCTGGACATAGAGAGGTTGTTGGAGGGGGTCACTGATGATGGTTGGCAGTACCTAGACAATGATCTGATCGTCTCATACTATAGGGATCCTCTGGAGTGTATCTCTCTCATGAGGAGAATCATGATTGCTGCTGAGTATGTCAGAGAGAAAACACAAGGTGACGTGTCGATGGAGGAGGAGAGCTCCAATGAGGAGGACTCAGATTAGGACACAGATTCAGAGGAGGATGACTTAGACTAGTAGGTTATGATGACCCCAATGCATTTGAGCATGGGGATTTTTGTATGATATGTATGATCCTAATGAGAAATCATGTGGAGCTTCTCATTTTGTACTGAACATGATATTTATGATATATATGCACGTGGATGCACTTTTTGTATTTTTTATGGATTTTTATGAGTCTCTTTTTATGATGATGCCTATATGATGTATATGATATATGTATGAATGAATATATGATGATGCATGATGCAGTGTATTTCCTATATGTGATGATTGATGCGCCACTCTAGAATTTCATTAGCCATTTGGTATTCTACACTATTGAGACTTCTAAGAACATGCATGAATGAAATGGATTTGAAATGTCTAACCAAGTGTCTAGTGCATAGGAACTTTCTAAAGAGATAAGGGTCATGTACTCGATAGCAATTATTCAACTGGGAGACAAGCAATTGGGAGTCTAAGAAAACATCAAGGCGATGAATACCTAAGTGAAGGGTGATAGTTAGGAGACCGATGACACCGTCATACTCAGCCTATTTGTTGGTAGCAATACCAACACACATTTCGTCGATATGGATCAAATCATGTGATAGGGAACAAATGACCCACGCAGCCAAGGTGAGATTAGGAGACCATAATTTTGCGCCGTCAGAAAAACCAACATAGAAAGGAACGGTAGGATCCATCTGGAATAACTAAGGAAATAAATTGTGATACTCATGGTAAAAATTATGTAAAAAAAAAAAAGAAAACCTATGACACACGGGTACTCATGGTGAGCGAATTCAGGCATTGAACCTCTTGAGGTAGAGCCCATTGTGGGGATTATTCTAGAGGTGGTCGTCAGAGTCAGCAAGGAGATATGTTCCCTTTCCAAGGCATCTATGGATGACATAAGGGCCATACCACATGGATTCAAACTTCCCTTTTCCGATATTATCATTGGCTTGGTCATAAACGAGGATGAGGTCCCCCTTGATAAAGGTGCATGGGTGGATGTGGGAGTCATAGTGAGACTTCGACCAAGTATTAGTTGCTTTGATGATTTGGAGAGTAGCACGACGGTCCCCATTGGTCTGTTTAAGCATAAGTAGGCGTTTTTCCAACTGTGAAGTATTAGGTAGAAGTTCTATGGCAAGGCGGAGCGACGAAATTTGGAATTCGATGGGAAGAATCGATTCCACACCATGGAATAAGTGAACTGGGGTAATAAAAGTGGATATTTCAAGGAACAATCCGTCCTCATGAAAGTGGTGTCGGGATAGATTAGGTGGATCTTCCATAGTTGATGAGGAGGAAGGACTCCTGAAAGTAGATATCATGTAAATGGTGTTCTTGGTGTCCAAGGAAGAAGTTGAACGGTGGATCTCCTCAAGGATAGTGATTGTGGCTGGTACTAAGGAAAGTTTGGGAAATGGTTTGAATAATGACCATATAGGACACAAACTATACATGGGTGGTTGGTTTGGAGTGATTTGTTCTTAACCGCAGGTATGGTTGGTACGTTGACAACTGGAGCGTCATTAGTCTCGACTATAGTGAACATGTGGGTGTAAAGGATAGGAAAATCAGGAAAATTCTATGTCGCATATCCTTGGTCATCACATAAAGCACATGTAGGAGGTGGACGTGGTTCTATCGTTGGTTTGGGCATCTTGGCCCTAGTATTCATGGAAGGAAGGGGAGCAGTAGTAGAGATAGAAGAAGTCATTTTTTGTACCAGGAGGTGGGTGTGACATCGTCTCAATAGGTTGGACGAGAGTTAACACAATCCAAGGAGTCAAGGAAGGGGTAGGTAGATCAAGGTACCACACAGGAATACCCAACATGAAAACAGACAGGTTGAGAGTAGCCATTGTTGAGTATGGTTTTCATTGATGTCAAAGAAGCACATTAACATTAAAGGAAGCTATGATGTGGCATGTGTGATGAGGATAGGAAACCACATGATGGTGTTCTGGTGATATTAGGAAGTCATTGTTGCAATATGACATCATTCTGGAACACTATGAGAATTTTGCAAATTGATTGTCTCTCCGAAATGGTTGGTTGAATCATCCATGCCGGCATAACTCATCTAGTATCACCGAAACGAACGAAGAGGTTTGGAAAATATTATTTCCGGCACAAGTGAAAGAAATCTGATGACACTATCAGAGGTAACTCATGAGTGGGCGCTGAAACGATCGGAGAGGTTGAGAAAACATTGCATATAATAATGGTTGTCGAGCGTTCGGGTCAGCTTGGAGTTTTTCTCTGAAACACTCGCATGCCACGAAATCGAAATAAAAGGGATAAGACATCCAATACAGTTGGTATGAATTAGAAAATGTCATTGATATAATCGACCAATGCGTCGATACGCCGAGAAAAGGTGACAATGTGCCAATATGCCAAGAAAAGGTTACAATGTCATCGATACAATCGACCGATATGCCGATACACCGATACAATCTTTTGGTCAGGTTACTAGAGTTAGCGGGTTTGCTAAACATAGAACCTAACTAAAATACTGTAGAATCAAGTAAGGATGAGCGACTAAGGACGTGACTAACAAACAAAGTTTGTTTTTAATAATAACATATACATATTATTTTTGAAAAGGCGTGTTTATGAATGGATATGAGTGTCTAGAATAACGTTTAATGAAGAGGCACATCTTTAGAGAAAAATTTTGTGAGTATTGAAAAAGTATGAGGTTGTAAAGGTATGGAAAAACCATTTAAATTGAAATTCAAAGAGAAAAGAAAAGTGTCTATGTGATCCATATCCATGTAGCAATAGCAGTAGAAAGATACCAAAGAAAACCAGTGACAGGTAACATAAAGATGTTCTGGAAGTCAAATAAAGTATAACAGGGTGGTAGGGTGGTGCTAGGGCCAGCAACATGCCTGATAGGGGGTCATAGCCTCCTTCCAGTAGTAGATGGTAAATAGGGTGTAGTAGCATAATTTCAATAGTAGCTGATAAAACCAGGGGGTTGTAGCCTCCTTCCAGTAGTTTCTGGTAAATAGGGTGTAGTATTATCCTTGTCTATAGTAGCAGGCATAAACTATTTGTAAATAAAATTTTGCAATAATACAAAGTATTGGTAGTTTACCCAATTGGGCTTCCATGATAAATTTGTGTTCTGTGTGTTCAATTTGATCTTATGTGTTATTGAATAAATTAAAAGTGGTTTAAATTGTTAAAATTTATCAATACTGATTCACTCCCCCCTCTCATTATTGTTCAATATTCCAACAATTGGTATCAGAGCGGGTTCCTTCATTACAGTGTTGATGTATTTGTAACTTCGGAATGTATTCACCTATGTATCTTATGTCTTGTACCCCGATGTTTATTATGGGATGTGTTTGTAATGTAATTGACTCATGTCATGCCCCGATGTTTCGATTGGGAGGATATATAATGTAAACAAGTCATGTCAAGTCATTGTAGGTAACCCTCCTATTGTATAAGGGTTAAAGTCCCCGTAGTTCTGGGGCACTAGGGTTATTAGACTCACCTAGTGAAGTCAGACATAGTTGGGTTTAGTCAAGTTGGGAATTAGTATAAATAGAGAGCTATACTCTCTATTTGATACACACTCACGCACACTTAGTTGTAGTGCATATATGAGGAAGAAGAAGACACTGAGGCTAGGAAGAAATAAATTACTATTGTCGGGAGATCATCTGACTGTTTTGGGCTTTTCTATTTGGTGTTGATTCTATCTCTGAGGAAGTTGTAGGGTTTTATCCATTTATGGTTTCCCTAAGGAAAAAAATTGTGTTCATTGTCTCTTGCATTTGATTGATGTGCTTGTTATTCTCTCAGCTAAAAGATCCTAATATTGCTAGTTTAATGTTAAAAATATAACATGGAATCAGAGCTAACCTAAGAAGAAGACACTGTGCAGCTGTGGGAACTAGGGATTCCTAATTTGTTGATCTTTCTCCACATATTTTCAGCAAAAGAAGGTTGTATTAACTCTCCTCCTTAGGGAACATCTTTCTGTCAAAGCAGAATCCAATTCTAAGGTTTTTCAGTTTTGAACTCGACACTACTGCCAGAAATTAGGGATTTTCATAGAAGAGGATTTTTTCAGTGAGCCTAGGCCTGGATTGATCTCCTCCCCAAAATCAAAGTTAGGGATCAAATTCAAAGCATTTGGTTGGACAGAACTCTTGAAAAGAAAAACCCTAATATGCTCTTGAACCAACACTGCAGGATTTTAGCTCCAAATCCAGATCCAACATCTTGAACTGGTAAGATCTAAATATTTTTTATTTCCATTTGAGGTTCTTAGTTAAGATGTCTCATCATACCAAGCTTGATGAAAAGCTTGAGGGAGTTGATAACTTCTGAGCCTGGAAGTATAGGATCTCCCTAGTCCTGGAAGAGAATGAGTTGGACTCCTACATCAATGAGGAGGTTCCAGTTCTAGAGGGAGATGTGGCTAAGGCCTTACATAAGAAGAAGTTGGTTATGGAAAAGAGGATCATTGTTGATTCAATCAAGGATCACCTCATACCACAGGTGTCCTCCCTAAATACACCTAAATCTATGTTTGATTCCCTAACCAAATTGCTTGAAGGAAAGAACATAAACTAGAAGATGACCTTGAGGAACTAGTTGAAGAATGTGAAGATCCATAATGCAGAAGCCATCCAGTATTACTTTACAAGGGTTTCTCAGATCAAGGAACAATTGGAAGCAGTAGATGAAGAGGTTGAGAATGCAGATATTGTGATGACCACCTTGAATGGTTTCCCTATGACATGGGACTTTTTCATTCAAGGGATCTGTGCCAAAAATAAGTTAGTCAAGTTTAGTAGACTGTGGAAGAATGTTCTCAAGAAGAAGCTCGAATAGCAGCTCGAGAAGAGAAGATGGGAAGTGAAGATCAAGCTCTCACAACAAAATCCAAGAAAACTAGATCCAACCATCACAAAATTAAGTACTCTAATCAAAGGAATAAATTCAGAAAGCCTAGAGATAAGTTTGAGTTCATTTTTTATACATGTGATGAAAGAGGACACTTTGCTAGAGATTGTCCTAAGAACAAAAGTATCTCTAACAAGAAGAAGGGAAACAAGAGAAGACATCATGCTCATGCTGCAGAGGATGATGAACCTTCCACAAAGAGAATTAGACAAGACAGTGATGATTCTTCAAGTGATGAAGAATATGTTCTGATTTCAGCTCTCACGGGAATCATCACACATGGCAGTAATGATTGGCTTATAGATAGTGGTGCTTCATAACATATGACAAGATTCAAGGAATCCTTTGTGAAATTATCTAAACATGAATCATCTCACAAGGTGAAACTTGGAGATGACTACCAGTATCCAATAAAAGGTAGTGGGGAATCCTCCTATAAGCTAGACTCTAGAATGTCTATCAAGATGAAATATATATTGTTTGTACCTGGACTAAAGAAGAACCTCCTCTCCATATCTACATTAGATGCAAAAGGAATGATGGTTTCATTTGTAGATGGTCAAGTCCTCATGTGGCCAAAAGGAAAGTATTTTGATGATGCAGTAGTGATTGGAGAACAAGAAGGAGGACTATACAAATTGAAGGGCCAACTAGAACAAGCTTTGGTTCATGAATCTATAGAACCAAATGAGCTTTGGCATAGAAGGCTTGCACATGTGCATTACAGAGCACTACCTCTTACAAGCAAAGCTATTGAAGGTCTCCCAGAGATGTAGACAAAACATGAAGGTGTATGCAAAGGATGTGCGAAAGGGAAGAACACAAAGAAGACATTTCCAAGTAGCGAGAGCAAGGAAAAAGGAATCTTGGAAATCATCCATTCCGATGTATGCGGTCCAATGTCATCCAGTTCACTAAGTGAGTATGCATACTATGTTTCTTTTATTGATGATTTTTCTAGGAAGACATGGATCTACTTCATGAAGAATAAAGATGAAGTATTCAACAAGTTCAAGGAATTCAAAACCTTGATCGAGAACCACAATAAAAATAAGATCAAGACCTTTAGATCAGATAATGGCGTAGAATTCACTTCGAATGAATTCAAATAGCTATGTAAAGACTCAGTGATTAAGAGGGAGTTTTCCACTCCTTATAATCCACAATAGAATGGGATTGCAGAAAGGAAGAATAGAACCATCATGGACGCTGCAAGAGCAATGCTTCATGATCAAGATCTTCCTATGCATCTTTGAGTAGAAGTAGCCAGAATAGCAGTGTATGTACATAACCGTATTGCACACAGAGTACTCGAGAACAAGACTCCTGAAGAAGTCTTCTCCAGCAAGAAACTAGAAGTAAGCCATCTTAGAATATTCGGCTGTCCTGTGTACATACACATTCTGAAAGAAAAGAGGACGAAGTTAGATCCTTTAGGAAAGAAGGGTATATTTGTGGGATACTCTAAAAGCTCAAAGGCTTACAAAATATACTTCCCAGGGTTCAAGAATATTGACATCAATAGAGATCTAACATTTTATGAAGATTCAGCCTACATCAAATCTAGGAAGAAACCGGCCGAAGATACTAAAGAAACAAGAGAACCCAGAATTCATGACACAATCATGAATGAAGAAATTCAAGAAGAAGATCAAGAATTTGAAGAACCTCAAGAACCTTTAAATCCACCTCTAGAGAACAATCCTCATAAGAGGAAACTTGCTTGGGTACATGAAATTATCCAAGGTGCAGAAAGATATGGAGATTCAGAAGAAACTCTCAGAGGAAGAAAGAGAACTAGATCTTGTTCTAGTTACGTAGCCTTACTATGTGACATTATTGATAAAGAACCTTCCAACTATGAAGAAGTGGCAGAATAGAAAGAATGGAAGGATGCTCTGATCAAAGAGTATCAATCAATCATGAAGAATGATGTTTGGGATGTTGTCCCAAGACCAAAAGGGAAGTTTGTTGTAACTTCCAAATGGATCTACAAGATCAAGCATGCTGGAGATGGTAGCATCGAGAAATATAAAGCAAGATTTGTGGCTCGTGGTTTCTCTCAGAAAGAAGGAATAGATTATGAAGAAACCTTTGCACCTGTAGCCAGATACACTTCCATCAGATCAGTACTTTCTCTGGTTGCAGTGATGAAATGGAAGATACACCAGATGGATGTCAAGACTGCTTTCTTGAATGGTGTAGTAGAAGAGGAAGTGTATGTGGAACAACCACTCGGTTTTGAGACACATGACAGGGAGTCTCATGTGTGCAGATTGAAGAAATCCCTGTACGGTTTGAAATAGGCACCCAGGACATGGTATGATAAAATTGATGGTTTCCTATCTAGTTTGGGCTTTACCAAGAGTAAATCAGATTCCAACCTTTACTACAAGGTTGAAGATGGCAACCCAATGATACTCCTACTATAGGTGGATGATCTATTTGTAACAGGTATGGATGGGTTGATTGATAATACAAAGAGGAAACTTGCTACTCAGTTTGAAATGAAGGACTTGGGTATGATGCACTATTTCATAGGTATGGAGGTGTGGAAGAATGTGGATGGAGTCTTCCTTGGACAAGGGAAGTATGCAGTAGAGATTCTGAACAGATTCGGGATGATGGTCTGCAAGGCCATAACCACACCTATGGCATTGAACCTTAAGCTATTGAGTGATGCTTCATCAAAAGCAGTTGATGCCACGATGTATCGTCAGATGATTGGGTCCTTGATGTACCTGATGAACATGAGACCAGATATTTGCTTTGATGTGAACACCTTGAGCCAGTTCTTGACAGATCTGAGACATGTTCACTTGATTACTACAAAGCATATTCTAAGGTACCTGAAGGGTACAGTTGATTATGGGCTCAAGTACGAGGTGAATCAGAAGATTAACCTAGAGGGTTATGTTGATTCATATTGGGCATACAGTGCCATTGATAGGAAGAGAACTTCAGGATGTTGCTTCAGTATGGGATCAGGTGTGATCTCTTGGTTTAGTAGGAAGCAATCCTGTGTGGCATTGAGTACAATTGAAGGAGAGTATGTCGCAGCTTGTTCAACTAGTTGTCAGGTAGTATGGCTGTTGATGTTTGTTTTATTTGATCTCCATATGGATGCTACTTGTATATTTTACGACAACCAGAGTTGTGTGAAGTTGTCAAAGAACCCTGTGTTCCATGACAAGTCAAAGCATATCGAGCTCAAGTATCACTATGTCAGGGATATGGTACAGAGAGGAGCAGTGAAGCTCCAATATGTTGCGATGGAGGAACAGATAGCTGATGTATTAATGAAGCCATTGGCTAGAGTGAAGTTTGAGTACTTCAAGGAGAAGCTTGGTGTTCTCCAGATCGAGGTTCCCTCCAAAGGGAAATTATGAGACCTAGATCCATTCTGACTTGGGAGAGGATTAAGTTCCTTCCATGCTCAGATGTAAGGGCTGAGAAATTCTATCATGGTAAGAGGATTTAGGTTCCTTCCATGTTAGATGTGAGTGCTGAGCCATTCTAATATGAATGTAGGATTGGTTCCTACATGATTAGATGTAAGGGTTGATTTTCATTCTGTGAATGGAGGCACCTGGTCAGTTACAAAGAATACTTAGTCTGGGACTGAGGGCCGTTGTGATATGACTGTAGGATGTAGTTTTACTTGATTAGATGTGAGCACATGGCCATTCTAATGTGATTGAGGGACATGTCCCACTTGATCAGATATAAGGGCTGATGCTATTCTCTATGAGAATGGAGGCACCTGGTCAGTTACCAGGAATCCTCAGTCTGGGACTGAGAGCCCTTTCGATGCGATGTGTTTACACATGGTCTAATGTAAGTGCAAAGCCTTTCTAATAGGATGAGGTTGGATATAAGTGCTGAGCCATTCTAGCATTATGTGTTTACACATGGTCATATGTGAGTGTTGTTCCTTTCTGACAAGATGGGGTCAGATGTAAGTGCAGAGCCTTTCTGACAAGATGAGGTCAGATGTAAGTGCTGAGCCACTTTGGTGCGATGTGTTTACACATGGTCAGATGTGAGTGCTAGGCCTTTCTGACAAGATGTGGTCAAATGTGAGTGTTGGGCATGCCTTTCTGACAAGATGAGGTCAGATGTAAGAGTTGGGCGGGCCATTATGACTTAAGTGTCAGATATAAGAGCTAATGAAGACCTACATGAAGGGTAGGCCTACAGGGCTAGCTCTGTAGAACTTCCTTTGACAAGAAGAATCGAGATAGCACCATTCTGAGATAGCATGTGATGATGATCCTGACTTGATGATGATCCATATCAAGTGATGATCCAGATGTGATGATGATCCAGAATTGATGACGATCCATATCAAGTGATAATGATCCAATAGTGATGATCCAGTAGTCGTGATGATCTAGATCTCAAGACGAAGAAGACTTGAAGAAGAAGATGACTTAGAAGAAGACTTGAAGACTTGAAGACTTGAAGACAAAGAAGACTTGAAGATGAATATGATGAGATGATTCAGTCGATACAGAGAAGAAGACCAGTGCTGAAAATTGTGTCGAAAGAATACCTTCCTAGTAAAGAGGGAGTGTTGATGTATTTGTAACTTTGAAATGTATTCACCTATGTATATTATGTCTTGTACCCCGATGTTTATTTTGGGATGTGTCTGTAATGTAATTGAGTCATGTCATGCCCCGATGTTCTGATTGGGAGGATCTATAATTTAAACAAGTCATCTCAAGTCATTGTGGGTAACCCTCCTATTGTCTAAGGGTTAAAGTCCCCATAGTTTCGGGGCACTAGGGTTATTAGACTCACCTAGTTGGGTTTAGTCAAGTTGGGAATTAGTATAAATAGAGAGCTAGCCTCTCTCTATTTGATACACAGTCACTCACACTTAGTTGTAGCGCATAGCTGAGGAAAAAGAAGACACTAGGGCTAGGAAGAAATAGGTTACTGCTGTCGGGAGATCATCTTACTGTTTTGGGATTTTCTATTTGGTGCTGATTCTATCTTTGAGGAAGTTGTGGGGTTTTCTTCATTTGTGGTTTCACCGAGGAAAAAAACTGTGTTCATTGTCTCTTGTGTTTGATTGATGTGCTTGTTACTCTCTCAGTTAAAAGATCCTTATAATGCTAGCTTAATGTTAAAAATATAATATACAGTTTAACCACTAGAAGGAAGATCCTAAATAAAAACCACTATGGATCAATAA
The DNA here is from genome assembly GCA_001517045.1 of Pseudotsuga menziesii. Taxonomy (NCBI): domain Eukaryota; kingdom Viridiplantae; phylum Streptophyta; class Pinopsida; order Pinales; family Pinaceae; genus Pseudotsuga; species Pseudotsuga menziesii. The sequence goes on along the minus strand of LPNX010163431.1, from coordinate 569,810 downwards.
GAAGGGTTGTCCACCAACAGAACACCACTATTCACAAGTGAAAATTATGCATACTAGAGTGTGAGAATGAAGTGCCATGTGATGTCTCTCGGATGGAAGGTTTTGGAAGAAATTGAAAGAGAATATAAAATAACAGACGACAACCTACCTACAGAAAGTGTGGAGTTGGGCCAATATTTGGGTAATGCAAAAGCCTTAAATGCCATCCTGAGTGGATTGAAAAACACTATATTTGTAAAAGTCATGCAATGAAAAAATGCCAAACAAGCTTGGGATAAGTTAAACATTATCGATGAAGGGGCATCCAAGGTCAAAGAATCCAAGCTTCAGACATATAGAGGGCACTTTGAGAGCCTAAAAATGAAAGAAGAAAACATTGGAGAATACCTTCTAAGAGTAGATGAAGTTGTAAATGCTATTAGATGCCTTGGAGGGAAATTAAAGGAAAGAGAAGTAGTTCATAAGCTACTAAGAACTTTTCCAATGAAGTATGACTCAAAGGTGTCCACTTTAGAAGAACAAAATGACCTTGATATCGTGCCAGTAAATGAATTACATGAGAGTCTCACTGCATATGAGATGAGAATGGGACAGAATGATCCTTCAAGAAAAGAGGTGTTACCACGTAAGTTGTACTCAATGGTTTTTTATCATGTGATCCTGGTGAACCGGACAAAGATGATTTGTTCGAACTTTAGAAGACCTTTGGAAGTGCTTCTGGGATGTTCTTGTTGTACTATATCACATGTTCATACCCCATGGGGGAGTTGTAATAAAATTTTCTAGCATGATAGTGTATGTAAAAGACTTAGTCTCTTAGACATTATTTGTCAATCCCATCAGCCCAGGGTGTTTTTTCCCTTGGTTATTATTGGTTGTTGAATAAATGACTGATAATTTCTAAGTTTTTCACTCAATATCTCCAAAGTCGGGGTGGTCAGCTTGGCATTTAGGCCTATTGAGGTTATTAGAGTATATGTGTCAATGTATAAACATGCTAGGAATCATGGTCGAGTCATATGAACATGCCTAAGTCCCCCTAGGTTTTTATTTTTTTTAATTTTTTAAGTTTTTAAATTTTAATTTTTCCACAAAACTTACGCTATTTTTTAATAATCTAATTGGAAAAATTGGTTTTGTAATAAAAGTGGGCTCAATAATCAGTTTCAGTCATGGGGGTGCTCATTTTCAATATTAGAGCACCATGTAAACCCATAGACCCACTTTTTCTAAGTTTGGAGTGATTTGTCCATCATCTCAGGTCAAAAATCCCTAAAAATCAAATATTGATTATTTAATTGATAAATTAATTAAATAATGGAGAAAACCCCAAATCCAACCACTGGGATTTTCTCCAATTTGACTAAAATCAGTCTCATTGGCTTGGGATTGACTGGATCTGACAATTACTTGACTAAAGGAGGTGATATGGGCATGCATGCAATCTTGGGAATTGCGCCCTCCCTCTCTCCTCCACATGTGTGGGCCTCTCTGGTTGAGTATTGATGGATGCTTTGGTCAACATGCTGATGTGTCAAGAAAATCAGCTCTCTGATTTATAATTGCACTCTGTGATACTTAGATCAGGCTCAACTAAACATGGATCAGGCTCATATTCTCCCCACATGTAGCTACAGTCTCTCTCTCTCCTTGGGATTTGTGCCCCCCTTGGGCTGGATCTCTTGTTTTTACTATAAATAAAGTAGCCATTACCTCTTCCAAGCTAGTTAGAGCTGGATTGAAGGGCTTGCTATTGTAATATTGTATTGATCATCAGTTTTTGAAATAAAGAGAAGCTTTGGAGGCTAAATTGTGGAGTACTTTTCATGTGTGGATCATCATTATCATGTTGCTTTTGAGGTGAACTGCTATTTTTTTCAATTTTTGCATTAAACTCTTGGATGCCTGAATGATTATTGGAATCATAGGAATAGATCATTGTAAGTAAGCTTACTTCTATTTTTCTACATATATTTGAATGAGCTAATATTTGCATGCTAAAAAAGATTATTTTCATGCTATATCATCTACTTCTCATATGTATCTTCAGATTTAATGGTTTTGTTTGCAGGGTTTCTTGTTTAGCTTACAAGTTTGTCGTGATTGGAAGAGTTGTGGTTCAGGTTTGATTCCACTATTTTTCAAACAAATATTGCGAATATTGTTCCCCTCAGTGCTTCACTAACAATTTTCTTTTGTAGATCTGCTTTAGCAACAAGCACTTCTCTTTTCCTCTTCCTCCTTCAAAATCTTAAATTTTCTTCAAATTGGTTACTATTAAAGAATCTTATTGCTTAGATCTGTCTCATTAATAAAATCACATATAGATCTAGTTAGTAATTTCCTTTCTTAGGTTTATATCTTAGTTCCTTTTTTCATATAAAGTTATATTTGAAGAGATCTAGCTAAAATTACCCTCTTTTTTGCAAGCATTATAAATGAAATTTGTAGCTTCCTAATACGGTAGTTTTCCTTGCTGCTCTTTAAAATTTCATATTCTAAAAGAAAAGTGCATATCTCATTGGCTTCCCAAACAGCAAGACAAGATCCCAAGGAAAGCTTGCTTTCCTTGGTTCCTTTTTGAAAAACTAGATTAGCCCTTTTTTGACAAGTTTTGCTTAGTTTTTTTTATAATCTATGTGGTGACCCAAAACACGTTCAAAGTGTTTTCGGGAACATTTGATTTTAATTTCTGGATTTTTTTATCATGTTTAACAAAAAATATAAGGAGACTCTGCCCATTTTCCGACTCTTGGGCGAACTGGAGCTTCCCGGAGGCTTCCCCCACCACTATGATTTTATTTCAACTTGTTACAAGATTTTTGTAAGCCTTTGGATCCCTGATAACAAGGAACAAAGTGAATAATTTGGTTTTCTGATATTTTAACCAATAATAATAAAAAAGGGAATCATTTAGAGTAGGCTCTTTCGAGCCCACTCCCCATTCCCCTAGGGGGGATCCGCGTCCGTTTCTATTTTTTTTTCTCTTTTTCCTGTTCTAGTTTATTCTTGACATGTAGGATTGTATACTTTGATAACATTTTGTATTATTCCATATTTTTAATTCAAAAGTAATCATATTACTTATCCCATGAATTCCTGATTGACCCGCAAGGGGAAAGAGATGCGTGGTAGGATTAACTAGAAAACCGGTGTTGTGTATCTCTGATTCCATTTTCATTGTTATTTTTCACATGCAAGCAATAAAATTAACCCCTCCTTGATTTCTTGGTTGAGGTCCACTTGGACTGAAAGAGATTCCTGGAGGGTCTTCTTTTTTAACAAGAACACACTCTTAAAATTTACTAAAATTGACATGAATCCAGTGTGTATGCTCTGCACTTGGCTGCGGTTCATCTGATCAGTCAAGCTACATCAAAAACAATGCAAGTGACTAGAATAATTATGATTTACTCTCCCCAAATTAACCAGCTTAGGAGAAAATCCAATGCCTCGATTAAACCATTACGGTGGCAAAATACCCAAAGGAAGAGGAAACTCCTGAAAAGTCACCTTGGGGCACCGATCTTTATTACACCTTCAGGTGCATTATGAACAACAATCTCAGAGAATCCATTCATCCCACATATTCCTTGCGGGTAGCCGTGATGGTTAGTTTTGGACATAATCCAAGTACCCCTTGGGTATATCTGGAGTCCCCTCACCTAAGATAATTTGCTCATATTTTCAGATTAATTTAAAATTAACCAAGATACAATTGCACAACATTCATTCTAGCACTTGTAAGCACTCTTAATTATTTTTCAACTCCATTTTCAAGGCATTGGTAAAATGTTTATTTCTTTCAATCTATATGTGATTAGGTGTCATTTTCGTGCTTACTTATGATTATCTCACCATGTTATTTGTTGTTTACAATTGTTAAATCAAAACTCCTAAAAAAATTACTCTTTAATACCATCATCATACTAAACATTTTTTCCTTAGTAACTTAATAGGGTCTACCGCCCTTGGCTTCATTAGGAGTTGGGCCTAAACGCAAGAGTCAAGAACAAGGTGACAACCTTGACTCGAGACTTGCCCCCAAGGACACGCCGAGTGGATTGAATATTTCTGCCACGTCCCTCCCAGGTGTGTGAAAGGAAGCAACACTTTTTGGCACCATTTTCGGGGATAAATATTTTTATACCCAAGTACGACTTAGCTTAACTTTTTCCTAAACAACTAAAAAGATGAAAAAAAATTGATTGATCTTGTCTTTAAAAACATAAAAATTAAAACTTGATCCATCTGGTGACTCCACTATCTAACATCCTTTCAAGAATTTCTACCCGAAGAAATTACCATCAATTATTCAATCCTCTCCTTGATCCCAAAAGGTTTATTAGGGAAAGATTGAATAGGAAAACTTCTCATAGAAACCTTGAAGATTTAGGAGACCAATCCCTCTCAGATATCTGTCACATATTTGTAGAGAGTCATGTTCACCAATCCCAAGAAATGACAAAATTCTTCAAACCCCTTGACTTTTCCCATATAGCAAGTGCTCCCCATGCCATTCCAAAAGATGCTATCAAGAAGCTCCCCATATTTCAGGGAAATAATACCATCAGTTACAAGTCTCACCTTTGAAAGTTTGAAAAGCACCTAGTCAGTTATTGCAATGATGTTTCCCATGACCATGACGATGTCAAAATGAAGCTATTTGATTTATCCTCAGAATATGATGCCGAAGAATGGTACCTCGACCTAGATGATGATTCATATAAAACTCTTACTGAATTGCTAGATGGTTTTAAGAAGAAATGGGGAGAAAATAAGGAACCAAGACATCTGCTTGCTGCCTTTTATAGCATAAAGAAGGTGGAGAATGAAACCATGGATGAATTTAACACTAAATTCAAGTGTGTGGTTGCAGACCTTCCTAGAGACATCAAGCCAAAAAATGCCTCTATCCTCATATCCTACATTGAAAACTTCATCGGTGATTTAAGGTACCATTTGAGAGATAAATAATCGATCGATCTGAAAACTACCCAGGAGTTTGCCGAGAAAATAGAAAAGAATATGCAGTCTTCAGGAAATTCCAACATTCCAAGTTACACTGGGGGAAACACTTCCTGTAACAAAGATACCAAGGATAAATATGTTGAATCAGAAGAAAAGGGAACTTCTAAAGATCCCATGGAAAAGGTGGCAGACATGATAAAAAACTTGGTTACTAGTCAAAACCAACAAATGGCCAATCATACTGCACAATTGAATGACATGCAGAATAGATTAATCACAATGGAAAGGAATAATGGTCCTAGGAACTTTCATCCCAAGCAGAATCAAATGTATCAAAATAAATTTCCTTAGCAAGAGCCTAGGATTCCAAACCAGTTAGACTCGGCTAACATGGTAGAATAAGTAATTCCATGGTGTAGACCCTGTGAACAATTCCAACAAGAAAGCACTTGTTATGTTGCAAATAAATTCATGGAACATGGACTTCCCAAGGTTAGTAGTCAGGAAACAACTTCAAGCAAGCCTGATCATGTATACATGGTAGGCCAGGCCTACTCTTTCTCACCAGCTAAACAGTACACACCTAAGGATGAAACCATTGCATAATCTTATAGTGAAACTTATGATGAAAACCATAATGTGCATGATGGGACTCCTATGTGTTCTCCATATAATGATGACAATATGGAAGTTTTACTGCCTTGTGACCTTTTTTCTGAAGAATATGAGTATGAAAATGAGGACAAGTATAACTTGGAGCATGATACAAGTGACGAAGACTCCCTTATCTCTGACAAAGATGTTGATGAGGAGTCTTGGAAATTCATGGAAAATCCAGTCTATGACATGAATAAAGAGGAAAATAATGAACCAAAAACTTTTGATGGGTTTGTTGGTTCTCCTGTCTATGGCATATCTAAAGGAGAGAGAATGTACCATGTGGCCTTGGGAAACTTTGATAGGGAAAAGGAGCATGCAGTTTATCCATATGATTAGTCTGAACCATATATCAGTATCAGTAACGAAGACAAAGAGAACTTGATATCAGCAATGGGGAATCCATCACATCTGACATAGATGGTGGTGATGACTATTGGGAATTTTGTGGATATCTTATTAAGAATCCTATCTATGCTATATCCAGCAAGGGGAGTGTCTATTTAGAAATTTGTGGAATTCCAATCTACTATACTTCCATAGAGGGAATCATGGATCTGGAGACCTGGGAAAATCCTAGTATAGAAGAGCAGCATTCAAAACTCTTATATTGTCATTCAGAGTCATATCATGCAGAGCCACACAAAGGTATCAATAATGAAGACATTGAGAAGCAGTGTTGTGAAAAGACAGATATGATGCAGTCAGTAGAATATCAGTCTCAACTATCATCTTTACATATAGATTTTCCTTATGATTTGGAGCCTCTTGGTGCTTATACAATGAGTTATCATCCGATAAGCCTTGATGATCAGTATGATGGTGTATTCAATCTTCCACATCATTCCAATTTGTAAATCAACCCTATCTAATCATGGATAGAAGCAGCCTATGCAAGCACCTACCAGTTTGGGAAGAAGTTTGACGACATTATTCATGCCTATGATTTACCATCCATCCCTCCCATTCCGGATCATCACGCAGGTTTGCATTTTCTAAATAAAGTATCCTTACTTTGGCTGGTAACCAAAGACAAGGAATTTTTTTTATGTTAATAAAATTCTTAGGTAGTTACATTGGATTTTAGATTACACTTAACCTTTTTTTATATCATGTTTAGAGTAGGAAAATAAGCTCCTTGAAAGAGAGCATTTACTTTCTGCATTTCTATTTTGTACTTAGCTATAACAAAAATTTTCATTAGTTAGGTACATTTATCTTGTTTAAATAAATCAGTTTAATGGTTCATTTGTTTTTTATATAAAGCTTGTGCTACTAAGGTTTGTCTTGTCAAGTTGAGATGTTTTTACAGGGTGTATAAACCAGAGATTCCGGTGTTCTCATATCCTCTCCTTGCCCTATGACCAAATCGAGCACCCGTCCCGTAGTTGGAGCAAGATGTTACCACCTAAGTTGTACTTAGTGGTTTTTATCATGTGAGCATGGTGAACCGGACAAAGATGATTTGTTCGAACTTCAGAATACCTTTGGAAGTGCTTCTGGGAATTTCTTGTTGTACTATATCACATGTTCATACCCCATGGGGGAGTTGTAATAAAATGTTCTAGCATGATAGTGTCTGTAAAAGACTCGGTCTCTTAGACTTTATTTGTCAATCCGATCACCATGGGGTGTTTTTTCCCTTGGTTATTATTGGTTGTTTAATAAATGATTGATAATTTCAGAGTTTTTCACTCAATACCTCCAAAGTTGGGGTGGTCGGCTTGGAATTTAGGCCTATTGAGGTTATTAGAGTCTATGTTTCAATGTATAAACATGTTAGGCATCATGGGCAAGTCATATGAACATGTCTAAGTCCCCCTTGGTTTTTATTTTTTTAAATTTTTAATTTTTTTTAAATTTTAATTTTTCCACAAAACTTGGGCTATTTTTTAATAGTCTAATTGGAAAAATTGGTTTTGTAATAAAAGTGGGCTCAATAATTAGTTTCAGTCATGGGGGTGCTCATTTTCAAGCTTGGAGCACCATGTAAACCCATAGACCCACTTTTTCTAAGTTTTGAGTGATTTTTCCATCACTCAGGTCAAAAATCCCTAAAAATCAAATATTGATTATTTAATTGATAAATTAATTAAATAATGGAGAAAACCCCAAATCCTAAATCATTGGGATTTGCTTTGATTTGACTGAAATTAGTCTCATCGGCTTGGGATTGACTAGAATTGACAATTCCTTGACTAAAGGAGGTGATCTAGGATGATCTGGGAGTAAATTTATGCATGCAATCTTGGGAATTGTGCCCTCCCTCTCTCCTACACACATGTGGGCCTCTCTGGTTGAGTTTTGATGGATGCTTCAGTCAGCATGTTGATGTGTCAGGAAAATCAGCTCTCTGATTTACAGTTGCACTCAGTGATACTCAGATCAGGCTCAGTTAGACACAGATCAGGCCCAGATTCTCCCCACATGCAGCTACAGTCTCTCTCTCTCCTTGGGATTTCCCCCCCCCCCGGGATGGATCTCTTATTTTTGCTATAAATAAAGTAGCCATTACCTCTTCCAAGCTAGTTAGAGCTGGATTGAAGGGCTTGCTATTGTAATATGGTATTGATCATCAGTTGTTGAAATGAAGAGAATCTTTGGAGGCTAAATTGTGGAGTACTTTTCATGTGTGGATCATCATTATCATGCTACTTTTGAGGTGAACTGCTATTTTTTTCAATTTTTGCATTAAACTGTTGGATGCCTAAATGATTATTGGAATCATAGGAATATATCATTGTAAGTAAGCTTACTTACTCCTATTTTTCTACATATGTTTGAATGAGATAATATTTGCATGCTAAAAAAGATTATTTTCATGCTATATCATCTACTTCTCATATGTATCTTCAGATTTAATGGTTTTGTTTGTAGGGTTTATTGTTTAGCTAACAAGTTTGTCGTGATTGGAAGAGTTGTGGTTTAGGTTTGATTCCACTAGTTTTCAAACAAATATTGCGAATATTGTTCCCCTCAGTGCTTCACTAACAAGTTTCTTTTGTAGATCTGCTTCAGCAACAAGCACTTCTCTTTTCCTCTTCCTCCTTCAAAATCTTAAATTTTCTTCAAATTGGTTACTATTAAAGAATCTTATTGCTTATATATGTCTCATTAAGAAAATCACATATATATCTAGTTAGTAATATCCTTTCTTAGGTTTATATCTCAGTTTCTTTTTGCATATAAATTTATATTTGAAGAGATCTAGCTGAAATTACCCTCTTTTTTGCAAGCATTATAAAGGAAATTTGTAGCTTGCTAATAAGGTATTTTCCCTTGCTCTTCTTTAAAGTTTCATATTCTGCAAGAAAAGTGCATATCTCATTGGCTTCCCAATCAACAAGAAAATATCCCAAGGAAATCTTGCTTTCCTTGGTTCCTTTTTGAAAAAATAGATTAGCCCTTTTTTGACAAGTTTTACTTAGTTGTTTTTTTATAATCTATGTGGTGACCCAAAACACTTTCAAAGTGTTTTTGGGAACATTTTATTTTAATTGATCACTTTTTTTTATCAGGTTTAACAAAAAAAAAAGGATACTCTGTCCATTTTCCGACTCTTGGGCGAACTGGAGCTTCCCAGAGGCTTCCCCCACCACTGTGATTTTATTTCAGCTTGTTACAAGCTTTTTGTAAGCCTTTGGATCCCTGATAACAAGGACCAAAGTGAATAATTCAGTTTTCTGATACTGTAACCAATAATAACAAAAAATGGAATCATTTTGAGTAGGCCCTTTCGAGCTCGCTCCTCATCCCCCCAGGGGGGATCTGCCTTCGTTTCATTTTTTTCCTCTTTTTTTCAATTCTTGTTTAGTATTGACATGTAGGATTGTATAATTTGATAACATTTTGCATTATTCCATATTTTCAATTCAAAATTAATCATACTACTTACCCCACGACTTCTCGATTGATCCGCCAGGGGAAGAGATGCGTGCTAGGACTAATTAGAAAACTGGTGTTTTGTATCTCTGATTCCATTTTCATTGTTATTTTTCACATGCAAGAAATAAAATTAACCCCTCCTTTATTTCCCAATTGAGGTCCACTTGGACCGAAAGAGATCCCTGGAGGGTCTTCTTTTTTAACAAGAACACACTCTTAAAATTTACTAAAATTGACAAGACTCTGGTGTGTATGCTCTGCACTTGGATGTGGTTCATCCGATTAGTCAAGCTGCATCAAAATAAATGTGAGTGACTATAATAATTAGGATTCACTCTCCCCAAATTAACCACCTCATGCAAAAATCCAATGCCTCAATCAAACCGTTATGGTGGAAAAATACCCAAAGGAAGTGGGAACTCCTGAAAAGTGACATCAGGGCACTGATCTCTGTTACACCTTTGGGTGCAGTATGAACAACAGTATCAGAGACTCCATTCATCCCACATATTCATTGCGGGTAGCTGTGACGGTTTAGTTTTGGACATACTCCAAGTACCCCCTAGGTATATCTAGAGTCCCCTCGCCTAAGTTAATTTACTCATATTTTCACATTAATTTAAAATTAACCAAGATACAGTTACACAACATTCATTCCAGCACTTGCAAGCACTCTTAATTATTTTTCGACTCCATTTTCAAGGCACTGGTCAAATGTTTATTTCTTTCAATCTATATGTGATTGGGTGTCATTTTCATGCTTACTTGTGATTATCTCATCATGTTATTTGATGTTTACAATTGTTAAATTGAAACTCCTAAAAAACTTACTCTTTAATACCATCATCATACTAAATATTTTTTCCTCAGTAACTTAATAGGGTCTACCCCCCTTGTCTTCGTTAGGAGTTGATCCTAAACAAAGGAGTCAAGAACAAGGTGACATCCTTGACTCGAGACTTGCCCCCAAGGACACACTGAGTGGCTTGAAGATTTCTGCCACGTTCCCCCCAGGTGTGTGAAAGGTGACAACAAGAGGTAGCATTTAAAGCCATAAAATATTCAAAGAATTCTGAGGCTCCATCCAAAAATCATTTAGATATTTCAGATGATGAAGAATCCCTCTTTATTAAAAAACTTGAAGGAGGTACTGGAAAATACAAAGGAAAGCTACACCTAAAGTGTTTAGTTGTGGAAGAATTAGACACTTTGCTTCAAAATGTACTTACTCTAAACAAGATGATAGTGATAAGAGAGAAGTCTCAAATAAGTTCAAAAGGGGTAAAAAGGGAAAAAAAAAAGAAAATTCTTTACACAATGGAAGAAAATGAAGGTGAAGATACAAGTGGAGATGAAGAACTAGAAATTCTATTCATGGGAATCGATACTCAAGCTCAGAATGGTGAATCAGATGAGGAAGGTATAGTAGACTTAAAAGACGAACTCATTAGTGTTCTTGAAGCACTTGAAAAATGCAGGAGAAAGAACATACACTCAAACCATGTCATTAGAGAGTTGGAAACTCAACTCCTTGAGGCCAAAAAGGTTGAAGAGGACCTAAATTTGCAGCTCAAAAGAAGAATACAAGACTCTGAAAGGTTTGAAGAAGAGAACATGTAGCTTAGGAAAAGGATTGATGAAGAATCTATCAAATCAAAGTTTGAGAACAACTCAAAGGTCTTAGATGATATATTAAGTAGTTAAAGACCATACAGTGATAAATCTGGTCTACGATATGACAAAGCAAAGAAGCCAAAATATTCCTCTTTAACTGACTAAGGTGGAAATAAAAGAGGCTATGCCGATGTACTAAAAATTCATATGAAAAATGAAGAAAGAAAGAAATTCGGCCCATCCCCCTATGACAAAAATAGAACAAACGAAGTGTCCAAAATATCAATGACACTTAGATATCGTCATATCTTTTTGGGTCACTACTACACTTGTAATAACTCTGATCAAAAGGCGTTAAATTGTAGAGCCCTTAGAATGTTTCTAGAATACAAGAAGAATTCACCTCGTGACAAACCAAAAGGAAGAAATCATAACTACTTTACACTTCTTCAAAGATATGGACCTAAATTTGCAGCTCAAAAGAAGAATAAAAGACTCTGGAAGGTTTGAAGAAGAGAACATGTAGCTCAGGAAAAGGCTTGATGAAGAAGCTATCAAATAAAAGTTTAGAACAACTCAAAGGTATTAGATGATATATTAAGTAACCAAATACCATCAAGTGATAAATTTGGTCTAGGATATGACAAAGAAAAGAATCTAGAATATTCCTCTTTCACTGACCAACGTGGAAATAAAAGAAGCTATGCCGATGTACTAAAAATTCCCGTGAAAAAGGAAGAAAGAAAGAAATATCGTCTATCCTCCTATGAAACAAACATGACCAATGAAGTGTCCAAAAGATCAATGACAAATAGATATCATCATATCTTTTTGGGTCATTCTTATGCATGCAATAAATTTGGTCACAAAGCGTTAAATTCTAGAGCCCTTAGAAAGTTTTGGGAATACAAGAAGAATTCACCTAGTGACAAACCAAAAGGAATAAATCATAACCGCTTTACACTTATTCAAAGATATAACCTAGAGTGTTACAAATGTAAGAAATAATGAAGCTATGAGAGACTTTCCTAAAATTGTGAAACCTCTAAACTCACTTTGTAGACATTGTCAACATGGAAAGCAAACTAAAGCCAGTTCAAAACAAAAGAACATATGACCTCACATCCTGTGGAAATAGTTCACAATGATATTTGTGGACCAACAAGGACTCAAAGTCTGCAAGGAAAATACTATTTTATGCTTCTCATTGATGACTATATAAGGACGACTTGGGTAACATTTCTCAAAGAAAAATTAGAAGCTTTTGAAAAATTCAAAATCTTCAAAGCAATGGTTGAAAATGAGATAAATCAGAAAATCAAATGTCCTAGATCAGACAATGGGGGAGAGTTTACCTCAAATGATTTCAATTATTTTTATGAAATACATTGGATCAAAAGACAATTTTTAGCTGCAAAGACTCTTCAATAGAATGGTGTTGTTGAAAGGAATATTAAAACAATCCAAGAAGCTGTCAGAACAATGATTAATGAAGAAAAGTTGTCAGATGCCTATTGGAGAGAAGCAATACACACAATTGTCTATATACTTAATAGAGGACAAATCAGAGTGAATAAGGACAAGACTCCTTATGAACTATGGTATGGAAGACCAGCCTCAGTCCAATATTTTAGAGTATTTTGGAGTAATTGCTACATTAAAAGGAACAAGGATGACCTTGGAAAGTTTGATTCTAGGATTGATGAAGGAATATTTTTAGGATATTCATCCAACAAGAAGGTGTATAGGTGTTACAATAAAAGGTTACACAATATCATACAAAGTGTGCATGCAAGAATAAATGACATAAAACCAATAAGAACAAGAAGTCATGATGGTGATGAAAATACAAATAATGAAGAAGAGGAGGACTTGCAAAAAGATGAAAGTATTCATGATGAAGAAGAAAGAGAGGAATAAGACACACATGAAAGTGAAGAAGATTCTCCAAGATCTGATACAAAAACCCCTTCTAGAAGAGTACAAAAGGATCATCCAGAGACACAGATCATACGTGACAAAGATGTTGGAGTCTGCACAAGGAGACAACTACTATTTAATGAACAAGCCCTACTCTCAGTAGTGGAACCTAAGAATTTTATAGAAGCCAGCAAGAATTATGAATGGATCAAGGCCATGAATGAAGAATCATATCATATTGAGAAAAATGAAACCTAGGAACTTGTCCCAAGACCCAAAGACAAAAATATTATAGGGACCAAATGGATGTTCAAGAACAAGTTCAATCAAGATGGACAAATGATAAGGAACAAAGCAATATTAGTATGTAAAGGGTATGCTCATATGGAAGGGATTGATTTTGAGGAAACTTATGCCCCTGTAGAAAGACTTGAAGCAATAAGAATGTTTTTAGCACTTTCATGCTATAAATTTTTTAAAGTATATCAAATGGATGTCAAATATGCATGTTTGAATGGAAAACTAGAAGAAGAGGCTTATATTGAACAAACTGAAGGTTTTATCTTATTAGAAAATAGATACTAAGTTTGTAAATTGAAAAATACACTCTATGGACTCAAAAAACCTCCAAGGGCATGGTTTTCAAGGCTAGACAACTACTTAAAGCTAAAAGGGTTTGAGAGAGGGGCCACTGAATGTGATATCTACTTAAAAATCGAAGATGAAAACATGACTATTGTTGTTGTTTATGTAGATGACATCATATTTGGAAGCAATTTACAAATACTAAGTGTAAACTTTTCTTCGAAAATGAAGAAGAAATTTGAAATGTCAATGTTGGGTGAACTAACATTCTTCTTAGGATTAAAAGTTTATTGAACAAAGAAAGGAATTTTTATCTCTCAAACCAATTACATTAAAGACATGTTGAAAAGATTTAAGATGGAAGATTCCAAGCCTGTTAGTACTCCTATGATCATAGGTTGTAAGTTAAGTAAGGACTATGAGTATTTTGAAGTGGATTTGAAGTGGATCATACCATGTATAGATCCATGATAGGCAACCTACTATATGTGACAACTACAAGACCATATGTAATGCAAGATGTAGGTTTGGTTGTTAGCTTCCAATAAATCCTTAAAGAAACACATGTAACAACAGTAAAAATAATATTCAAATATTTGAAAGGTACTATGGAGAATAGATTGTGGTACCCAAAAAGTCAAGAATTCATCTTGAAATAATTTACTGATGTGGATTGGAATGGAAGTGTTGATGATCGGAAAAACACCAGTGGAGCAACATTTTTATTGGGAAATTGTTTGGTATCCTAGTCAAGAAAAAAACAATACTCTATCTCACTTTCCACATCTGAAGCCGAATACATTGTTGATGCAGCATGTTGCACTCAAGTCATTTGGATGAACTAGACACTAGAAGACTTACTTGTGAAGTATGAGCACCCAATAGTAATAAATTGTGATAATAAATATGTCAAAAAATCCTGTCATGCACTCCAAGACAATGCATATACCAATAAAGTATCACTTCTTGAAGAGAGAAAGTATCCAAAAAGACTATTAAGATAGAGTATGTTGACACAAAAGAACAAATTGCTGATATTTTTAATAAGACACTACCAAAGGAGGCTTTTGAGCATCTTAGATGAATATTGGGAGTAATATCCTTATGACAGTTGTTGAAGTAGAGGCATAATCTCAGGGGGAGAAATGTTTTTAGGGGGAGATGTTAGAAGGAATCCTTTTTCATTAATCTCAAAGGGGGAGGATATTAAGTAGTTGTTGCCATCAATTCCAATGAGGAAGAATGTTGAGTATAGTTGTCATTGATGTAAAATAAGTTCATTAATGTCAAATGAAGTGATGATGTGGCATGTGTGATGAGGATAGGAAAACACATGATGGTGTTTTGGTTCTATTAGGAAGTCATTATTGCAATTTGAAATCATTCTGGAACACTATGACAATTTTGGAAATTGACTAAGTCTCTCCGAAACGGTCGACTGAATCAGCCATGTCGACGTATATCATCCAGTATCACCGAAATGATCAAAGAGGTTGGGAAAATATTGTTTCAGCACAAGTGAAAGAAATCCTCTGAAACCATCGGAGGTGACTCATGAGTGGGAACCAAAACGATCGTATAGGTTGAGAAAACATTGCCAATCACAAAGGTTGCCAAGTGTTCAGGTCAACTCAGAGTTTTTCGTCGAAATGGTCACATGCCCCAAAATCAAAAGAAAAGGGATAAGACATCCGATATAGTTGATATGTCTTAGACAATGTCACCGATACAATCAAATAATGTGTCAATACTCTGATACGTTGAGAAAATGTGACAATGCACCGATATGCTGATACACCGAGAAAAGGTGACAATGTCACTAATGCAATCGACTGATACGCCGATATGCCGATAGAATATTTTGGTCAAGTTACTAGAATTAGCAGTTTTACTAAACATAGAACCTAACTAAAAGACTATACAGTCAAGTAAGAATGAATGACTAAGGACGTGACTAACAAACATATTTTGATTTTAATAATAACATAGACATATTATTTTTGAAAAGGAGTATTTATGAATGGATATGAGTGTCCAGAATAGTGTTTAATGAAGAGGCACATATTCAAAGAGAAAGGTTGTGAGTATTGAAAAAGTATGAGGATGTAAAGGTATGGAGGAAGTATTTAAACTGAAATTCAAAGAGAAAAGAAAATTTTCTCTGTGATCTAGATCCATGCAGTAGTAGCAGTAGACAGAGACCAAAGAAATCCAGTGATAGGTAACATAAAGAAGATCTGGAAGTCAAATAAAGTATAACAGGATGGTAGGGTGGTGCTAGGGAAAGCAACAGGATTTCTACGAGGTCGTAGCATTCTTCAAGTAGTAGTTATAAATAGGGTGTAGTAGCATCCTTTCAGTAGAAACTGATAAAACTAGGGGGTCGTAACCTCCTTCCAGTAGTTTCTAGTAAATAGGGTGTAGTACCATCCTTGTCTATAGTAGCACGGAGAAACTATTTGTAAATACAAATTTGTAGTAATAGGAAGTATTGGTGATTTACCCAATTGGGATTCCACGATAATTTGTGTTATACATGTTTAGTTTGTTCTTATGTGTTATTGAATAAATTAAAAGTGGTTTAAATTGTTAAAATTTATAAATACTGATTCACCCCCTCCCTATTAGTATTGTCCAATATTTCAACAACCATGACGGGCTTACTCATGATGCCTGAAGGTGGAAAGAGGAAGGGAATCATGTGAACATGGAATGAACCCCAATAATTCCTCGAAGTTTGCAGTTGAGGTTTCAAGGAGGTCAGAAATCTACCAGATGTGATAGTGTACAAATATTATATATCAATCGGTGAAGGAGGATATGGTAAGGAAAAAAAAGTGCCTGTCATAAGAGCGCTGGAAAATAAGCCTATGCCAGCGGTAGACGGGGAAGGTATGGACACATTGTAGATGGTAGTGTCGATAGTAGGAAGGACATGTTCCAGTGTGGCCATTCCCTTTGGTTCATAGTAATTCAGCTAGTTGATGGTCACGATCTTCCCATCATCAGGGAAAATCAAGAGTTAAAATACAATAGAGGAAATGACTCACATTGCATACATATAACTACGCCCTATGAGGAGGTTGTAATCGAGTTGGGAGTTGACAACCTCAATGTCAATCAACATTGTTTTTTTTGCTAACTCACAGGGACATTTGTGAAGACACCTTGGGGTTGAGCAGCACAACCATCATAGGCATGAAGAGTGGTGGAAGAAGGTTGAAGGGTTGGGGATCCAAGTTTATGCCAAACAAAGGTGGATGACCTATCATCAATGATGCATCGATGAATGAACAAATTCCAAATCATGAATGGAACTTGGAAGGAGATGGATGATGGAATCTAGGGTTCTCCTTGATCTAGGTCGAAGGTGATGAACCTAGATTCTGAGGGATCAACGATACCTAATGCGGATAACAATGCTTTAAATTATGAAGGACAGGTTTTGAGAACTTCCAGAGTAGACATGGTCGAGGGAGACTGGGCCAAGTCATAGACTATACTATAGTTGAGCGTAGCTCTAGCAGTGGCATTGTTTGTGATGTGACACAAAGGGAACCACGAGACTTTGGTAGTCTTGTCTATGGGGGGTATTGGGCAATGCAAAGACATATCTGGAGAGGTGGAGGTAGATGCTACAGAGGGTTTAATGATTTTTGTGGTGGAGCCATACTGGATTCGTTGAGTCTATAGGTTGACATCAAATGATAACATCATGAGGTGATGGACACCAGGATTAATGGCTTGACCCGCAGAAGTGGTTATGGGATTTTATGGGACCAAGTCCTGAGTTGCAACCATTCCATGGTTTGGTAATGGGTTTTGGAGTACCATAGGTCGAGGAACCGGTGGTTTTGGGTTTGTATGAGACGGAGCATCGCCATTGGGGTCACATTGATTATCAGTTTGGAGTAAATGGTAGATGCAGTTCATGTTAGGACACTGATGTGTGTAATGGTTGCAAGTGTTACAAATTGTGCATGGATGGTTAGTCCACAAATGTGGGTTCTTCCCAAGTCTATCAGGATGCTAGGATTATGTACAAAGGGGTTGGATCCATTATTGTTCTGAGGGTTGGGTTGTTGGCCACCTCCTAGAGGTTGGTTGTTTCCTTGATTCCTAACACTCTTATTTCTTCCCTGCCCTTGTTGGTTATTGGGGGCGGGTTGATTATTGGCAAGGGGTTCGGGACAAGTGAGTTGCACAGCGTTGCAGTAGCTGCGCAAGCTCACACAGTACCACGCAAGGACAGATTGGCGCGATAAGTGGGAAAATAACTATTTTTGAATATTTTATGTATATTTTGACCAATTTTTGTTGCAATAGGTCAGTAGCGGTTAGAAGTCAGTTATTAGTGGACCCTTGATGTAAAGGCATAAGCCTATTTATAGATCTATTTTGGGGAAATATATGGGAGTCATAGAGATATGTGGGAGAGTAGTTGTAAACAATTTAATTGCATGGACGATTGTAAGGGATAAGATTTGGTGCGATATGTTTTATGGAGACTTTCCTGTCTTGACTGTGATTTTATCTAGGCTTCTTTCTGATGTATGCAGTCTCTAGTTTCGGAGAAGGATTATGTAATGTGGCGTATTTGTGCAAGATTAATATATGATGCGATGCGTATGGCTCAATTCTTATCTATTGTTATAGATCTGTTGTGATGTTGTGACCTTGGTTTGTTAAAATGACATGTTATAGATGTGATTCAGCTTCTTCCTACTATATCAATGCGATATGTTGGTTTTAAGTTGTTGTAATTTATGCTTGATGCACTATGATGTTCCTTGAATAATGCTGCAATATTTTGATACTGTATGAGGAATGAATAAGTTATGATCTCCCTCCATCGGATCCCCATGTCCTCCTTCCCCACTGTCGAAAACTCAGTTCTCACAGCTCTCCCTTGAACTCCTCAGATGAGACCTCATTTGCTCCGTAGACGTTGTTGGGCAGGGTAAAACCTGTCTGGGACAGTGCTTAGAGAGATTGTGTTATAGGGCGTCGACAAATCTTTGTTGGTGGGATTTGACAACAAATGGTTCCATTGCCAGGACCGAGTCACAAATAGGAGGGGGATATGTTCTGGAATCTGACTCGATCAAAGATCGAGGGATGGTTTGATTTGAAGTTGCGGGAGTTTGCTGAAGCTGAAAACTGGATTCCTAAGCTGTCAATGGGCCACTGGCTGGATATATATATTGACAACGGTCCTCATGAATGGTTCTTTTATGAATTCCCAATGCTCTTGCATGAATGGTTGGAAAATTTTGCTAAGCGAAAAACAAAATTTCAAGGAGGAGAGCCGACATCCTAGACCGTAGAGTTAATCTAGGCAGTGCAAGAAAACAACAACAAGGAATCATGGGCAGTTGAGGTATGGTTCGATAGTATCTTGGAAGGATACATCACTAAGTTTGATGTTGATACTAATAAATCTTTCAGCAAGGCAAAAAGGGATTTTGTCAGTGGACCTCATAGAAGGTTCCTATTGTCGCTACAACTGTGGATTAAGCAACTAGTATGTGAAAAGGGTATCTTAAAAATGGACCAAGAGTAGTGGAACTTTGGTGTGCGGGGGATGTAGGCACCGTGACAGAAAGGGGGGAAATGCATAAGGGAATAAGGGGTATATGGGCATGAGTTCTGATGAGAATGTAAAGGTCGTCGAAGTAACAAGTGGTTGTACGAGGGGAGGAGCAAGGTTTCAAGAAAAGAGGTAGAGGATGGGAGAAGGTCCTGCTGAATTTGAAGTGTGATACCGTGAAGAAAAACCACACGAGACGAAGCGACCTTTTTGTGACGACGAGGACATACAAGCCCAGGATACACCCAAAATAATGACAAGATCGAACCCCAGCAGTAACATGTCTAATCCTCCATGCACTACTCCACCATAAGGAAGGAACGTGCATTCTACGTCTAATTTCCTAACGTGTCAGCAACAGTCTAGTAATAGAGCACCAGCAGGAGGAAGAAGGTCGAGAATGGCGAGAGACGAAATGAAATTTCCAATATTCAATGGAAATGGCACCGATGATTCAGAGCAGTACTGGTTCTTATGCGAAGCGATCTGGACTGCTCAGTAAAGTATTGATGATGAGGGAAAGAAAAGTCAGCTAGCCACTACTCTGAGGGGCTGTTCATTGGAATGGTTTATGAGATTCACACGGGTGCCTTAGGGAGGTACTACAAAAACATTGGACGAGATCAGAGTAGGGCTATTTAAGGAATTTAAGAAGTAGAAATATGAAGCTCAGTAAATTACTTAATTGAAAGAGATCAAACAATTCCCCAATGAAACAATTTTGGATTTTGATCAACGATTTAAGACATTGATGGCTCAAGTCAATTTTCAGATGAGCGATGTTGAGCATAAAGAATGGTTTATAGTAGCACTTGTCCCGCATATTTGACAACCATTAATGCAACAAAATATTGCGACACATAGCG
Organism: Pseudotsuga menziesii; assembly: GCA_001517045.1. NCBI lineage: Eukaryota > Viridiplantae > Streptophyta > Pinopsida > Pinales > Pinaceae > Pseudotsuga > Pseudotsuga menziesii. Next base: position 549,722 of record LPNX010163431.1, on the reverse strand, counting down.
AGGCTTTGGAGATCACGATGAAATTAGAGGCATTGCTAGTAGGGGAATCCGTTGTTGGAATGAATCAAATTCAGGCGTAGTTGGCCAATTTAATGCTACAATTGCAAGACATAAAAAAGGCTAAGGAAGATCGTGATGATATTTGGTGCACCCATTTCCATGCAAGCGGACATACCAAGGATACTTGTTTGAAATTTCAGAACTATTTGCTATCAGAATCCTTGAGCCCGTTGAGTGGTGCTGGCGCACCATGGTGTCACATCTGCTAGGTCTATGGGCATCGACACGAGAACTATGATTATATGTAGAAGATGGTTAGCAAGGATGAAAATTTGTACTATACATTTTGTCGGTCAGTTGGACGTGAAGACAAAAACTGATGTGCTTATGATTTTATTAAGGAAAGAACGTATGATTCCTACTTTGTAAAATGAGAAGACCCCTGGATAGCACAAGCATAGCCGCAATTAGTACATCCAGCAGCACAAGTACCGTATACGCCACCACCTCCATTGTAGTTTGTCCCTGCGCAACCATAGCAATAGTTTATGACATAGCCGCAGTTCGCACCATAGCCGCAGATGGTGGCACAACCACAGTATAACCAAGCACTGCGACTCTAGTACAATCAGCCGCAATATGTTTAGCAGCAACCTAACCCACCGTAGAAAAAAATGAACCAACCGTAGTTTCAGCAAGGAGGAGTCCGAGGAGGATTTTGTGGAGGGTTTATAGGTCGAGGAGGAGGATTCAACCATGGGGGAGGACGAGCTCGTGAATCATTCCAGTGCTATACTTGTGGATTATTTGGGCATTACAAAAGACGGTGCCCTCATGTGTAGTGTACATATTGTGCAGCCAGCGATAACAATGTTGAAAGCTTCCCTCAGTTGATTGCAAAATGGCAGGTAGGACAAATTCCCTTGTTATAGAATGCATAAAATTAGAATCAGCCGACATACCAAGTACATAACCAGTCAATAATGCAAATCTAGGTCCCACCACAGACTCAAACTCAGAACCTGCATTAGACATAGAACCAACTGATGAATCAACCATTGAATCAGAACACACCTTTGAACTAGGGATCGACAGTTGCCACTATTCAGGTCAAGCTGCGGATGAAGGATGTCGACGATGGGATTGTCACTCATGTTGGTGCGACAATAATAGATGATGGACCACGGCTACAAGTTTGGCTCACTGGTGAGAAGAAGGTCTCATTTGATATTTTGACATAGAAAGATACCTTCTTTGATGCAAAGAATGAAATCGAAAGAAATCCAGGTAAGTTACCAATTGTTGATATGCCATTTTCTTTTGATCCATCTGCAGAGGTAGGACCATCGCAGTAGTATGGTACCCTGTGTAATTTATTTGAGAGCTATCTATCACAGGGAAGGGACTCGAATGCCCTTGTTGAGCTCAAGGCATTATTACACCTCCTAGATAAAACAGTGAAGGATTCTGCTGTCAATTCCTTGAAAAAAAGGAAGATCGACAAGGAGATGAGGATGAATGTCTAGATTGGGGATTATGAGGTTGACTCGGTCAATTTGGACCTTAGATCAGATGTAAAAATCCTAGTAAATCAAACCTGGAAATTGATGGGGAATCCAACATTGGGATGGTCACCGATACAACTGTGTTTAGCAAACTAGTCGAAGGTTCAACCCATTGGTTGTGTTTGAAACTTGGTTGTCGACATTGAAGGTATGAAAACACATGCTGACTTTGATGTAATAGAAGTTGTACAAGATGGCGCTTCCTATCATGCGTTGCTAGGAATTGGATGGGCTAATGATAGGATGGTGGTTATCAACTTCAAAAAACATGTTATGACATTTGAAAAATAGGATGTCAAAGTCATTGCTCCTATGGACCCTCAGGAAGGATGACGATGCATCGAACCCATAAAGGAGGAAGTCAGGATAAGTTGGGATCATGCTTATAACATCTCTAAGGACTATATCCACCCTACTATCAATGCCGAACTTAGATGGCACAATGCAAGTTCCGCATCCTCCAACTCTGATGATGCTCTAGAATATGGGTAGAATCAGTTGCATGAGGTATCATTCAGAAAACGTGGGTTGATTACACAGTCTCTCTGACATGTTGCGACTGAGACTGTCAAGTTACCACTTTACGAAGAACTATCAAGACTATCTGAGTTCTTCCAGGAATTTGAAGAAAAGGTGTTTGAAGTGCAAAGGATACTAGCTCTTGATGTAGCACTGAAGGATACTCCATCTCGATGGTGGGTGACACACAAGCAGACAATCCATGTCTGGGAGTAGTGTTGCAGGTTGATGATGGTCCACTTTGGTGATATATAGGTCTATCATGCTGGGAGATATGATGGATGAAATGACCCCGCCCATCATTTGATTGAATTTCAAATGTTATGGACATCGTGACCCAAGGATGAGTGGGTTCACGCCTTTATTCACACTCTAGAAGTGATGCCACGATCCTGGTATGTGGGAGAAAAATTGCGCAGAACCATTACCACTTGGGAGGAGTTGTCAATTTCCTTTGTACAAATGTTTAGCTTCTAGGATTCCAACCCCAAGGTATGTAACGCTTTACACATTATCTGCAACATAGTATTGAAAGTCATCCCTGTTGATCCTTGTACGCATTGCTCTATCCAATCCATGATGACATGCTACAACTTGTCTAGGGAAACTGAAGATGATGACGAGCTATGGGATGTTAATATTCTAGAGTCTGGAGGAAGCGTGGTGTTGCAGCTCCCGATATACAGACGGACTCAATGAACTAGGATCTGAAAATTTAACATTGGGTCAGCAGAAAATCCCAAATTTTCTAATGTCGAAGACTATTGGGGTGAAGAGACGCTGGCCAAAGTCACGGATCTATTGCATGAATTTGAGGACCTATTTCCAACGTGATTCTCAGAAATGAAGGGGATACTTGGTGATTTAGCAGAAATGAAGATTCTAATCAAGCCAGATGAAAAACTAGTATGCCAGAGGTCGTATAGATTGAACCCGCGATATAAAAATCACGTGAAAGCTGAGATCGATAGGATGATCAACGTTGGGATCATTGAACCTGTAGAAGAATTAGAGTGGATAAGCCTGATGGTGGTCAAAGATAAGAAGACTGGAAAAATCCACATTTGTGTCGATCTGCGAAAGTTGAATGATGCATGTGTACACGATCCATTCCCAACCCCTTTCACAGATGAAGTCCTAGAAGGCGTAGGTGGCGAGGAGGTATATTCATTCCTAGATGGATTTTTGGGATACCACCAGATCCAGATTATGAAGGAGGATCACCATAAGACCACATTTTTCACCAAGTGGAGCTGTTTCCAATATATCGTCATACCATTTGGGCTTAAGAATGTAGTTGCTATATTCTCCCACGTAGTTGTTGCTGTATTTAAAGATTTTATTCAGAAATTCCTGTAGGTATATATGGATGACTGGACTATCTATGTCCTAGTTAAATACCATCTAGACAATTTGCGATTGATACTAGAACGGTGTAGGTAGCATCGGATTGCATTGAATTCCAAAAAAATGTATTTTCTTTGTACCCTTTGGCATACTACTTGGGCACATTATATGAAAAGAAGGTCTGTTGGTTGATCCGATGAAGATTTCACTGATCCTCAGTTTACCACCACCAATGAATGTAAATATTCTCTCAGCAACATTGGGACATATGGGCTACTATCACAAGTTTATCAGAGGATATGCTGCAATTACTGCGCCCATGGAAAAGCTGCTAAAGAAAGACGTTGCATTTGAATGGACTCAGTAATGTCAAGGAATCTTAGACACTCTGAAGGCCAAGATGGCCTCTACCCCAATACTAGTTTTCCTCGATTGGAATAAATAATTCAATGTGCATGTTGATGCTTCTTCTACTGCACTAGGGGTTGTTCTTGTGCAGCCAGGTGAAGGCAACTTGGATCATCCAATAACATATGCCAGTAGAAAGTTATCATTTTCTGAACGAAATTATACCACGACTGAAAGGGAAGGCCTGGCGATGGTTTATGCTCTGCAAAACTTCAGGCACTATATGTTGGGTGGACACTTCAAGATGTTCACTGATCATTCTGCTTTGGAATACCTAGTCAATAAGCATGTATTGGGGGGGAGAATCTATAGGTGGTTTCTTTTGTTCCAAGAGTTTGATTTTGAAATAGTGGTAAAGCCAAGATGGTTGAATGTTGGCTTGGATCATCTGTCACATGTTGAGAATGGTGAAGAACTAACCAATATTGATGATGGCTTTCTAGATGCACAATTGTTCCAAGTTGAAGTCGTAGATGATCAATATGCACCAATTGTTCAGTTTTTTTCTACTGGTGTCACCCCAATAGACATGTCTATTATCCAAAAGAAGCAGTTGGTTGTAAAAGCCTTTGATTTTTAGCTAATTGCTGGGAAGCTATATAAACTTGGACCGGATGAAATATTGCAACGGTGCATCTTACTGCATGAGCAGGGTCCCATTCTAGAAGAAGCACATGCTCGAATTGTGGGAGGTCACTATGGAGGCTACGCTACTACATGAAAAGTGTTGCATGTTGGGATATGGTGGCCCATGTTGCATAATGATGTCGCAGACTATGCAAGGATCTGTGATGTCTACCAAAAGAATGGTAAGCCATCACAGAGGGATGAGATGCCACTGGTTTCGTAGGTGACTCTCCAACCGTTTGATAAATGGGATGTCGACTTTGTGGGTCCTATCAATTCGCCGGGTAAGCGCACTAGCACCCACTATATCATCACTGCAACTGATTACCTAACTCAATGGGTGGAGGATGCACCATTCATTGATTGTACCACTGTGACAGTAGCCTAGTTTACTTTTGAGAACATTGTGACGTGGTTTAGGTGTCCTATAATCCTGATGAGTGACCAAGGAAGTCACTTTGTCAACCAGATGGTAAAAACGCTAATTGAAGAGCTATAGATACAACATAAGAAGAGTACACCCTACCATCTGTAGGAAAATGGTACCGTTGAGGCCTTCAACTAAATTTTGGAGACAGTGCTGACCGAGGTACGTAACATTAACCACAATGATTGGGATTTAAAAATTCCTGCAGTTCTCTAGGCCTATCGCACTACTTGCAAATGGCTAACAGGTCAGACACCATTTAAGTTGGTTTATGGGAAAGAGGCAGTCATGCCTATGGAGTATATTGTTCCCAGCTTGTGCATTGCCGCAACGATGGGTATGGATGATGAAGTGGCATTAGAAGAATGTGTTGCGCTATTGATTCAGCTTGAAGAAGATCGTTTCATCGCAATCTTCCACCAACAGGTTTCCAAGGATCGACGGAAGGCATGGCATGATCACCATATTAAGCATAAATAGTTTGTGACAGGAGATTCGGTGCTATTATATGATAATAAGCTTATCAAGCATCCAGGTAAGTTACAAATGCATTGGTTAGGTCCCTATCTTATTTAGTCCATTACATCTGGTGGTGCAGTTCAGTTACAATAGTTAGATGGTGCAATGTTGCCAAAACTCATCAACGGGAGTCGCTTGAAGCCCTATAGAACAAGGATGGTAATGTACACCACCTGAGGTTTAAAAAAAAATGATAATGAGAATTTTATTTTAGCAGCGTAAGGCAATCCTTGAGGGAGAGGCTGTGCAAGGTTACAATTGTTAGCGATAGTCGATTGACCCTTTGTGACAGTTTTCAGGTTGTGGGGTGGTCAAATCAAGTAATAAATGCAGGTAGTTAAACCAATTGGATGGCGGCGCTTGTTGAAGCGACCCACATTAATGGATGATCTGACCGTTAGAAGCATAAGATCGTCGTCGGATTTGGTGTCATTACTACCCAATTTGGAAATAATGAGGAAGTTAGATTTGGTAATGATGGATTTGGAATTGGAAGTGGCTATAAAACACCGCGCAGGATGCATCGGATGGCATTGTTCAGTTGCGAAGAGCAGAGATAGAAGGTGAATTATGTGCAAGTATTGAGTAGATTATTGAGTGCAGTATAGTTCGAGCTATTGATCATCTTTTCAGGCTTTGAGGATTAAGGAATGTTGAGCGGACTTGATGCTATCGAAATTTCAAGTGAATACGAGTCCCCTGTTTGGCCCATGGCTATGGAAGAAGAATTCATGAGTATGCCAGTGGGTTTGTCATCCATTTTGAAGTGGAAGCGGTAGATGCAGTGACCCAGTCCTACGCCACCAGAGAAAAGAAAAACTCGCATGTTTGTGAAGGTGCACGGAGAAGGAACTACACAGACTAGGCCATCGAGATCAGGAGCTGTTGAGTCTGCAGCACCCCAAGGTGTCTTGGTGAATGATACTTTGGTTTACGTCACTCCTACATGTCCAAGACCTAAGCCATGGTAGCCATCAAAGAATTAGAAGTACCTGCCCAAGTTTTCAATGCTGCCAGAAGGGATGACTTGCTCAGTCAACATCATCCCTGCGTTGATCAGGATCAATTTCAATAATCACGACCTCCTTTTGCTTAAATATGTCTGGGATGATCCATATGAATATGCCCATATGGCGCCTAGTGGTCCCATTCAACGAATTCTGAAACCGTGGGCCAGTGGATTAGAGAAGTCTGGGTTGTTGGGGCTCATCAATATGCCCCATTTTGGTCATTTGAATGAAGCACATGCATGTGTGAAGCAATTATTGGCATGTTTCCATGGAGGGATGCTTTGGCTAAATATGTTGATCCCTGTAACCATCGACTTGATTGCAAGTATTACTAGTTTGCCTAAGGCTGGGGAGGACCGGGCACAATATATTCGTGGAAGAGATACAGATAAGTGACTTGCAAAGCAGCTGAAGGAGCACTTCGGGTTACAACGGGATGGATGAGCATATTGCATTAATAGTATCAATTCATAGATGATATGCATAATTTGGTGCAAGAATTTTGGCCAACAAGGTTTTTCACAGAAATCACCCAGTCCAATGCAATTCAGGGGTTGTCTCCTGTGCCCAGAAATGTGCTGAGGGGGTACAAATGAATTGGTCTTTATTTAAATTGAATCAGTTACTTGAAGATGTGCTTGCTTCTTAGACTGGGTGGCCTTTTTCTTATAGTTGGATTTTGATTCTCATCTCTCTTGTTTCTTGGATGGAACCGAAGGACTACCAACCAATGGCAGTTGAGGTAGTCAAGGTTTTTCGTGGTGCCCGCTATCAGAACCTATGGTGGGTCGAAGAACCTAGTCTCCAAACCGATTGTTCTATTCATTTATGGATCTATTGGGAAGCATTGTAGGTGGCTGTTGTTATCGTTCCTAGAGTTTCTCCCTACACCATGGCTAAGTATCAGCGGATCCTTCGATTTGCTATTGGACCCCACTCTATTTATATTCAGGCCAGGAAAGATCGTGATAGGAAGTGGCTACCATTGCCTTATAAGGTCACCACAGAAGAGTTGGATGCTAGTGTGCAAGATTGGCTGGGGGACTGGTGCGTCCTAGTGAGTCAAGAGGAGTTAGATAAGGAGATACCCCCAGAGGTCCCTTAAGACCCTGCCCCACCGAAATTGAGCACCCATGAATCTGAAAATGAGTCATCAACAGATCCTGAATATATAGCATAGCGGATGTAGGAGGAGACATGCACTAAGTGCTGGCAGGAGTACGTGGCCGACAGTGGTACCAAAAAGGGGATGGAAGACCAGCTGCAGCGGCTTATCAATGCCATCACGGATTCATCTGCGGCTACCACTACGATGATCCACAAATCCAACCATGAAGAATTTGGTGTGGTAAGAAGTAGATTAGAGTCCATTTTTTATATTGTTTCCAAGAAACCATTGGTGAGACCTTTGTTGTAGGACAGCTCGTCAATCAGCACTGAGCCCCAGGCTAGGAACGTGCAAGATCCCCCGACTGTGATCAACGTCGATAATGACGAAGTGCACCAGCAGCTGCACTTGATCTAGAGTGTAATGTTGGATCTGAACAAGTTTTCACCTCTAGAATTGGTTGAGTTGCAGCATGGCACTGCATTGGAATTAGCAGCAAGGAAAACAGAGTTAACTGAGGGCTATGTTCAGTCCAGGAATACTACTGTGAAGCTGTAGAAGGAAGCAGAGGAGTTGCACCATGTTCATGTGCAGTTAGCAGAGGAGAAGTTACAAGAAATCAACCAGCTGAAGGAAACACAGGCCAAGTTGAAGAAGAAGGCTACCGAAGAGATTATCGACCTCAAGAAGGTGCAAGACTGCCTAATTGTTGAACAAGTACAACTGTGTGCAAGGTGCAGCGAAGTTGAGCAGGCTATTTCTAATGCCTACCAGAACATGTTTGATAACACCTTAGGGCTCACCCTAGTTGAAAAGGCCAAGCGATTAGGGTAGACTCTGGTTCAGCTTTAGGACACTAACTTGCTACTCCAGGATCAGGTACAACCCATAATGCCGCCAGAGCAGGTTGTGAAGTGCAAGACCTCCATTGAATAAATTGCCACTCAGTTCAGCACCATGGAGCAAGAGGCTAAAATGGTTATGGAGGTGACCACTCAATTTTGCCAAAGTATTGTTTAGGATGAGTAGCTTGATCAGCTGACCATGCAAGTGCAAGAGGTAGATGGTCAGTTGACCACCCTGAAGATGTCGCTGAAGGCCATGCCGTTGATGGTGCAGATCACCCAGGACGTAAAACTGAAGGATCTACAACAACGAACTTCCTATGCACAAGAATTCTAGCAAAATCCTTGTGAGCAGCTTGATGAATTCCAACAAATCGGTGGCCAATTGGCTATTAAGGTTGTTTCCATGCTTCAGGCCGTTCAAGAGAATCGAAAAATGGTCGAAAACAAGGCGAGTGAGGAGCACCCCGTCCAACATACTTTGACTAATTTTTTAGATTATTTCCAGTAAAGTCTAGCTACAAGTCCGTGAAATTGTATAGCAGTTTGAATATTTTAAGGACAAGACTTCGACACACACCCTCTCGACCTAACGTGGCTCGAGGGTGAGCCACAAAACTGTGTTGGGGGCCTGTTGGCAAGGGGTTTGGGACAAGTGAGTTGCGTAGTGTTTTGGTAGCTGTGTAAGCTCACGTGGTACCGTGCAAGGACAAATTGGTGCAATAAGCAAGAAAATAACCATTTTTGAATATTTTATGTATATTTTGACCAAGTTATGTTGCAATAGGTTAGTAGCAGTTAGAAGTCAGTTATTAGTGGACCCTTGATGTAAAGGCATAAGCCTATTTATAGATCTATTTTGGGGAAATATATGGGATTCATAGAGATAGGTGGAAGAGAAGTTGTAAACAATTGTATTGCATGCGTGATTATAAGGGATAAGATCTGGTGCGATCTGTTTTATGGAGACTTTCCTGTCTTGACCGTGATTTTATTTGGGCTTCTTTCTGATGTATGCAGTCTCTAGTTTTGGAGAAGGATTATGTAATGTGGCGTATTTGCGCAATATTAATATATGATGTGATGCCTATGGCTCAATTCTAGTCTATTGTTATATATTTGTTGTGATGCTGTGACTCTGGTTTGTTAAAATGACATGTTATAGATGTGATTCAACTTCTTCCTGCTATATCAATGCGATTTGTTGGTTTTAAGTTGTTGTAATTTATGCTTGATGTGTTATGATGTTCCTTGAATAATGCTGTGATATTTTGATAATGTATGAGGATCGAATAAGTTATGATCTCCCTCCATTGAATCCTAATGCCCTCCTTCCCCACTGTCGAAAAATCGGTTCTGACATCTCTCCCTTGAATGCCTCGGGTGAGACCTCATATGCTCTGCAGATGTTGCTGGGTAGGGTAAAACTTATCTGGGTCAGTATTCAAGGAGATTGCATTGCAGGGCATCGATTGAGTGGGAAACACTGTTGAAGAATCTTTGTTGGTGGGCTTCTCCAACATTGATTAGAGAGATTCTGTTGTGCATAGACTAGCCCTTGAAGAGAAGGAGGAGTTAGGGTTGGATATGATGTAGGTTGCACATGTGGTGGGTAATAGGAAGGAGTAGCTGAGGGGGGTGCAAATCCGAATGTCTGGCCATTACATGATTGTGTCAAGCAATGCGGTCTGTGAACATGAGGAACTAGTGTGGGAGGCACATAGGAAGGTGTGGCTCCGAACTGAGCTATTACGTGTGAAAAATCAGGGGCGTAACATGGTTGGAAAACAATAGGGGTGTTACTAGAATGGGGTGGCATCAAAGGAGAGGCTATGTAAAAGTGAGGATGATGAGTAATAGAGCCAATGACTCCATCAACAATGTGGGATTCCCCCGATGCATCTTGATGTGAGGAGATAGCACGGGGAGCATCAGGTATAATGGTATACAGATAATCTGATTGGGCGTATATGAGTGGGACCACCATTAGTGGGTAGCGAAGCAACAGTAGTGTGTGCAGTGGAAAAGGGCCCACTAGGACCAGGACCTATCGGTCTAGTGGAATGGATACCCATAATGATGGGTGGAACGAACACCAGCCCACTATCAATTGTCCCCTTCTGAAAGGGCTAAGGAGGTGCACCAATCTTGGGGCTATATGGTGTATCAAGGAACTATGCAACTGGTGTGGACACCACTTTTTCCTCTACCCTGTATGATGCAAGTGTAGAACAAAAGAAACATAGTAGAATATCCTTCCCCTATATAATCAATTTAATCAACATGAAATTAAACTCATACCTCATATCTGAGGGTTCTTTGTCCTTGTTCCAAAACTCCTTCTTACAATATTCAGTACTTGCAAAAGAGATCAAAAGACAAAAGCACAACATGAGAGCATCATGACAAATAAATTATCTATGCTAGTGATAAGGCAGTATAACAACATTTAACTCATATTAACACACATTAAATACGGGAAAGGGTAACACTTTTGTATTAATAATAAAAGAGATTAAAGTTACAACCATAAAGCCTTGATGTCGCTATCTTTATTCTCCAAAACAGATCTACAATCCTTCACAGTTACAACAATATATTCGCATGTAAGCTCACTCTATCTTTCCTCTAAACCAGATCTCAGTCCAACATCATAAGGGTTATTTCTTTGGCCCCCTTCACTCACTCCATGAAGGCTCCATTTCTAGACCATATTTTATGAGATTCACTTAGGAAATGGATAGGAGGTGATCCCAATAGGAAAGGAAGGAGAATTCCACCTCTCCCTAGCTAGTAGGAACCAACTCCACAGAGGATTTCACAAGGAAGCTTCTAGAATATTCCCTTTTTCATGTTTTAGGTCCATCGGCACACTTGGCTTAAGGTGAAACAACGCCAATGATTTTGGTTCACAAAGGAAGAGCATCGATGGTGCCTATTTCCAATAAACAAATAGGACCCGACAGTTTTTGATCCATAGGATAGTGCACTGACGATGCTCTGTCATGACTGAGAAAAGGCACTGGTCAAACTAAGGGTGGAAAAAAGTTACCAAAGGAATTTTGGGCTAGGATTTCTAAAGGGTCATCAGGCACTAGTGGATTTTTCAAGTGCAACAGAATTCCCCCCAAAGTATGAGGCTAGAAGGAAGTGATAAGTGAAATACTTTTCTAGACATCAATAGGGTATCAAAGTCAATGAGAGATGAGATCACAACTAACATAAGACTAATAACTGACTTGTCTGAATCAACCATGGCTATGGAACAATACACTACAGATCCATGATCATGACCATGTCATGGCTACCAACAATACACTGTAGATCCATGAACAATTGATGTAGGAGGTAGAACATGGCTACAGAACATACAAAGTAGATCCATGTTATTTGAACTCAAACAATGAACACAGCCACCAAGCATACAATGTGGATCCATGTCAAGACTCCAAATAACACTCCATCTCAACCCGAGGATAGGAAATTCTGCATATTATTCCTAACTGCTTAGGGTCTTCATTCCAATCCCTAACCGATATGATTCTAGCCATGCAAATAAATTTATTGACGTCGAACATGGCAGGAACCACTTGATTACGGTTAACAAGTGAGATGTAAATCACCATTAATTTCAATGATTCCCAAGGTATCTTAGTACATTCTCCCAAGTGTGAATAGATGTTTTTAAGTCAAACACTTGATAGAATATTTCAATCAAAAGTCATTGATGAAAAACTACTATTGAAAGCGAGGAAAACTTCCATTGAGGAATATAGGTTTCAAGGTACTTGACTAGGTTTCTAAGTCTAATTCCTGGATGGTGAGCTGAAGTCGACAGAAATAGACTCATCGAAGGAGGGCCATGATGTCTCCCCCATCATCGACACGAAACATGGAACACAATTTGATTTGAAGTGGTGAAACTGACTCAAACATGACCTGAATTTATGGATAGGTAAAATTAATAACGAATTTTTTTTCGAAAGAGGCATCCTTTGAACAATTTACGACATGACAAGTGACTTGACAAGACTGAAACTAGGTGTAATGCAAGGAATATGATGATGCATTATTTAAATTGACGCAAAAGAGTCAGGTGACTCACAAAATTGGATCGACTCAGAGACAAGATGAATACCCAATTGTTCTGCTATCCAAATGCATACAGGTGCCATGTTTAAAGGTGGACCATAAAATACCATATATACAAATGAAAATCATTCCCATTTCTTGTAATTTCCCCATCTTGAAGGATGAGTGCCTCTTTTCATTTTTACGAGTTCAAAGAGGGTAACAAACACTCTTTATAGCTCATCAAGCGATGAGTCCATTCTCACATGTTTTACGATCCTGAGAAAGAAGGGGTTCATTCCTAGATAGGGCCCTTCATTGTTTGGTTTCATGAGTCTGATGAAAGGAAACTCAGTATTGTTCATGTTTAGAGAGTCTAAATGAAGATACAAGGAGACTCCAAAAAGGTCATTTTTTCATCAATTTAGTCCCTAAGGCCCGAAAAAAGTATAAAATAATGTCTTATAGAACTCTTCTGGCTGATATCAACCAGAGTGTTCCTTTTTCATAAATAGGCCTAATTAGTTCGAAAAAGAGATAAACTACTACTGACTAGTCAACCGTTCTGAAACTTTTAAGGTGACTAAAAAGAGATTAAATATAACTCTGTAACAGGTTCTCTTTTTCATAAGCTGGATTTTACGAGTCTGAAAAAACAGTAAAAGTGGACTCGACACTATTTTACTGGTCATTTAATGAGCATGTGAAAAGTGTAAAAGACGCTCGGTACTTTTTCATTTCTACTCTAAGCATGAAAAAGACAAAAAGAGCTTAAATCATAGCCATGAGTTGTATGGATTTGACCTGGAAGCTTGAAAAACATTATAAAACTATATGGAACAAATAATAAAACCCATAACATTAAAGTAATTTTAGAATTAAAACAATTTTTTATTAAATAATAATAAAAAGTTTAAAATTACTATAATTAGAAGCCGATAGTAAAAAAAATTTACCATTTGGAGAAAGTGGAGTTAGAGAAAAAAGGAGCAAAACTTCATTTGGTGATTCCGGGTTCTACGGTCCACCATTTCTCGAGCCGCTTGAAACAAGTAAATTCCAAGACCCTTCCATTTCCTTTCCATGGTGGCATTTCTTGTTTTTTACCAAAATTTGGGGCTTTACGGGCATTTTCCAAAATGGAAACACACGTTGGGTGGCGCTATTTTTTTCTTTTGGGGAGAGAAACAACGCTCTGTCACGCTGGGACAAGGATGTTGTAGGAACTCTATCCATAGATGACAGATGTACCATAGAAGCACCTATGGGCTTAGTTCTATAGTGCTGGGACAAAGACGTCGTAGGTGCTCTGTATTTAGCCAGAAGAAGCACCGAGAGCTTTGTCTACGTAGAGAAAAAGTGCTGCAGCTAGGGAAAACCCAAAAACCATCATTTTCATCCATAAAAAAATTATTTTTAAGCTTCCTCCACCTATGATGTGAGTTTTAATGCATGTTTACAATGTCTTGTAGGTGCAAAGAGTATCCAGACCATGGTAATATGGAAGGAGCGCGAGAATGAAATGCAATAATTACAAGCTATCAGTGACCCGACTACTATAGAGGCCCTTTTAAAGTGTGGGTTACTCAAATACTTTAGGGTGCTAGGCATGAAAGCCTATATACGTCTCTTGGAGTATATCATTGATATGTGGGACCCTGATCAGCAAAATTTTGTGGTCAGAACCCACACACTGACCATTGATATAGAGGACATATACTTTTTTACTGGGTTGTCTCAGAGAGGGAGACAATTGGTTATGTTCGACCCATGAGGTGGTGAGTTTTCCCTGGATGACTTGATTGACAGTTACTGTTCGTTAGGGATGCATGCCCAATCCTGGAAGCTCCCTATCAAACATATAGTGGACCATCCTTTGAGGACAGTAATTTATACCATCGAGAAAGTTGTTGGGACCAGATCCTCCCACCTGACTACTAGGGCACACATGCTATATTTCCTTGAGTGTATGACACCTACAATAATCAACTGGTGCGAGGGTATGCTAGTAAGCCTAAAAGATTAGTTGAATAAGAGCAAATGAGGGAAGCTAAAATAGTTTGGATATGGAGCTATGATAGTATCCTTCATCATATAGAGGGTGCCTCATACGAGACCTCTAGTAGCTGTGAGAAGGTTAGATGTTGAGGATCCTAGGATGCCCATATGGGTTTATGTCATGGCTCGTCATGGTGGCGGGGGTTCCAAGGTCATCTACGGATCTGTCTTCTTTCACTGGTTGAGGAACCAGTTACTTAAGATTGAGGATTATGCCTACGAGGGAGCATACTTCCATGAGGATCCAGAGATTCCACTAGCAGAGGGAGAGGATTGGGATGATTGAGGTAAGAAAGATGCTATCAATTGTGTTTTTAATTTTTCAATTTTATTTAATTTTTATCTTGTAATGTTGAGATAAGTGAAAATGATTTATGCAGACATTGGACCTACTCCTCTAGCTGGAGTGTCACCTATTGAGAGGCGGGTAGTAGTTAGAGACATGGTGGTTCATTGTTCTGAGGAAGATGAGGAGCTCAAGGATATTGAGGAGAACCTGCAGTGTTTGGCTATAGGGATTCCTGATGTCTCCACTGATGACCTACCCAGGTGATACCAGTGTCATACTACAGGATTCTCAGGACGGCTTGCTAGGCTACTCCGTAGAGCAGATCAAGCCATTATGTTCTATCATTAACACCACCGTGATGACTATTTTATAAAGACTTTCCAATTTTTTGTATACATATTTACACTGAAATCTTTGAAGCTTCATTTTTTGTCGTGTATATGTATATTTTGAACTATGAAAGTCCTAGACTTTGGGGGNTATATATATATATATATATATATATATATATATATATATATAACAAACATTATTTTCAGATGTGTGTGCAAAAAATGTGATGTGTGAATGTTTTCCTACTTATGAAATTAAATGCATGTTTTTTATGTTATAATGAACTTTAATTATGAGAAATGTACCAATCTAGAACAAAATTTTCCAGGGAATCCGTCATAGCATTCAAATGTCTTGGAATATGTTGATACATGACTTGCTCAAAAGACCTTTCTAAGAGCCTAACCCTTCAGAATGTACAAAGGAGTAGAGGGTTCTGGATGGTGTAGACTCCGTTTAGCTATTGAACAACTAATTTCGAATCTAGGTAAACCCTAATTTCCCTTGCATTGTTAGCTAGGGCTTCCGTCAACAATCCAATCACTGCATGATACTCTGTAATATTGTTGGTGGAGGGACCTAAAGAAACACCCCCTGAACTCACCGGATCACCTATAGGAGAGTACAATACCCAAGTCTCCTATGCAAGATTTAGTGTGTAACGATTAGCATCGTCTGTGAAACCAGTAAAAGTGGTCATATGTCCATTAAAAATAGGACATACATAAGTAGGTTTTGTGGAAAAAACACATCTTATATCACATAAAAATTACACTTTTCAAAGCAAGACACACAACAATATATAAACAATATTTACAAAGAACCTATGCTAGATGGCCTAGACATAGTATGTTTTTAGGTAGAGCCCTTTGCAGGGCTCTCCCAAGGGTGTCCCATCATAGTACACTAACGCATAAGCACCTTTTTCCAAAACCCGATCGATAATGTAAGGCTCGTGCCACATAGATTAAAATTTACCTACCCCCATCTTATCATATTTCTAATCATATGTCAAGACTAGATCTCATTCATTGAAAGAGCGGGGATGAACATATTTGTTGTATTGGGATTTCTTCCACCATTTGTGTGATTCATTAGCTAGAGCAGCATCACGGTGAGTTTCATCAAGATTATTTAAATACATAAATCATTCTTCTTCTATGGTGGTATCATGCAAAATTTCTACAGTGAGCTTTAGAGAAGGAATTTCACATTCTATCAGGAGAGTAGCCTCAAATCCTTACACCAATTGAAATGGTGTGAAACCAATAGAGGTCTTCACAATAGTCCTGTAGGCCCAAAGTGCAAAAAATAGTTGCAAATTCCAATTTGATTTGGCCTTCCCTGCCATTCATTGAAGCATGGTTTTAAAAATTTTATTGATCGCTTCAACCTGGCCGTTATCCTGAGGGTAGTAAGGCGTAGAGTTATCATGTTGAAACCATAATTTTGTACTCATTTTTTCCATGATCGGTCACAATGGACCTAGGAATCCCAAACCTAGCGATGATATGGTTAAATAAGAACAACGTAGCTATTTTTCCATCTTTAGCATATGTGGGAAAATCCTCAGCCCATTTAGTAAACTATTCCACAAGCGCAATAATGTATCCATGCCACCCGGTTGAGATAGGCCTACAATGGACGAAGTCTATGACCCATTTTGAGAAAGGGACAACCACTACGAGAGGATGGAGTGGAGCAGGATGGGTGAGCTTCTTAGTGGTAAACATTTGTCAGGGTGGGAATTTCTTGACGGTTTCAATACAGTCTTTGAAGATCGAAGGCCAGAATTACCCTATGTGAAAAATCCTTTAGGAAGTATCCAACCCATAGAGGTGACCACCACAAGCTCCAGAGTGGCAATAATTCAAGATGATTGCATCTTCTTTGTGGGTGAGACAACGTCGCAATAAGAATCAACGCCACGATGGTATAAGGTACCATTTAAAATGAGGTAATACTTAGCCTGGTGGTGGATGCGACGGCGTTCATCACAAGTGGCGCTGGGATGATATCGTTGAGTTTTGAGATAGAGAATAATGTCTCCATTCCAAGGGTCAGTTGTGCTAATGAGAAACAAAAATTCATCCGTTAATGAATCGATGGGCTCTTTTTCCTCAATAACATAGGGAAGGTCACACATGATATCTGCGAGAACAAGTAACTTCTTCAAAGTGCTTTTAGCAAATTCCAACTCAAACTCCTGGAGGATAATGATCCAGCATGAGTATTTGCATCCAAGTACATGACAAGTCAAGACATAATACATGGGGTTGGAATCTACATAGACTGTAGTTGTGTGGAGCAGGATGTAGTGATGAAACTTCTAGACCACGATGACTGTGGCCAAAGCAAGTTTCTCCACATGCGAATACTGGGTTTTACAGTCAAGGAGACTCTCACTAGCATAGTAGATCACATGATCTTGGTCATGTTCATCAATCTGAACCAGGACCATACCAATGGTTGACAAGGATGAAGCCACATACAGAGAATAATCCCTTGTATAATCAGGTGGTTGCAACACGGGTGCATGTGTAAGAGAATGTTTGATATTTTTAAATGCATGTTGCGCTAAGTGATCCCAAACAAAAGGAGTGTCCTTTTTTAGTAGCTGCATGAAATTGTGTGTCTTTTTTGCATAGTTACAGACGAAGCGACGTAAAAAATTTTCCTTCCCTTGCAAACTTTGGAGTTTGGTTACATTAGTGGGAGAGGGTAGAGCCAATATGGATTCAATATTTAAAGGGTCAATACAGATACCATCCTTGGACACGATGAAGCCAAGCAGTTGACCATTTTTGACACAAAAAACACATTTGTGGGGGTTTAAATGAATGTTGAAATGACAACATCTAAGAAAAATCGCTCTTAGATGATCAACATGAAGGTCCCACTACTTGGAATGAGCAGAAAGGTCATCGAGATAAGGCTCCTTAATGTGTTTGATATCATGAAAATCATATGACATGGCACATGGAAACGTAGCGCCAACAATTTTTAAGCCAAACGGGAGTTTGCAATAGGCAAAGGTCCCCCATGGGAATATGAAAGTCATTTTATGTTGATCTGAAGGGATAATTTCGATCTGATTATAGCCAGAGAAGCCATCCATGAATGAGAAGATGACACTTTCGACATATTTATCAATAATTTGATCGATGTAGGGGGTAGGGAAATTGTCTTTTGGACAAGCCCGATTCAAATCCCTAAAATCGATACAAACCCTAATAGTACCCTACTTTTTGTTCATAGGGACTATGTTGGACACCCTTTGAGTCAAGGGAACGGGGTAAATGAAACTATCCCTAAGAATTTTTTCAACTTCCTCCTTAATGGCTACTGCTTTTCACGGATGTACCTGGCGTAAGTTTTGGCAAACTAGATTGTCCCTAGGGTATGTTTTAATCTCATTGACAACAATGGAGAGATCAATCCCTGGCATTTCTTCATAAGAACAAGCAAAGACATATATAAATTCCTTGAATAAGGTCGTGTATGACTGAACCTCTAAAGCTGAAGAATTCTTGCCTATCTAAATAATATCTGAAAGACTTGGTTTCACTGATATATACACTGGAATGGTTTTGGTAATATTGCATAAATTTCCCTTGGATTCAACCCCACATATGAGGGATGGGGACTAAGGTTCCATGACTATATCATATGAAACTGTGGACATGAATTTCTCTTCTACCACATGGCAAGGGGGAAGGAGAGAAGATCTATGGTGATGATATTTCTAAGAAATCTCTTCCAGGGACATAACTTCCATGATGGATTCATCAGAGGGAAATGTGTGCGAAAGATAATCAAGAGATGGGGGGGTTGTCTATCCAATATGGTAGGTGATATGATCAGAGGACACCAACAAATGGTCATTGATGGTGGGTTCGTTGGTGGTTTGAATGGCATTGGGACCATCGCTTACCTGAACACCCGATTACCTGGATGACACGTGCATAGTAGCTCCCCGAGTGATTTTCTAGGTGTATTGCTCCATCAAGATCGTGAAAGGGATTTTCTCAAATGGTTTGGGAATCCTAGTAGGGTCTCTTGATATACACAAGGTACGTGGGAGCTCAAATCCGTATTAGTGTTGTCTAATGCAAAACCATTCGAAAGGGTCCCTCCGATATACAATCGAGTATGTGAAGTACCTTTCAATATACCTCAAGGGTATGTGAAGGTCGTTCTATATACCGACGGTATGTGGAGGAATCACACAGACCCCAGGATGCAGTGCAGACATGTAACGACAACTCCTATTTTTAAATATGTTGGAACTCGTCTCTACCCTATCACTCAAATTTCTATAAAATTTTATCCTAAAGTTACCATTTATTTTATTTGAATTGTTAGTGAATGTTTGTGAGGTGTATTTTAAGATGAAAATTATAATCTATATGTGATGCAACTTTATTTTTCCTTCAATGAGAACTATCTAGAGTAGGGAAAACACCATTTCTTTTCTTTTCAACACACCAATTCCATGCTATTTCAATGATTGAATTACATGACCTAATAAGTGTTGGAGCAGTAATACATCCTTAGTACATATTTTTTTACCTTAGGATAACTTTATTTTCCTTCATGTAATGATATCCTATGGTTTAAGACTTAGGAGAGCTGATTCAGCAATATCACTGGTTATTTTGGCCTGTTCACACCTACACCAACGCCCTAGGTTGTCAACCCAGCACATATGCATCTCATTTAATTTCTTGGGGTGCTACCTCCTTGATTTGTGGGGCCCTAGTTTGACTAAGTGAACTAGTGGTGTATTTGGTCTATTTTAGCTCTCCCAAGAGCATTTATTGCCACCTAGAGCACCCCACAAACCTCTATTCTCTCACCCACACTTTCCTAGGACCCATTAATGACCCAACACACTTCACATGAGGTTTCATGATTGTTTGGTCTTAGTTGGAGCTCCTTTGATCCACCAACGAGGGATTTGGGTCAATTCTCATCATGACACTTGTACTTTCCCAATTGGCTTCCAGAGCCACTCAAATTTTTTCCAACGTATTATAAATATGTAACATAACATATATAGTATGGATGATAATAATATGATCAGAAATTAGCACCATTCACATGTGCTATTCCAAGCATTTTTTGTCTCTTTGTTGATTCTCTTGCAGATTTTGTCAAACACTTCATGTGTGAACATTGTTCTAGCTCCTATATTTGATTAAGAAGTAAATTCTTACATGGTATCAGAGCTAGTTGGAGCCACAAACAAATCTTGTGAGGTTTGAGTTGCAGTTTCGGGCATATTTCCATAAAACTTGAGTGTTTGCTTGCAGGTTTAACAACATTTTTGTCATAGGTTGCGCAAGAAGGATGGAGAAAACTCAAGCTATGATTACTCCATTCAATTATTTTGAGTGGAAGGCCAAGATGGTCATTCAATTGAGGTCCAAGGGCCTCCTACCATGTCAACATGGGCACTGAGAATGAGCCAAATTCTACTGTGGAGAAAGATAAGTATTTTAATAGGCTTGATGATGCCTTTAGTATGCTCTACCTCGGTACTTCAAGAGAAATACTCTTTCACATAGAAATTCTTGGCACACCAAATGAAGTTTGGGTCAAGTTTGATTCACTATTCGGGAAGACAGATGAAATGAGAGGCCATCATCTTGAAAATGAGCTAATCTCACTGAGCCCAGCTCACTACGAGACCATTGAAGATTTCTTCACCAAGTTTAAAGCATTGGTAATTCAACTAAAAAAATGTGTCATATAGAAGAAATATGATCGTCTTATCTTGTCCATGTTGGGGCCAGAGTATTCTATATATGTTTCGACATTTCACTCTAGCAAACTTACAACTAGAAATTGGAAGATGCCTACGCTAGAATATTTCATGGAGTATTTGAATTGAGAGAAGTAAAAGCTCATACAAATGGATACCATCATCAAATAAAAGTATCAATCCATTTATTCTGGTGTATCAAATGAATCCCAGATCAAGAAGAAATATTTGAAGCAAAAGGAGAAACAGAAGAAGGAATCAAGTTCAGAAAGCTCCAGTTCTACTGGTGGGAGCTTGAGATCCAAGACGAGAAGAAACACGAGAGAAATACCTAAACATGATTATTGTATAGTTTCACATATTTAGAGAGCTTTCTTCAGAAATAAAATGGACACCATGACCAAGCTCCTTGAGGAGAACCACATTGCTCTTCTAGAATTTGCAAAAAGATGGGAGTGCAAGCAAGGAAATGGTAAGGCTAAGCATGCATTGGGTGCATGGGTAAAACCCAATTATAATTTCTATTTTTATGATATCTCTGCTTCTGATTCACAATATTATATATCAGAACCTGAAACCTCCATCCCTTCCTTGAAAAAACTCCCAGTCATTTCATTAAAGCTTCCTCCCAAAACTAGTCATTTTTCACTAGCTTTTGATGTGCCTTCCGAAAGCTCTTCCCAAATCCATTAAGATATTTCCATTTATGATTATTAATATGATATATAGGCTGATATACATCCTATTATAGTCATTGACTCATTTCCCTAACAATATCATGACCAGAAGACCCATCAACCCTCAAGTTCACTAGTTGGAAATTCAGAAAATTGCCTAGTTTCCAATGCTATGTCTCTTGTATATGTTGCTGTTATTTATTATATGTATTTCATTGGTGGGAAATCCATATAATTGGCCTTATGGGAATTATTTTCCATATGTATGTACTTTACTTCACCACCCATGGTTCGAATCTCAAGTCTCTATACCTTCCAAGTTCGCTCAATTGCAATTGTGATCTAGTTGCTCACTCTTCTCTTCCTATGGATCCATTCGCTCATGGAGACACCATACCTCTGATATTTTCTTCTGTGTATGACATATATTCTGATATTTTAGATCCTCATGAGATTTTTTACATAGTTGTGAAGGTTTATTCATCAAATTTGGAGAAATATTCATGGTTTTATTCATGATACGACAACTACACATAATGGAGATTTTGTTGAATCTTTTGATGTTATTTGGGAAAGAGTTTGCAGAGATATATTTTACATGGCTGATTATGCTATTATATCATATTATTCTTTCATAAATATAAATTATTATGATTACCTTCCATCATCAAATGATGACCATCAAAGGGCATCTCCACATGATATTTGTTTACAACACTTTGATGCATTAATGCATGATCTTGGCATCCACAACATCTTCACCAAGTCCATCACCAAGAAGTTGTTCTGTCAGCTCATTCAAGTGAAGAAGAGGACCTTCTAAAGACATTTTTGATCTCAGTCATATCAATTTTTGAGGGGAGTTTTTGTCCCATAAGGTTTTCCTCCTTACCTTGGTTACATGGATCAATAAAATGTTTCTTGTAAAAGGTGACTTGTGCCTTAGTTTCCAAGGCCTTAATAAATATGTTTGATGGAATTGTACTAAGTATGGATTAAGGGGGGGTGTTGAAGAAGTAATACATCCTTAGTACATAGTTTTTACCTTAGGTTAACTTTATTTTCCATCATGCAATGATATCCTATGGTTTAAGACTTAGGAGATCTGATTCAACAATATAATTGGTTATTTTGTCATGTTCACACCTACAACAGTGCCCTAGTTGGTCAACCCAGCACATGTGAACCTCATTTAATTTCTTGGGGTTCCACCTCTTTTATTTTTGGGTCCCTGGTTTGACTAAGTGCACTAGTGGTGTATTTGGTCTGTTTTAGCTCTCCCAGGAGCATTTATTGCCACCTAGAGCACCCCAATCACCTCTATTCTCTCACCCACACTTGCCTAGGAACCATTAATGACCCAAATCACTTCAAATGAGGTTTCATGACTGTTTGGGATTAGTTGGAGCTTCTTTGGTAACCTAGGGGGATAGGGGTCACTTCTCATCATGACACTTGTACTTTCCCAATTGGCTTCCATAGCCACTCAATTTTTTTCCAATGTATTATAAATGTGTAAGATAACATCTATAGGATGGATGATAATAATATGATCAGAAATTAGCACCATTCACATGTGTTATTCCATATAATTTATGTCTCTTTCTTTATTCTCTTGCACATTTTTTCAAACACTTCATGTGTGAACATTGTACTAGATCCTAGATATGATTAAGAAGTACATTCTTAAAACAAGCAATTCTTTAAATAATTATTCAAACTAAATTTTTTTTCATCAATAAGAACTCTAATTCTATGAATTAAGAAAAGAAAATGAGCCTCTAATACTTATCAAAATTAAATCTACTCAATCACACAAAAAAGGTCTACTTGTCTAAATCACTCATGCAAGACAAGAATAAAACTTTCCTATGCATAAACAAGACAAGATAACTAGTTTATTTTTGTATTTTCAAATGCAAATCTGAACATAAAGGACAAAAATCAGCTTAAAGCAAACTGATTTAAGAGGCTACAAATTTCTTTTTTCAACATGTTATCACTCCAGGAAACTCCTCTAGGTTGTAGCTCGAGGATGCCTAGTAACTTAAACTATTTTTTAGGGTTTTCTGATATGGATCAAGCCGAATAACCTATATAACCTCTCACTCTCAAGACATGCATGAAGCTCACTCAATTACAAGGCTTTTAGTTACAACTCGTTCAGTAGTTTGACAAAAAGGTGCAGGGGTGGAGAACTCACCAGGATGGAAAACTTACACACATAACACATGCATATAAATGGCTAAATCCTGCTGGGGATGGTATTTATAAATCAAATATCACTAAATAAACAATAGGATGATAACTATCGGTTTTTTAATAAATATGAAAATGACCTAAATGCACATTCAGGCAATAAACACAGTAAAGAAAGAGATGGTTGAACGAATCACAACAAAAGAGCTTATATTTAGAATAAACCAGATCAGATGCTTGATAATGGAATAGGCTTATAAATCCCTGGATTCGAACCCTTATTATAAAAAATATCATGGGCTTTATATCCTTCTACAAAAATTACAGATCCTAAAAACCCGATCTGTTTACACCAAAAATAATTGAAAGCGATAGTTTTTCCAGATTAGGGCTTCAAACCCTTGCTAACTATTTGTTTATCTACTATGAATATCTAGTTCACTGAGTGATATTTTAATGATTGAAGTGGTTTCTGATCATCCCCACTGCTGGTTTAGTATGAAATTGCCGCCAACATCCAGTGTATAAGTGTTTAACTGAAGTGATTTTTCTTGTTTAATCCTCTGGATTTTCTGTCTTGTCACCACAGTCACCGATCGAGGACTTTTCTTCTAGCTCATCAGTGCTCCAAGTCTCAACACCACCGCTTTTTTAGCACTCCAAATCTCAATGCTAGAGCTCTCCATCACCAGCTCGTCGACGGGAGCTGAAATACTTATGCATAGGAACCGTTTATCTGAACTCTGTCGTAGCTTCGGAGGTGAAACAAACTAACTGTATTGCTGCCGAAAGTTGATTGTCAAATAAATCGGGGCATTAGTATTATATGCCGCCGATGGACAGTATTTTTATTCACTGATGCATGCAACTGTTACTCAGAATGATTTTTTTGATTGATCGAAAGCCTCGTTCGTCGCATCACCGACACTGCGGAGCTGCTTGGCTTTATCTCATTGATCTATAGCCCTTAGAACCTATGATCACCGATGAGTCTATATTGTCTTCGAAACCCATAGTCTATATTTCTTCCACCGTTGCATCTCCTTAGAGGACTAACTCACTCAACCATAGTCTGTACGTCTTTCGATCACCGATGACCTTCTATTGTCGCGCTATCGAAAGATTTTTCAAGTTATCGGAAGCCCTAGTCTGTTTTTATTCCCCCGTTGTGGCTTCACAATGAACTATTTGGCTGACATTTAGTATTTTCAAGTTCCAACTTCTGATACTTGACTTCGGCAGCATTTATTCCTTCATATCATCGACATTTCGACACCTTTTAGCTTTGCCTCTCCGCTACTTAGTCGTTAGTTTTTCTGATCTAATTTCATCGCTATCGAAGGTCAGTAGAAGTATGAAGCAGAACACTTAGTCACTATTTTCTTCACAGTTGTGGCATTGCAGTGAACTAAAAATCTGCAACGTTGGCATTTGGAACTCAGAACTTCCCCCCATCGGAACTTTTAATCCCTCTATTCTTCGCAGTTGCGGAACTTTTAGCGATTATCTTCTCCACTCACTGTTTAAAATGTTCCAATGGAAGCAAAAAGTTTAGCAATACGCATAACTATCGAAGGGGTCTTCCACCTGTTATTTATCTTCCATCTTTTAGTGGCCAATGAGATGTTCTAATCCTTTCCCAAGCCACCGAAACTAAAACTTAGTGATATTTTTATCAACCACAAAAGATTTCAAACTGTTAGTGATATTCATATTCCTCATTGCATGAATTAAATTCTTCATACAAAAATAAATTATCTTGGGAGATAACATCTAGCTCCTACTTGGGGATGGGAACCTCTCAGTGAGGTCCCAAGAACCCTAGACCAAAATGCCTTTCCATAAAAGAAACTAAGTAATTTAACACTATTTTTTATTGTTCCATTGGGAATGGAGTCTTATTCTAAAAGCAAAACAACCTACTATCTACTAATTTACAATCCTAAGGCCTCAAAGCCTCAAATAAAATAGAGTTTCAGGAACCACCCATTTATTGGGCCATGGAATACCTCTTCTCCTTCCAGATACTACAATTTGAAGGTGTTATTCTCATATACATGGCCTATAACAAAAGGGCCAATCCAAAAAGAGTCAAATTTCCCATGTTTGCCCTTGTCCTGTCTGACAGCATCCCACTTGAGGACCCAATCTCCAACCTGGAATTTGTCTGCCTTTGCTCTTTTTTCAAACATGCCCTTTATCCTCTATTGATGAGCTTCTAATTTTCCTATAAATTGCTCCCTGATTTGCTATAACTCCACTAAATCCATCATCATTCTCATCATATCATTTGGTTCATCCTCTTCTTCCTGAAAGAACTTTACCACTGGAAGGATGAGCTGGATAGGAAAGATGACCTCAGTGCCATAAACTAGTTTGAATGGAGAAGTACCTATGGATCTTTCATCTATCACCCTATCAGCCCATAAATCAAACTTAAGCTTTGAATCCCAGCTTTTATGATTTGTCTCTGGCATTTTCCTGATGATTCTGACTAAGCTTTTGTTGGATGACTCAACTAGGCCATTGCCTTGTGGGTAATAGGATGTGCAGTGCACCCATTGAATACCCATTGATTCACACATTCTACTAATGACCCAGCCTTAAAAGATGGTGCACTAATAGTTACTAACCTTACTGGGCAACCAAACCTGCTGAAGATGTTCTCATATAAGAATCTCATGATGAATTGATGAGTGGCGTTTCTGGTGGGTACTGCTTCTATCAATTTGGTAAAGTAGTCAGTGGCTACCAAGATCCATTTATATTTTCCACTGGAAGATGGATTTATTTCACCTATGAAATCCAGACCCCATTGTTGGAAAGGCCCATTCACTGTAACAGGCATAAGGGGCAAGGATTTGAGCTGATGCTTCCTTATAAATCTTTGACATTGGTCACAGGCCCTTACAAAAGTGCATACATCGGCAAAGAGGACTGACCAATAGTATCCTACTTTTAATATCTTGTGGGCTATGGTTTTCCAGTAGTGGTGGCCTTCACATGTACTGGAATGAAAGTGATGCATGACCTGCTCTGCTTCCTCTTTATCTAGACATCTTAACAAAATTCCAGACTGGTCCTTCCAATACAACAAATTATCAATTATGCAAAACTTAACAGATTTCAACTTAAGAGCTCGTGGTTGGTTAGGAGTACGATCAGGAGAAACTTCTAATTTTAGCAAAAATTGAATGATACCTGAGTACCACTCACATGAAGATATGTTCTTTGTTACTATTGGACTATTATTCTGATCTTGATTTACTTATGTTTCAGCTGCTACCATAGTCTGCACCTTTGTTGATCTGACACATGTGAAATTTATTCCCATCAGTTCATAGTTTTCTTTGGCCATGAGTTTGGCCAGACCTAATCCCTTTACCAGCTTGGTGGGTTTCACCTCTACATCAAACTCAGTGAGTTTGGAAATCCACTTAGATCTCTTCCAATCAATGTCAGGCTAAGTCAAAATATCCTTCACAGCAGCTGAAGGGACATATGCAATGATCTTTGCATGGAGAATGTAGATTCTGAAAGTCTTCAAAGATTTTATGAGTGCATAAGCCTGCTTCTCAATTGGGTCATACTTCAGCTCAGCATCTCTCAGCGTTCTGCTGAAGAAATCAATTGGATGATCAATACCTTCATCATTCTTTTGTAATGGTATGGCTGCCACTGTGTCATAAGATGCAAAAGAGAAAATGAAAAAACCCTTGGTGTATTCAGGACTAATCAAGGTTGGGGCCTCCATGATGGATTTCTTAATGTCTTCAAAATAATTTATTGCTTGGTCGGTCCACTTGATTTCTGCATCCTTTTTTAGCATGGCTGTTATGTGCTTTACCAGCTCGAAGAAATTAGGAATGAATCTCCTGACGAAGTTTAGCTTGCCTAAAAAGGACTGAATGTCTCTTTTTGACCTTGGTATTGACAGCTGCTGAATTGCTTCCACTCTTACCAGACCAATCTTTACACCTTTTTCTAAGACTATGTGGCCTAGGAGCTTTCCTTCATTAAGTGCAAACTAGGACTTCTTGGGGTTCAGTGATATTCCATACATTTTGCACTTCAGAAATACCTTCCTTAAATGTTGCAAGTGGTCATGATAGCTGTGAGAGTAAACTATTAAGTCATCCAAATATATCAGCACAAATTTATCTTTTAGCCCTACAAAAGCTAGGTCCATAGCTCTCTGAAAAGTAGCCCCAACATTTATTAGCCCGAATGGCATTTTAGCATACATGAAGGTGCCCTAGGGGGTGGTAAAGGCAGTCTTCTCTTGGTCATCTGGGTGCACATCAACTTGGTTGTATCCAGAGAGGACATCAAGGAAGGACATGACCCTAGCCCCCAAGACTTTCTACAGTAAGTGTTCCATCTTGGGCAGTGGATAGTTGTCTTTTTTGGAACACTTGTTCAGGTTTCTAAAATCCACACACAACCTGATTTCTCCATTTTTATTTCTTACCACTACTATATTTGTAATCCAATTGGAATAAATGAGGGGGCTTATGATCTTGGCTTTGCAGAACTTGTGGATCTCTTTCTCAATCACTGGTAATAGAATAGGGCTAATGGGTCTCAGATTCTGTTTGAAAGGAATGGTGTCCTTCTCCAAAGGAATCCTATGCTAGATGATGTTGGTGTCATATGATTTTACGTCACTATACTCCCATGCAAAGACATCAGCAAACTCTTTTATCAAGCTGCAATATTCATACTTTTGTTCAGTAGTCAGCCCAGTGGATAGATTTATCATTTTTGGATGGCTCCAGCTGCCTATGTTTTGTTCTTGGATAGTAGGATCTAGCTCCCTTTTGGAAGGATTGAAAGGGATGTCATTGTGATCAAATAGTTATTCCAATGGTACTAGACCTCGAGGTATGTAGTTGCTGGGAAATTGGACAATATTGTGCTCGGACACTTTACCTTTTAACCTGCGCTACTTGGATTCCTCCAGGTTAAGGTTTTTCTTGGTCTATGTGTATGTCAGAGAAATCATCCACTAACTGAAGGAATTAACTAAGCTCCCCATCATTTTCAAACACCCTCCAAAATTTTACATTGTCTAGAAGAGAGGGTCTATACTTGACCTAAATGTCATAGCTGACCTTAGGGGGTAAAGGAGGAACAAAGAGACTTGCAGAGATGGCCATGGAATCAGCCAGGTGATTCAAATCCCTAGGAATATATGACAGTTCAAAAAACATAAAGGAGTCTCTAAGTTTCCATACCTCATCCCTCTAAGCCTTCAATGTGATATTATTCATCTAAAAAGTGTTGTTGACTTGCTGTATGATGAGGTATGCGTCCCCAAAAATATTTATGCACGGGATCCCCATCTCCTTGGCAGCTTTAACTCCTAGCAGCAAGGCTTCATATTCAGCTATGTTGTTTGTGGTTTTGAAATCGAGCTTATAAGATAAGTGAATGTTATCCTTAGATGGGGAGATCAACACGATACTTGCGCTTGCTAAGTTTTGAGTGCTTTCCCCATCGAAATACATGGTCCATATCGCTGTTGTGACTTCTTCAGGCTGCAGACGGGTGGGCTCAGTGAGCTGAATGGATTTCTACTGATTATCATCTATTTGCAAGATGCAAGACCCAAAATTGGTGTCCACGGCATAGATTGGGTGATTCACTAAGCGGCTCTCATTGCTTATGATGTATGCTAGCTGATTTTCCCTGTACATTCTCTTGGTATTCACTCCGAACATGGGAATGGTGGCATATGTGAGATCCATCTGAAGGGTGCCACCCAATCTTTTGCTCCATGACCAGGACAGCAAGAGGCTGAATTTTGGAGGAATATCGGCCACTACGATGTCCATCATTACGCTTTTTGAAGGTAACTGAGTTAAGTTTACAGCAAGGTCTTTGATGAGGCCTAAGCACTTGACCTTCCTGGAGTCAAAGGAGAATAAATCATGGTAGGGCTTGGTAATGCTGAGGCTGATTTCATCCATCACAACCTTTGGCATCAGGTTATGAGAGGCTCTTGAATCCAGTAGACAGTTATGGAGGATTTTATCATGGATGTTCAAGGATATATAGAATGGTGGGCAGGAATCCTTGATCTCTTCGATCATGGGGCCCAGGGTTAAAATAGGCTTGTCATCTTGCAGGTTCACAATGTCAGTGTCATGGTGCACCTTGGGCTAAAGGGAATTCAGAATGGAGGTTTTAAATGCATCATTCTTCATCAACTCAATTAAAGGGTAAGGTATTTTCAACTCTTGAATTTCAAACTCAAGGTTAAAAGAATAATGCAGCCTATATGGAAACCTTAACTCATGAGATTTAGGTTTGAGTTGGACTTAATCAGGTGTGGCTGAAGGTGCTGGTTTATGCAATGCTTTGGATGGGACAACCACTTTCTTTGGTAAAACAACAACCTTTATAGCTGGTGCAGCAAGTAGCTTGATAGGTAAAACATTCTTTTTGAGGGGAGCAACCAACCTAGACCTCAGTTGGTAACCTCCCTAAGCATCAGCCTGATAGACAGCCTCTTCAGTGATCTGCTCATCAATCAGGGCTTCTTCATATTCTGCTTGTGTTGGAAAAGAGTAGTCCACCTCATCCTCCATGTGATGGATATTGTCTTCAACTTCTCCTTCTTCTTCAATAAACTCTGGCTCTTCTTCTAATACAACATTTTGAAATGGAGCCCTTATCCTTTGATATTCCCCTTAATTTCTCTCCCTTCTGTGAATTTGAACTGGGGGGTTTCCTCTTCTATAAGGAACAAAATTTGGGTTTCAAGGAGTGAAGTCACTTGGCCCCTTACCCCTCACCGGAAGATGTCCTTGGTCTTTCAATTTAGACATTTCAGCAGTCAGGTTATCTAAAAGTTTGGTCATTTTTTCAATCTTGTTCTCTGATGCAAAAGCCCCACTATAGACTGCTAGCTTCTTTCTCCTGTCTACCTTCCCTTTGACCTTCTGAGATGCCATAATGTTTGACTCTATCTCTAGGGCAGCATCCTGCATGAGTGATAAGGAGACATACCTCCTTTCTCTGAGAAGTAGGTAGAAGTTAGAGTCAAAGGCATTCACATAAGTTATCATAGTTGAGGTACCGATGGGCTTAATCTCAGTGGGGATCTTGCTGTACATGTTGCTGAATATTTTGGTAAATTTGGAGACATACTCACCATTTCCTCTTCTCACGTTGCTGAATTCTGTGATATAGTAGAGGTGGTCTCTCCTTTCTCCCCAATGCTTTAGGAAGATGTCATATAGGGCCTTTATGCCTACCATTGACCCAGCAGGCCGTTCCTTAAGCCACTTCCTAGCCTGGCCATCTAGGCTTTGCATAAAAACTCTAGTCCATACATCTTCGTGTTCTATATTTATATTTTCATCATAGCTATAAAAAGCCTCTAGATGTTCTTCAGCAGTGAAATCCCTTTCCTCGGTAAACTTATGCATATACTTGAGGTAATCCTTGGTAGGCATGGCTGCGAAAGGATTTGGCAAAATTAGGGGTGCATACCTAGATACCAGGATCCTTTCCATCTTGGACAATTGAGGGGTAGCCATATTGGAAATGTGTATGGAGAGGGATGTGGAAGGAAACACTGATGAGGATATTTGATAAGAAGGCGGTGGTATACTTATCCCAGTGGAGTCACCATGGATTGGATCTTCACAACAAACAGTGCTTGAAGATGCCCAAGCCCTAGATTTTTCTGATATATCTAAAAATTTCTGGGAGTTAAAAGTTTTAGCAGAATAAATAACAACATAAAGATTTCTTGAAATACCTGATGTAGCATTTTGTACAGCATTGCTGGTCTGTCTTAGTAAAGCCCTAGCTTTCCTCAAGATTTCTTCTAGATCTGAAACAGGTGTTGCTGGTGGCCCCTTTGGGTTTGCTCTGGTACTTGGTCTTCTTGAAGCCACCTTATATCAATGGAGTTTCTAGATAGATGATTACAACCGTAATAATGTCCAAGCTTTATCTATTGTCAAATATTGGATCTATGGTGTCTCCCAGGGAAGTTGAGCTTCGATATCCTCTCCTTGGCAACGACACCACTTTGTTATCACTCCAGGAAACTCCTCTAGATTGTAGCTCAAGGATGCCTGGTAACTTAAATTATTTTTAGGGTTTTCTGATATGGATCAATCCGGATAACCTATATAACGTCTCACTCTCAAGACATGCATGAAGCTCACTCAATTACAAGGATTTTAGTTACAACTCATTCAGTAGTTTGACAAAAAGGTGCAGGGGTGAAGAACTCACCAAGATGGCAGACTTGCACACCTAACACATGCATATAAATGGCTAAATCCTGTTGGGGATGGTATTTATAAATCAAATATCACTAAATAACCAATAGGAAGATAGCTATCAGCCTTTTAATAAATATGAAAATGACCTAAATGCACATTCAGGCAATAAACACAGTAAAGAAAGAGATGGCTGAACGAATCACAACAAAAGAGCTTATATTTAGAATAAACCAAATGAGACGCTTGATAATGGAATGGGCTTATAAATCCCCATATTTGAACCTTTATTATAAAAATATAATGGGCTTTATAGCCTTCTACAAAAATTAAAGATCCTGAAAATCCGATCTGTTTACACCAAAAATAATTGAAAGCGATAGTTTTTCCAGATTAGGGCTTCAAACCCTTGCTAACTATTTGTTTATCTACTGTGAATATCTAGTTCACTAAGTGATCTTTTAATGACTGAATAGGTCACTGATCATCCCCACTACTAGTTCAGTATCAAATTGCTTCCCACAGCCAGTGTATCAGCATTTAACTGAAGTTCATTTTCTTGTTTAATCCTCTAGATTTTCTGTCTTGTCGCTGCAATCACTGATCAAGGATTTTTCTTTTAGCTCATCGGTGCTCCAAGTCTCAACACCACTGCTGTTTTGGTGCTCCAAATCTCAACGCTAGCGCTCTCCATCACCAACTCGTCGGTGCTCGGGAGCTGAAATACTTATGCATTGGAACCTTTTATCTGAACTCTGTCATAGCTTCAGAGGTGAAACAAACTAATTGTATTTCTGCCAGAAGTTGATTGTCAAAGGAATCAGGGCATTAGTATTCTATGCTACCGATGGACAGTATTGTTATTCGCTGATGCACACAACTATTACTCGAAATGATTTTCATAATTGATCAGAAGCCTCATTCGTCGCCTCACCGACACTGCGGAGCTACTTGGCTTTATCTCGTCGATATGTAGTGCTTAGAACCTTCGATCATCGATGAGTCTATATTGTCTTCAAAACCCGTAGTCTATATTTCTTCCACCATTGCGTCTCCTCAAAGGACTAACTCACTGAACTATAGTCTGTACGTCTTTCGATCACCAATGATCTTTTGTTGTCGCGTTATCGAAATCTTTTTCAAGTTATTGGAAGCCTTAGTCTGTTTTTCTTCCCCTGTTGCGGCTTCACAATGAACTATTTGGCCGACAGTTAGTCTTTTCAAGTTCCAACTTCTGATACTTGACTTCGGCAGAATTTAGTTCTTCATATCACTGACATTTTGGCACCTTTCAGCTTTGCCTCGTCGCTACTTAGTCCTTAGTTTTCCAATCTAATTTCATCGCCATCGCTATCAGAGGTCAGTATAAGTCTGAAGCAGAATGCTTAGTCACTATCTTCCCCATAGTTGCGGCGTTGTAGTGAACTACAAATCCGCAACGTTGGTGTTTGGAACTTAGAACTTTCCCCCATCGGAACTTTTAATCCCTCTATTCTCTGCAGTTGTGGAACTTTTAGCCGCTATTTTCTCCGCTCACTATTTAAAATGTTCCGATGGTAGTGAAAATTTTAGCAATACGCCTAACTACGAAAGGGTTCTTCCAACTGTTATTTATCTTCCATCTTTCGGTGGCTAATGAGATGTTTTGATTCTCGCCCAAGCCACCAAAACTACAACTTAGTGAGATTTTTATCAACCATAGAAGCTTTCAAACTGTTAGTGACATTCATATTCCTCATTGCATGAATTAAATTCTTCATACAAAAATAAATTATCTTGGGAGATAACACAACATAAACCTTTCAGAGAATGGGCCACACTAATCAAAAAATCCAAAACTGAGTTTTCACACAATTCCTTTTTCACTATGTCTTCTTCACTAAAAGATGAAATAAATGTTTTGCAACTGAGCTCAACAAGTGAGAATCAGACTGTCAAAACCACCAGACTCAACAATCAAGCACTCAAGCAAAACACACTAAATTTTTTCAGAGAAAAAAAAACATCAAAAAATAAATATGCAAGCAGTATAATGACCTACCTCGGCGCAGAGAAGCAGGTTGCACCAGAGCGTGGTAGGGGTATCGATGCATTACTTCCACAGTAACAAGGCATGAACGACACTCTGTATAAACTGTAAAAAGGTGCCGGAGGAACTGACTTCCAAGAGGGAAAAGGCGCCTATGAGGCAACGGTGCTCTGTCAGATAAGGCTAAGTGCGCCGAAAAATCTATGGATGGAAAAAAGTGAATATCTGCACAAGAAACCAAAAAAATGGAATGATTTGGACTGACAGAAGTAAAAGCAACTTCCAAAAAAAATAAATTAACATATAAACAAGATGGATCACTCACCTTATCCACTAAAATGAGCTAAGGAAGAGAATGTAAACTTCGTAAGCGAGAAAGTTACCGACAATTGTATATCTAACTAGATATGCTCCAGATCTGATTGGATCTACCCCAGATCTAACTAGATTAAGCTTTCCTCGGTGGATTCACCAATTTTGTTTCAAGGAATTTTGTAACTGGTGTAGACAATGCTTGTTCCTCTACCCTATATGATGCAAGTGTAGAACAAAAGAAACACAAAAGCATATCCTTCCCCTAGATAATCAATTTAATCAACCTGAAATTAAACTCATACATTATATCTGAGTGTTCTTTGTCCTTGTTCCAAAATTCCTTCTTGCAATCTTTAATACCTACAAAAGAGATCAAAAGACAAAAGCACAACATAAGAGCATCATGACAAATCAATTATCTATGCTAGTGATGAAGGAGTATAACAACATTTAACTGATATTAACACATTAAATACGGGAAAGGGTAACACTTTTGTATTAATAATAAAAGAGAGTAAATTTATAACCATAAATCCTTGATGTTGCTATCTTTATTCTCCATAAAAGATCTACAATCCTTCACACTTACAACAATCTCTTCACACATAAGCTCACTCTATCTTGCCTCTAAACTAGATCTCAGTCCAACAGCATAAGGGTGCTTTCTTTGACCCCCTTTAGTCACTCCATGAAGGATCAATTTATACACCATATTTCATGATATTCACTTAGGAAATGGATAGGAGGTGATCCCAATAGGTTTAGAAGGAAAATTCCACCTCTCCCTAGCTAGTAGGAACCAAATCCATGGAGGATTTTGCAAGGAATATTCTAGAATCTTCTTTTTTCATGTTTTAGGTCCACTGGTGCACTTGGTTTCAGGTGAAACAACGCCAATGATTTTTATTCACAAAGGAAGAGCATCAACGATGCTTATTTCCAATATACAAACAAGAGTTGACGATTTTTGCTCCATAGGACAATGCACCAACGACGCTCTGTCATGACTGAGAAAAGGCGTCGGTCAACCTAAGGGTGGAAAAACGTTACCAAAGAAATTTCAAGCTAATCTTTCTGAAGGGTCATCAGGCACTGGTGTATTTTTCAAGTGCAACAAATGGGGTGGTGAACAAGGTAGGTTTGGATTGACAGGAATCAGAATCAGAATCAGAGGTAGTATATGGCTCCGAAGGTGGTGAACAATGTCGAATATGGATCCGACGGTGACAGTTCAGGGAATCAAACTAGGGGTAATGGCCCTTGATCCTATGTGACTAGCATGGTGGAGCTATAATGATGTGATGGTGTGTTTTGTTGTGTATGTATGTGTAAGAGAGTCAAATGCATTCTCAAAAAACCGACTACAGCTGAGTGTGAAAAAGGAGAGCGAACAAATGTGGCTCACAAGACAAAAATCAAGCTCTAAAATTGTGTTGCAATAGCATGTTACAGTAGGATATTCTACAATAAAGTGGACATAAATCCAACAAACAAAACTACCTATAAATACAAATGATTCACTAACCTATGGGGTGTTAGGATTTATAATTCTCCCTTGAACAAACTGTCTATTAGATTATTTTATCCTAACTTAGGAGTTTTATTTAATTCATTAATTCCACTAGTTCCATTGGGTCCACATGGATTAATGGGTCCACATGTACTAGTTATTAGAGTGTGAGGAACACTGCTAGAGGCTAACTGCCTTTGACTGCACTTGCATGCATTAGTTTAGGCGCCTCCTAGACCAATCCCTACATTTTACGAGCCACTGGGAGTTCCAACACCAACCTCCTTCAATAAGTTGGAGTTGGAACTATTTAAGCTTAGTTATTTTACAGTTACATTCAGTTAGATCACAATCAGTTCAATTAGCGCTAGTTATGCATGGCTGCATGTGGATTAGGTGCCTTTTCTCACCTACCACTTCAATTAGACTAGGTTAACTGTTTATTAGTAATTGTGTGAGTTGTTTAGACATATGGAGTTAACCATTTGGACTCTGATATTGATTGAGACATCATGAGTTAGCTATTCAGTTAGGTAGAGTCACATCCAGTTGGTAGATTTGAAGTACTCCCTAATGAATTTGAATTCTTCCTTATGTAACATTATTGTAACAATGGATTGATTAATGACAATGATACTATAATTATCTGAAATATACTCATATGTTTCCTATGTGGTTTGATTTGTTCAATGTGTATCTTCATTCTCCCTTTACTGCATCAATAATATTGGACTGCTTGATGATATAAATGGCGCAACAATTTTAACATGGTATCAGATCTATCTCAACCAAGCTTCATGTCTGTCTACTCTCCATTGAACACCAAAAGCAGCTAGGTTTCCACATACATCCCACAAAGGGTACCTTGCTTCCTCTGAATTTATTCAGAGTGATGGTGGAGGCGTGATGGACCTTGATAAATTTTTTATGTCGAGAGGGAAGGAATGATTCTAACATAGCTCAAATGTTTTAGTGTTTTGTAGCGAAAATATACAGGTGCTACGTAGCTTGTGTGAATATTTGTGTTTTTCCAGCAAGAGAATTATGGATTCTCTACCTTATTCTCCTCGGATCCTAACACCCTTCAACTATCTTGATTGGAGGGAAGATATGCAGCTGGCCTTGCACAATATTGTCTACTATAGGATAATACTTGGAAGGGAGGTTGAGCCTCATCATGTAGTTGAGAAAAACAATTTTATGAACTACTTAGATGAAGCTTTCAGTTCTCTATGCACTCATACATCCAGAGATATCCTCTTCCACCTTGAAGGTTTGACGACTCCCATAGAATCCTGGGAGAATATTGAAGACTTGTTTGGAAAACAAGATGGGCTTCAGGGACACCTCCTGGAGAATGAGCTGGCAGCCTTACATCCCAACAATTTCAAAAAAGTAGAGCAATTATTTACTAAATTCAAGGCTCTTGCACTCCATTGTAGAAAGTGCGGGATAGAAAGAGAGGATGAGAAAAATGTGCTCTCCATTCTCAGCAAACTCGGCCCAGAGTATTCTGTATTTTTCTCAATCTTCCATTCGAAAATGGATTCATTTCCGGATTGGAAAATTCCTTCAAGGAGCAAGAGAAGTTGATCTGGATGGAGTCATCAAGACCTCCAAATATCAATATCTCCTAGTGATAGACTCTACCAAAGGGTAAGCTAAAGGGAAATCAAATTAGAAGGAGCCTAAAGCAGCTGATTTGAAGCCTAAAAAGAATCAGATGAATTACGAAGGAACCTCAGGCTCTAAGAAAAATAAGTTTGATAAGAAGATATGTCCCTATTATGTGAAGGGTTTCCATATTGAAGATCATTATATGAAGAAGCATATTGACCAACTTTCATCTCTCCTCAAGAAGCATAACATTGCTCTATCACAAGGAGAAAAAAATCCTGATGAAGAACCACATACAAAAGATAATGAAAGGTTCCATACTTTGAAAGCTATCCTTAATCATTCAACAACATACATAATTGATTCTGGAGCATCCAACCACATGGTTTCCTCCAAATAATACTTCTCTTCCCTCACACTATCAAATGGGCCTAATATTCACATGGGAGATGATTCCCAAATTCTAGCAAAAGGAAGGGACTCAGTTAGAGCGAATCATGGTGAGTTCAAGAATGTCCTCTATGTTCCCTTCCTTGCAGCTAACTTGTTGTACTTTTATGAAATGACTCATAGAGGCTCTCCCAAGAGAGTTACATTCAATTCATATGCAATTGAGATTACAGAAAAATACACTGGACAACTCATAGAAAAAGGTATTGCAAAACACTCTACTAAAGCTTATGAGTTCTCACATTTTTTACTTGTCTCTCCTCCTACAACTTAATTGTCTCATCCTAACAACACCATCAATATTTGGCATGAGATATTTCACCATCTCAATTTCAAATATCTCCATCAAATCCACAATTATAAAATGGTTGAAGGTTTTCCCTCCATCCAAACTTCCGATGGAGTATGTGCTGGTTGCTTGGTAGGTAAGCATCCAGGGAAGATGTATGATGTTGGGAAGGAACATAGAGCTGCCTATATACTTGATTTGATACATATTGATGTAGCTGGACCTATGCCCACAAAATACATTAATGGTTGCAGTTATTTCCTCACCTTTATTGATGATTGTTCTAGGTACCGCTAGATCTACTTCATGAAACAAAAATCAGAAGTTTTTGAGACTTTTAAATTTTATAAAGCTATGGTTGAGAACAATTTTAGTAAGAAAATCAAGTCTATAAGATATGATAAAGGAGGAGAGTAAATAAAAGTATAATTCCATAATTTTTGTGAATCAGAGGGGATTCTAATGGAACACTCAGTTCTATACACACCATAGCAGAATGGTGTGGCTGAGAGGAAGAACATATCATTGAAGGAGATGGCAACATGCCTTCTCCATGCCAAACATATCCATCCTCTTTGGGATGAAGCTATAAAATGCACTTCATATTTGCATAATAGAGTGCCTCATAAGTCAGAGGTTGGGGCCACTCCATTCGAAGCACTGCACGGGTATAATCCCAATGTCTCTCATTCGAGAGTTTTTGATTCCCAATCTTGGGCCAGAATACCATTTGACAAGAGGAAGGCCTTTCAAGCCCAAAGTAGTGAATGCATTCTGCTGGGATATGCAGAAGATGAAAAATCTTACAAATTGATGGAGTTTGCAACCAAGAGATGCTTCATTGAAAAGAGTGTTCAGTTTGAAGAAGATCAGTTGTATGACACACCACCATTAGCAATACAAGAAGGTATAATCATTTCTCTGCCATTTTTTTATGATGATGATTTGCTATAGGTTTCAGATTCAGATGAAGATGATCAAATCCATTATGATCCTATTATTGAGACTAAATCTCATGAGATTCTAGATTCAGATCCAGTATCCATTCCAAACCAAAATACTAAGCCCAGATGGGCTCAAAATCTCCTAGATGCAATTGGAAATGGTGCTGGAAATCCAAAAGATAGAAGAAGAACTAGGTCCCAGTATCATAATGAACATGTTGCACTATCTCTCATAGATTCGATCCCTACAAAGTGGTGCAACAAAATTCTAGGTTGGTGCTACTTGATGATGGTGAATGATCAGCTACATGTCCCACATAAGAAGAAACTTGATCATTCCCTGTCTTCACCATCCAGAAGAAACATACAAAGTTGTCAGTTCATAAGAACATTGAGAGGTTCACATGCACAACTTCAGGATACTGCTACACAGATGGACCATGCTGCTACATAGAGCTACAATTTTGCAGCAATGTTTTGATCAAGTTATTTTTCTAAGGAGGAATCTTCTTTCTTCTAGAGATAGCTAGCGTTTTCCTATTTCTTCTTATTTTAAGGGGGGGTTTTCCCCTGTTTCCTCAGTTGTATTAAGAAACATTTTATCTTTTAGATTGTATATGAGTGACTTATGACCACAATTGTTCAATTTAGGGTTCAGGGGGGTGCTAGGATTTATAATCCCCCCTTAACCAAACTATCTATTAGATTATTTTAGCCTAACTTAGGAGTTTTATTTAATTAATTGAGTCCACTAGTACCATTGGGTCCACATGGACTAATGGGGCCACATGTACAATTACTAGAGTGTGGAGAACACTGCTAGACGCTAACTATCACTGGTTGCACTTTCATGCATCGGTTTAGGCACCTCCTAGACCAATACCTACATTTTAGGATCCACTGGGAGTCTCGACACCAGCCTCCTTCACTCAATTGGAGTTGGAACTAGTTAAGCTTAGTTATTTTCCAGTTACATTCAATTATATTACAATCAGTTCAATTAGTGCTAGTTATGCATGGTTGCATGTGGATTAGGTTCCTTTGCTCACCTACCACTTTAGTTAGACTGAGTTGTTTAGACATCTAGATTTAACCATTTGGACTCCAATATTGATTAAGAAATCCTGAGTTAGCTAGTTAGTTAGGTAAGGTCACATCCGGTTGGTAGATTTAAATTCCTCCCTAATGAATTCAAATTCTTCCTTATGTAAAACTATTGTAACACTAGATTGATTAATGATAATGATACTGTAATTATCTGAGCTATACTCATCTGTTTCCTGCGTGGTTTGATTTGTTCAGTGTGTATCTTCATTCTCCTTTTACTGCATCAATAATATTGGACTCATTGCTTGATGATCTAAATGGCACAACAATTTTAACATGGGGTATGAGTGCAATCAAACTCCTAGCTACAAGCTGGAAGCCCCTCACAAATTCTATCCTCTGTAGGGTGATGAAATCCCAGTCAAACAATAAAAAATGGAAGAATAAAATGCTAATAAAATCCCACTACAAAGAGGTACCTAGAGTTAAAGAGCCATACATCGAAAGGAAACTAGGATACCTCATTCGTGACAAGTCCGGAGTGGTTTACTAGAACTTCAACCCTTTGGCCCTCGACACCCACTATACTCCGGCATGCATGAGGAGGACTATGAAGGGTTAGCCTTCGGTGCAAAATGGAGTGTGGTATTCCACCCTAACTTCTAGAACCCCTTCATTGTGGATTACTCCCGCAGAGTGGGGGGGGATTTGACAGATTGGTCATGACCGTGTCAACAAGTACAAGAGGATTTTGGTCCCCTAATGGAAAAAACTATGTCTTGAATGTAAGTGACAAAGGGGTGTTGATTGGATTCCTATCCCCAATGTCCTAACTTAACTACAAAATTGTTTTGGTCCTCAAATGAGGTTACAATGTTGGTTGTATTAAGTTATTTTTTAGGCTATCTTGGGGACATGAATCAAGCATTTTTTCTTTAGGGCATGAGATGTGTGCAAATGATGTGTATAAACCCCAGCGATCTCATGACCGAGACACAAAAATCCAGATAAATAACAGCTAATGACAGTAAATATCATGCAAAAACACAACTAATTCTTCCATAACATAAAATAAACTTAAGTAAATGAAAGCCTAAGGATATGACCAAGATGTAGGAAATACACTAGGGGTATCAACTACAAAGATCGAATCAAGAGGCCCACATAAAAGGTAAAGAGGACAAAAAAACTAACCAAGGGGCTGTAATGGATCAGATATGGACATAAACAAGTCAGGAAGGGGTAAAACAAAAACAGGGGGTCTTGAACAAGGATCTCAAACACTGAAAAGGACTAAAAAACTGCAGGTCACACCTGTCAGCAGAACAAGTGCGATCCGGGTCACCCATAA
The DNA here is from genome assembly GCA_001517045.1 of Pseudotsuga menziesii. Taxonomy (NCBI): domain Eukaryota; kingdom Viridiplantae; phylum Streptophyta; class Pinopsida; order Pinales; family Pinaceae; genus Pseudotsuga; species Pseudotsuga menziesii. The sequence goes on along the minus strand of LPNX010163431.1, from coordinate 508,158 downwards.
CTTTGAAATAGTCACGATCGAGGAAAAAAAATAGTTGAAATATTGAGATTGCATAAAACAGGGGTTTATGCGTTATAGGTCTCACAAAATAGGGTCACAGAAGCGACCGAGGTTGCTCTGAAAGATGGGACAAGCGCGATATGGATTGATGGTGTTATACCCAAATCCTGTCACCAACATGTGATAAGATCCTTAACACCTATGTTTTCCCTAAATCCAAAAATTGGAGTCGAAACATGCTCTGGATGTCAATTTTACATAAAAAACACTAGCACTGCTTTTTCCCTTTAGCTAATGAACGGTACCTTGTTCAGCACCGCCTGAGTCTTGTTATAGAAAAGCAGTGCCACTGTGTATGTGCTTTGTTCATGAAGCAGTTCTTACCCTTCACCGCTCTGTCATAAAGGAATATAAGCGGTACCCTTGGTAAAATGGGAAAAAAGAGGTTTTTTGAGGTTTCTAGAACATGAGCCTTGTGTCCTCCCTTATCCCTATCAATATGGTTTGGTTGGATTCAAGATCCCTCTTGGTAGGATCTTATTGCCACCTCACCCACAATTCTCTCAACTATCCCTATCCATTGATCCCTATAAATACAAGCTCATGTCCCATGGTTGAGGGAGAGAAATGAATGGTAATGTTATGCTATTGAATTAACTATCTAGCCCAATCCATTGGAGAGCACAAGAGAGCAAGTTGGATATATCGGGGATGAGGTGTTTGTCTTGTGGAGGAGTTTTTCAATGCTAAGGAAATGGTTGTAAGCTTCTTCATTGATTTCTTAATGCAAAGCTGATTTCCATCCCACATATCTGTTGTATTGATCTCGCATGTATATGTTACCGGATTCCTTAGTCACTAGTATGGATGTATAAATAATGTTCTGGTAGCTTTTATGTTCTTGTTTGTTTGACATGTTCTGTAGGTACACATGTTCATCATCAAAGAATTATTCTAGGTGTTTACAACATTAAGGGAAGGTTTTCATCCTTTTTCGTTCACTTATTTGTTCTGGATCTGAACCATTAAGACCAGAGGAACAACTTCTGTCCGCAGAAGGTGCAATATTCCTGACAACAAATATGGTGACTCCATTGGGGAACAAAGAAAATTTCAGTTGATCTGGTCTTCCTTAGTCCTTGAACACTTGTTCGAATCCAGGTTCCATTCTGTAACTCTCTTCAGACAGATCTGCCATCTGACATAGTGAAGTTTGGTTTGAAACTTTCAGATCTGAACTACTTTGACTTTATATGCTCTGTTTTATTGTCAATTCATCAGTATTTATCTTGATATGAGCAATTTTTTACTTGAAATCTCGTTCTCTTTGTGTTTTGGATATATTCAGGGAACCGTGCATGTGTTGTAGGCAATAAGTAGTGCCACCACCTGAACCCTGTTATCCATAAGTGGTACCACCACCTGAATGCAGTGATCCAGAAGTAGTGCTCTTCAAAAACCGCTCTGTCCAAGACCCATCCAGCACGGTGCCAGGTAGGCCTTGTTCCAGAACTTGATTTTTTTTATTTTTTGCAAAAGTAGGGTTTTGCTTGCTTTCAGCCCTGCACTGTCAAGCTTGTTTGTTTGAATCTGGATGCTCATGGTTGAAAATTTTGTGGTGAAAATATGTTTGATTGAAATAATTCAAAAGCTAAGTTAGGATTGTTGATTATTCATTTGCTTTCATGCTTGTTGGTTGTGATTCTGAAAGGAATTGTTGAAAACTTAGGTTTCAGTTAGATGTCTTTTCATTTCATTTATAAATACTGAAAGAAAAACCACTTGATTATCATCTTAATTTCATTTTTTCCATAGAGGACTTCTTTTTGCTTTTAAAAAATAATTTTTTTGTTGAGATCAGGTCATTATTTTTACTGAGTATAGGGCATTGGATCTCTGATTAGCCTCATAATCTTTTAGTTTCCCTTTTTTCTTTTGTCTCTCTTGCATTAGTACTGTCTCATCAAAAGAAAAAATAGTGTATTTTTAAGTTAGATCTATCTATGTTTCAAAGAAAGATCGAAAAAATAGATTGCATATGCATGTAGAGTGCTTGTTGTTTTTCTTTTAGGAAAGGAGACTCTCACCCATCTGATTGCTTTCAAAAAGAAAAATGAGTTTGGAATGTGTTGCTTGTCTTTGGATTTTATTTCTTCAAAGTAGTTGTTTGGGAATTTTTGGTTTTCAAAAAAAAAGGAAAATACTCTCTCTCCCTCCCGTAAGTAGGCATACCTCGAATGGTAAAGTGAAATATTTGCATCTACATATCTGCATGGTTTTACTTTTTTCTGTCAAAATTCCATGCATTCACCTAACAGTCCACTTTAAAATTAACAGTATTTATAGGCTTAAAATTTAGATAGAAATTTGAGTGATAGGCTAGAGAGGTGTTTGGGCATCATTAAGCGTAGGAGCTATCGTTACTCATCCGCACTACATCCCGGGACTCGCGCAGTTCTTCCATGTACCATCGGTCTATCGAATGGACTTTCATGTACCCTTGAGGTATATAGAAAGGTGCTTCACATACTCAATTGTATATAGGAAGGACCCTTGTGAATGGTTGTGAATTAGACAACACTACTACCAATTTGAGCTCTCACGTACCTTGCGTATATTGGGAGACCCCACTATGATACCTTATCTATTTGAGAAAATCCCTTTGTCCATCTTACTTGGAGCCATACACCAAAAAAAAATTGGGGAGATTACTACACACGTACCCTTGTGGTATATCACGAGTGGCACCTTCTTGACAATCCTGGTGAGAGACCGGAATATATGAACTCCTCCTATCATTCAAGTTTGCTTGTTTGGCCTGTAGCTTGAGTAGGGGAATTTTGGTGTGTTTTTTCTAGTTTTGAAACCATAGGTTAGATAAGAACTGTACAAACTGGCTGAATTAAGACAGTCCAGAAGAGTACGGGGCTTTCCACCTGATTTTAGTCCTGTTTCGGGAGAAGATCCTATGGAATCTATCGACCAAGGAGCTGCTACCAACTCCCAAGCAAGAGAAAATGTGGTTGCCGAAAGTGAAGATCCATATCCTTTGCACGGTCCTCCCTTGGCTCAATAAAATTCTAGGGGTAATACTTCTTTCCATTCTCCCATAGAAAGCTATGTTGATAATACTACCCATCCATATTATGGTCCCAATGCTCTGTTTTGGGATACCTCTATGGGACAGGCTATTGCTTCATTTAGAACCTGTCCAACCTCTTCTGAAGAAATTTCACCAAATGAAGAAGAACGTAGAAAATACCAGGAATCTATTATCCATGAAAGAGAACTTGAGAAGAAAATAGATAACATATTGGGTACACCACCACCTCACTCAACAATTGTTCCTCGTAATACGAACCCTTGGCCTGTGGGATATCGCTCACTTGCTGATTCTATGAAACCCATTGAACCTATTCTAGATCATGCTACGACTCCGCATAACCCAGGTCAAACTACCAACCCCATAACTCCCATATTATGTCTATTCCAAATCCTCCTGGGTCTTCCACACCTGGGGAACAACATTCAATTCTTGTTTCATCAACACCTTTTAGTGTCGAGGGGTAACCCCCGACATGACCTACGTTACCTATCACTGGAGTTGTATATAGTAATGGAAATACCTCTAGTATAGAGAAAATTGTAGTCTAAGTCCATCCTACACATACAAATATGGTTAACCCCCCATCCAATTCAGGTTAGCCCTTGGAGCACAACTTGTAAGCAATCAAACCTCTTGGGGGTATGGTTACACAACAAATCAAGTACCTGTAGGAAATATCAATTACCAAACCACCCCTACAAGAATGCCTTATGCTAGAATTCCATATCCTAGTAATACTTTCACTCTATGGGGGAAACCCAACTAGTCCTACATGCTAGCTATGCGAGGGATACCTATACATACTGCAGGGGGTGTCGAAGGACCACCTTACGGAGGTGCTCCCTCTGGGGGGCCTAATGGTCCTGGAGGTCCTGGTGGATTTCCTCCTTATGGTCCTAATGGTCTTGGAGGGCCTGGTGGCTTTCCCCCTTATGGTCCTAATGGTCCTAGAGGGCCTGGTGGCTTCCATCCTTATGGTCCTAATTGTCCTGGTGGGCTTGGGGGGCCTGGTGGCTTCCCTCCTAATGGTCCTGGAGGGTCTGGTGACCTTCCTCCTAGTGGTTTTGGATGATATAGAGGTTTACCTCCTAGGGTTCCTGGAGGGTAAGGTGGTCCTCCTCCTAGTGTCCCAAGTGGTCCTGGTGGTCCCGGCGGTCCTGGTGTTCCTGGAGGCCCTGGTGGTCCTCCTCCTGGAGGCTTCGGTGGTCCTAACAGTCTTGATCCTAGAAATCACCACCATGTGGGTGGGTCTTTCGTCGCTTCTTCATCACAACAACCATTTCAACAACCTGTCTATCAATTTACTTATGGTCCTATTGGTACTTATATGCCCTATCAATACTACCAGTATGTACAACCTAATCGCCAGTTACCTTTTCTATCAACTTTGGAATTTCCTGATTTGTCCAAGTTGATTAATGATCCTATTTGACATAACCCCTCGAGGCCTACCATTCCAGTAAAGTTACCATCAAACATTCCAAAATTCGATGGGAAGCAGGGAGATGATCCAAAAAACCATGTCATGACATTCCATTTGTGGTGTTCTTCGAACTCCCTAATGGATGATTTAGTTCATTTAAGACTCTTCCAGCGAACTTTGAACGGTACCACAATGAAATGGTACATTGAAATTCCACAACATTCATTTGTGGATTTTGTTTCTTTGGTAACTGTCTTTCTTACACACTTTCAACTTCCTATCTATTATGAAACCGGTACAGATCTCTTAACTTCTCTGCTTCAGAACACCTCCACACACATATTAGATCATATCCATGAGTGGAGAAGGTGGCGAAGACTTATTAAGGCTCCTATCCTGGACCAATTGTTAGCTTATTGGTTTAGTAAATCTTTGTTGCCTCCAAGCACCTGAGATGTGGCTATGGGCGGTGTCGTTACCGAAGAGAAAGCCATTAGTCAAGCCCAATATGTGGACTTGGTATATTCCTAGTCTGGAACGTTGTATGAATTGATCCCTCAAGCTCCTCGCCCAAGCATCGATCTTGCCAAGCCAACAACAGAAACCCCTGTTGATGGGATTGTTGGTTCAATCCAGTCCCTGTCGACAGCAAAACCTGCCAAGCAACCCCAGAATTCCACCCCTACACCTTCAAATCCCAAGGTTTCCACCGACGTAAATTCCATTAAGAGTACACAAACACCCAATAGCAGCAAAAAGAAAGGTAAAGTAAAAAACAAAAAACCTGGAAACCCGCAGGAGTATCCAAAACCATCCATCAACAAAAATGATAAAGGGAAAAGAAAAGTGAAATATCCATGTCTACTATGCAGAGGCGACCACTTCATGAAAGAGTGTCATTGTCGAAGAAATCAATCAATTTCTAAAAACTAATCTCACACCAGCAGTTCTCATGGATCCTTTTCCCTCTCAACAACAGCTGATAGACCACATGTCTAATCAGGGAAATTCTAGTTCTTCATAGGAAATTCGCATGATGTCTTCGGACACTATTAATTTACAAACTTGAAGTCAGATTTATGACAAATGCATAGACAAGAAAGAAGACAATTCTTCTTCAGGAAAAGCTCCCTCTACTGGTTCTCCTGAGTCCTCGTCTACTAGTCCCCTAACCATCGAGAAAACTAATCTCGACATGGTTTTGTGCCCACCCAAGAGTACTCTTAGGAAGGTTGTTTTTAATCCTAATGCCCGAGCTGCCCAATTTTATAATGTAGTTGAATATATTGCTCAAGAACCATGTGCAATGTCTACCTTGGAAGTACTCCAAAGTTGTCCAACGCAACACAAAAACTTGTTAACCGTGTTAGGAGCTTTAGACCTAGACAACACTAATTTGATTCATTTTAATGTCGAGAACTATAATTATAGACTACCTCACAAACTTTCTTTCCAAATCATAAATAAAGTAGTTAGAAAGAAGATTTTTAGAACTGTCTTAGATGAAGGAGCTTCAACTTCATTTTTGTCCTTGTCTTGTTGGAAATCTATTGGCTCTCCCGAGCTTGTAACATCACCAACAAATATGAAAGCCTTTGATGGATGAGGTTTCCAGCCCCATGGTCTCATACCATCCCTTTTAGTCGAGCTTGGGGGAAAAATTGTTTCAATTCAAGTGGAAGTAGTAGATGCCCCGTTAGACTACAACCTCCTATTAGGAAGAAATTGGTTTTACACCATGACTGTTGTCGCGTCAATGGTATTTCAAACAGTCCAATTTTCACATCTTGGGAGGATTGTAACCATTGAACAGCTCGCTTTTTGTACACCGGATGTTACCACCCCCACAGCTAATAACATTCCTATGTTAGGCCAGTCCCCTCCTCCTTACCAGTAGATTGCGGTAGGCATGTTGAAGGATTCTTCCCTTATGGGGATTTTTCCATTAAACCCTCCTAACATAGAAATGGTGACGGTAAATATGATTTCTTCATTTGATTATGATCCAAAGGGAAAATAAAATATTATGTCCACCTCATTGAGTTTGCATGAAGCAATTTACAATGTTATCCAAACCCTTTCTAATGACCACACTAATGACCTTCATCTGGTGGCTTCAGACCCTTACCACCTGTCTTACTGGTTAGAACCCTCGCTTCCTACTCTGGATTATCTCTCCCAGACTTTTCCTTCTGATGAGTCCATTATGGATATTATGATTATTAATGAACCTATATGGGAGGATCATCACCATAGATCCTCGTTCCTCCCCAATACCAGTTCAGCAGACCATGATTTTTGATCCCTTTTTACTACTGATATTGTCAAAACACCTCAAACTCCTATATTTTTGTAGAACATGGATTCTGAAGGAAACCTATGCAACATTACTAAAACAAATCCAATTGACATATCATCCAAGCCTGGCACCCTTGAGCATGTTCATATTGGGTAGAACTACTCAGCAGAAGAATCTGAAGCATATAGAGCAATTTTCAAATAATTCCAAGATGTCTTTTCCTAGTCCTATGAATAAATTCCTGGGATAGACCCATCCATTGTGGTTCATGAAATAAAAACCTATCCCACTGCAAAACTTGTCAGGAAAAAACTGAGACAAGTCCATCCATCGAAAGCCGCAACTATCAAAGATGAAATAGAAAAACTTCTAAAAGTAGGGTTTATTTATCACGTACCGTTGATGGAATGGGTATTGAATATCATCCCTGTCAATAAAAAGAGGGGCACCATTAGAGTCTGCATCGATTTCAAATATTTGAACAAAGCTTGTCCCAAAGACAACTTTCCCACTCTACATAACGACCTGATTATCGACAATTGTGCTAGAAGTGTCATCTTCTTGTTTATGGATGGATTTTTGGGTTATAATCAGATTGAGATTTTACCCACCGATCAGCACAAGACAAAATTTATTTTCCCATGGGGAACCTTTGCATACAGGAAGTTACCATTCGGCCTAAAAAACACTGGAGCCACTTTCCAGCGTGCTATGTCCTATGTGTTTCATGATATAAAACATATTGTAGAACCGTACCTTGATGACCTCCCAGCTCATTCACAGCGATGGGAGGACCACCCTGGTCATCTTAGAGACATTTTCCTAAGATGATGTCATTATAACATACGACTCAATCCTCATAAATGTGTTTTTTGCGTCAAGAAGGGATTCCTGTTAGGTTTTGTAGTTTCTAAGGATGGCATTTGGATAGATCCATTGAAAATTGCCACTATTCTAGCCCTACCAGCCCCAGCCAACCTTCTATAACTCCAAAGTTTGCAAGGGAAGGCAAACTTCCTCCACTGTTTCGTTTGCAATTTTGTAGAGAAAACATACGGTTATATGCGTCTCCTTAAGAAGGACACTCCATTCTTTTGGGATGACCAAGCCCAACAGGCCTTTGATAATATTAAACACGCTCTGACTCACTCACCCATGATACACCGCCCAGATTATTCAAAGGATTTTCTCTTATACATTGCTGCCTCCACTACTACCATCGCTATGGTTTTGGTGTAGGAGAATCTCGATGGTTAGGAGCACATGATCTATTATGCTAGTAAGAATCTCATGGATTATAAAACTCGATACTCACACGTGGAGAAATTAGCATTGGCCACGGTCATTGTTGTTCATAAATTTCATCACTACATTTTACTCCACACAACCACCATATTGGTAGAACAGAACCCCATTTATTACATCCTGACTCCTCAGGTTCTCGGGGGAAAGTATTCCCGATGGATAGTCTATCCTACAAGAGTTTGATATGGAATTTTCCAAATCTATGTCAAAGAAATCCTTGGTTTTTGCTGAGCTCATGTGTGATCTTTCCTATGCTTTGACAAAATATGAGCCAAGTGATTCATTCTCGGATCAATTCTTGTTCTTAATAAGCACTACTGACCCATGTTATGGAGATTTGCTCATTTATCTCCATANTTCACCCCCCTCTACCCCATGATGATCACCGCCGTATCTATCACCACGCAAAATACTACCTCATCTTGAATGACACTTTGTATAGACATGGTATCAATTACATTCTCTGGCGATGCCTTACCCACGAGAAAGCTGAACAAGTTTTGAATGACTTCCACTCTAGAGCATGTGGAGGTCATTTATCTGGGATGGCTTCAACCCAGAAAATCCTTCACGCTGGCTATTTCTGGCCTTCCATCTTTAAATATTGTCATGAGGCTATTAAGAAATTCCCACCCTGCTAACATTTCTATCCGAAAAAGCGTACCCACCATGATCCGTTACACCCTGTCATTGCCATTGGCCCTTTCACCAAATGGGGGATCGATTATATGCATTGTAAGCCTACCTTAGCCGGGGGGCATGGTTACATCATCGTAGCCATTGATTAGTTCACAAAATGGGAAAAGGCCATGCCTACATATGCATAGGATGGTAAGACTGTCACTCTCTTCCTATTTAATCACGTGATAGTAAGATTCGAAGTACCGCAGTCCATAGTCACTGATCACGAATCACATTTTCGTAATCAAATGATGGAGGAATGAAGTGCCAAGCTAGGTTTTCATCATGAAAACTCAATTCCCTATTATTTGCAAGCTAATGGTCAAGTTGAGGCCATTAACAAAGTTTTGAAAACAATGCTGCATCAGATGGTTGGAGACCATAAATCCAACTGGCACCATATTCTTTTCTCCGCTCTTTGGGCTTATAGGACTTTGGTCAAAATAGCTACTGGTTTTACACCCTTCCAGCTTGTCTATGGACTAGAAGTTGTCTTTCCTATTCAATGTCGAATTCCATCCTTGAAACTTGCCATCAAATTTCTCCCAGACACTTCCATAGAGGAAGAAAGATTTCTCTACTTGAACAATCTTGATGAAACTAGAAGAGATACTGCCTTAGCCAATTAGGCACATAAAAAATGCGTCAAGGAACAGTATGACAAGTCTATCTAACCTCGTGCCTTTAACGAAGGTGACCTAGTTTTAACCTATGATCAGAGATATGACAAACTAGGGAAAGGGATGTTCGAATCCATGTGGTATGGTCCTTTTGTTATTTCCAAAGTTCTAGAGAAAGGGGCCTATGAGCTCGTGGACTATGATGGAATCCCATTAGGACAACCTCACAATGGGTTGTACCTAAAGAGGTACTATGCATAGATATTTCTTGTATAGTACCTTGTATATATGTATATTACTTGAATTTTTAGTGTGCTTAAGTATTTTCAATATGGTTTTGAGTTTAGTGTCCGTATCTGTTTATACCATGTTTTGGTCGTGCAGAGCAGATGGGTTTCTATGGCTTCGTTGATGGTGCTTTCTGCCACACCTTGAATATTTCCTCAGTTTCTTGGGTTCTCTATTCCCCAGCTTACAATTTGGTCAGTTCAGGAGTAGTTTGTATTGGTCCTTCTACCAACAATATCATCGAGTATCAAGCAGTCATAGGTCTTCTGACTGAAGCTGCCTCCCAAGATGTCCATAACTTGGTAGTTTTGATGGACTCACATCTATTGGTTTGTCATTTAAACCATGTCTATACAATAAGGAATCTCATGCTTCTCTGTCTCTTCTATAGGGTACGTTTAGTAGAGAGGTCATTTGAAGCTATTACCTATAGTCATATCCCTAGGGAAGATAATGGAATTGCTGATTCATTGAAAAATTACATCCTAGACTGGCATATTGCCCATTCATGACATAGAAATAAAACATGGTTCACTATAAATAAACTGTAAAAGACACATAAACTCATCTAAATACATTTTCCATTTGATACAGGTAAACACCAAAAGTAGAAGTCTATATATATATATAAAGTGTTTTACAAAAAGTAGGTCATGAGACCTCATCTGAAGCGCTCAGGATTTCAGGCAAAAAATCATCATACAAAAATCCTGAAGCTATCTGTCAGCTTTCAATAATACATCATGCGGCCTATCATCTAGTGATTCTCGTGGTAACACATGACCACCCTGGCTACTTGACGTAGTAGTCTATTGAAATGACCTGGTACTCCCACAGTGGGCCTTTGGTACCTCAGTGGGAGGTCATTGATCGAGGCATCTGGTATGTCTAGAGTTAACCTCTTGAGGTTATCCTATAGCTCCTCCGTCACATCATTACCCTTTGGAACAAAATGAGCTCTGGCTCACCTGTCTAGTGGGGAAGATACCCCAGGTCGTGCTGCTCGAACATGTACATGAGAACATTTAAGTCTCATTACTACACATAAAAAATATAAAACATTAAAACATAAAAACACAATTTCCATTTTAGGGTTTTTGTTTCTTACCAATGTCACCCCACTGTGCACCAGGTGGAAGTGGTAGATCAGGGTCACCACTGAATTTAGTACTCACGTACGCATATTCCTAAACCATGAGGAACTGATCTCTCAGCCATCAAAAAAATGGGTCTCTGAACTTCACCTTGCCTCTACCTTCCCCTGTGTGGGCCAGGATCTGAACCCACCTCAGCATGCGAGGGTCTCTCTCCCTCAACTCTATGAATACTACTTGGGGTCTCAATTGGGGGACCCGCTCAAAAAATAAACATGCTAGAATGGATCCAAAACCGAACTGCTTCAGCTCTCCCTGTCGACACTTGGTCAGTTGATCTTTGAAGACCGATAGAAGAGCCTCTTCCCAATTGAATATTGTGGGTTACATAGCCTCTATAACGTAGAGAATATGCATTCTAGATGGCTGATGAACCCCTTGGCTCCCCGCCACTCTCTGCATGTTAAATAAGACTGTGCGAAGAGGGCCATCCACCACTGCTTTGATGGGAATTTTCTTCCCTGATGTTCTAGTCCTGAGAATACAATGGAGATTTATTAATTCTTGGGTAGTGATTTCCCCTCCCTGGGAACCAATAAAAGAGATGGGAGCACCCTGTCTTAATAGGCCTGTCAAGAAGTAGATATCTTCTACTTCAATTGTCAATACATGAGCACCCACCTCAAAATGTTGTTGCTCTGGATTCCACATACGGAGAATATGCTGCAATAAACACTCATGTGACACCATGCTGGGTGTGCAAAAAAACTTCAAAATACCACAATCCCTCAATGCGGATATACATCTTGCGTTTATTTTGGAAAATGCATCATCATTGTCCTATTGCCTCTCTTTCCAAATAACCATTTTTTATCAAGGGAAACCTGCCAAAGACAATCATAAGGCCAATTAGAAACATCATCAACCTTTTAAATAATCAAAATTAGCTAATTTTCCTTGTACATATGTTTTTATTTAGCCATAGCCGGCACCACCTGAGTCTCATTGAGGACGGGTGGTGGCACCACCTGAGTGAAGTGTTTTAGGCGCAATTCTTGTGGGGTACTGCTTATCCCGCAAGGGGTAAGAGAGGTGCCCAAATTCAAGGTTTTAGGGCTCTCTCAAATGGCCCAAAACACCCCCAAAAATAAAAAATGAAAGCATAAAATTAAAGAGCAAGGTTCAATATTTTACCTGGAACTGACGATACGTAAATCCGACGGTAGATGCTCCCAGAATCACCAACTGAAAATATGGCCAAGAAACTTCTCCAAAGGCTCTTCACTATTGGTAAATGGTAAAATGTTTTGTTTTTTATTATTTACATAAATTTTATAAGAATTTTTAGGTTTTGGCATGTCATAGTTTTTAAAATCTATCAATCATAATCTTTTAATGTCATTTATTGGAGAGTTTAACAGTTGTTTTTTAAGTCGTTGCACGATAAAGAGAGGTAGCAGGAAAAGTTTTGGGAGTTTGTTTTTTACTTTTTCGTACTACCATAAAATGAAAAAAGTATTTGAGCATTTATTGTGACACTTTGGTCATGCTCTCCAAACTTAGCATCAAAGGTCTGAGTCCTTTTTTGATTCTTTTCAGACTCGTAAAATCCCTCATCATGAAAAGAGACCTAGTGGATTCCTCTTTAAACTCTTTTCGGGCTCCTTAAATACAAAAATATTGTCGAGCGATCTTGTCTTCTTCATGCTGGTTAAAGTACTTGAAGAGTCATTCATCTGACGGTAGGTTATCACTTTTTTGGTTCAGATGAACTATTTACAAAAAAGGACCCTATGGAGTCTTCTTCCATGGTTGTTCAGAATCTCTAAACATGAATGATACTGAGTTAACATTCATTGGACTCGTTAAATTAAACATTGAGAGACCCTCTTGTGGGAATGAATCCCTCCTCTCTCAGGTTCGTAAAACATAGGATTTTGGATTTGTCTTCAGATGAGCTACAACGAGTGTTTGTTACCCTCTTTGAACTCGTAAAAATGAAAAGAGGCACTCACCAATCATGATGGGGAATTTAAGGCAAGGGAATCATTTTGCAAATAAATGGAAATTTGTCTTTACCTTTGAACATGGCACTTGTCTGCATATCATTTTAGTCAATTGGGTATTCAGCTGAGTTCCATGACGATCCACTTTCATGAGTCATGTCACTCCTTTGAGTCTTTCAAAAGAATGCATTGTCCACCGTTGCACTGTGTGTTTGTCTGGTCTAGTCATGTTGCCAAGTATTTTGTTGTCTCACCCGATGTTTAAAGGGAAGATGAAAAAGTTTACCTCTGCAGTCAAAATAGTCTCTTTGTCAGCACTTTTGAGTCATTCTTATGGTTACCTCATTCACATCATTCCAGAACTTTGTTCCAAGTTTCATGCCGTCGATGTGGGATTCATCATGGCCCTCCTTTGACGAGACTATTCCTGTCGACATCAGCTCATCATCTGGGAAATAGTCTTAGAAACAAATTTAGTACCTTGAGATTTGTATGCCTCAATGATAGATTCTCTCACTCTCAACATAGGTTCACATCATTGACCTTTGATCGATAGAATCAACTGGGTGTTTGACATAAAGACATTTATTCACACTCAGTAGATTGTACTAGGGTACCTTGGGAATCATTGACATCAATGGTGATCTCCCTCGCACTTGTTAACGGTTCACATCATTGTCGGTAATCAAGTGGTTTCTACCATGTTCAACTTCAGAACATTGTAATCACATGGATAGAATCATACTTTGTGTAAAACGAGATGAAGACCCTAGGTACTTGTTTAGAACTCATTGCTTTTCCCAGGTTGCAAAGCAATTTTGTATATCAAGCATGGATCCACATTTGTATGCTCGTGGCTATGCTCAAATTTGCATTTTTATTACATGGATCTATGTTGTATTCTAGTAGCCATGGTTGTTTATTCCTCTCATGGATATTCCTTGTATTGGTCTACGACCATGAGTTGGTTACATTTGTCTATGAGTCAAAAGTATTGATATATTGCAGATGCCTACTCGACGACACTCTCAGATCAAGCTGACTCTTACCTCGAAGTGACAACTTGTTCTCTCAAAGATCTTGCTTATCATATCCCTCTAAGCCTCATGCTTTGGGGGGTATTCTGTTATACCCAAATCCTATCACCAACATGTGATAAGATCCTTAACACCTATTTTTCCCCTAAATCCCAAACTTGGAGTGGAAACATGCTCTAGATGCCAATTCTACATAAAAAACCCTAGCACCGCTTTTTCCCTTTAGCTAATGAGCGGTACCTTGTTCAGGACCGCCTGAGTCCTGTTATAGAAAATTGGTGCAACCACATATGTGCTTTGTTCTTGAATCGTTTCTTACCCTTCACCGCTCTGTCATAAAGGAATATAAGCGGTACCCTTGGTAAAATGGGAAAAAAAGAGGTTTCTCAAGGTTTCTAGAACATGAGCCTCATGTCCTCCCTTATCCCTATCAATCTGGGTTGGTTGGAGTCGAGATCCCTCTTGGTAGGATCTTATGGCCACATCACCTAAAATTCTCTCAACTATCCTTATCCATTGAGCCCTATAAGTACAAGATCATGTCCCATGGTTGAGGGAGAGAATTGAATGGTAATGTTATGCTGTTGAATTGAGTATCTAGCCCAATCCATTGGAGAGCACAAGAGAGCAAGTTGGATCTATCGGGGATGAGGTGTTTGTCTTGTGGAGGAGTTTGTCAACACTAAGGCAATGGTTGTAAGCTTCTTCATTGATTTCTTATTGCAAAGCTGATTTTCGTCCCACATATCTGTTGTATTGATCTCACATGTATATGTTACTAGATTCCTTAGTCACCAGTATGGATGTATAAATAATGTTCTGGTAGCTTCGATGTTCTTGTTTGTTTGACATGTTCTGCAGGTACACAGGTTCGTCATCAAAGAATTATTCCAGGTGTTTATAACATTCAGGGAAGTTTTTCATCCTTTGTCGTTCACTTATTTGTTCTGGATCTGAACCATTCATACCAGAGGAACAACTTCTATCTACAGAAGGTGCAATATTCCTAACAATAGATGGTCCAGGTCGCACTTATCGAGGAAAAAGGTGTGACCTGGGTCATGCTTATCGGGCAAAAAGTTGTGACTGGGTCACAGCTTTCAGCTAAATAAGTGTGACTCGAGCGGAACTGAATTTTTTTGAAAAAAGACTCCCGGATTGGTCCGGGGGGCATGAACTAGGGAAACAGTGGTTCAGATCTACTGCTAGAGGGATATATCTGTAACGCCTAAAGGTAGAAAAGGATGAAAAACTAGTAGAAACACCTGCGAAAACAAAGATCCAAAAGATCGATCGAGTGGAGTCTCCAAAACTGTAGTGGGGATTTCTCCCCTACTATGTGCAAAAGCACCTACCCTAGATCGTCCATATCAGAGGGTAGAGTTCAATGGTGCAAATTATTACTAGACTTTGACTAATAACAAGAAACAACCATAATAACAATATTTTTTAATTTTTTCAGATATACTCAACTAACTAATGCAAAACAAGAACAAAAAAAATACCTTTCTTTTGACGTTGGTCCACCATAGCCGTCCGAGGAAATGGTCCCGCAGCTCCACAATTTTGGTCTCCAGTCTACTCCAATAGTGGTTGTCAGGTAGGGGGAATGGATCCAAATGAATATGGAGCAACCTCAACATACATCGTGGGAAATGACATGGCAAAATATGAGGATAATGGAGAAAAGTAATGACGTGTGATGGAAAGTGTGACAAAAAGTGTTTCTAGAATGGCTAAAAAGTGTTTTTTGGGAGATATTCACAATGTATTTATAGGATGGTCCAAGGTTTTTCAACCCATGGTATTTGATTGTGCATGGTATTTTATTATGCATGGTATTATAAAAAACCATGTAGATCTAAGACTGTTGATAAAGGTAATGGGTCTGAAGATGCTCCTTGCAATGAAATAAAACCCTATATAGATGAAGGAGGTGTTGTTTACTTGGAATCTACATTACACATGTATATCATGATGTATGGTTTTTTAACTCAAGTGCTTCAATTCATATGACTCTTCACATGGAGTGTTTTGTGAATATGAAAAGTATAATGGAGTGATTTTTAACTAGAAAATTACTCGACAACCAAAATAATAGGACATGTAAGGGTCCAGTTAATGCTCAAAGATGGAAGGATTATAACTCTTCCTAGTTTTCACATTTTAGATTTGGCCATAAACCTAACATTTGTAGGCAACATGGTTGATGCAGATGTGCATATTGTATTTGAAAAGGACACATGAAAGACGGTTCGAAGAGAAATGATGTTGATGCGAGGAGTTTGGATTAGAAATCTATACAATTTATTGGTAAACACTTTCACTTATGGGTGTAATAGTTCTATTGTTCCTTAGGATAGAAATGTAGAAGACATGAACCCTAGTTCCAATATAAATAACACAATGCTATGGCATCAAAGATTGGGATAGAAGGGCCTTAAAGAATTAGATGGTAAAGATATGGTTAAAGTTATGTCTAATTTCTCATTAGATTTTTATATATGTGAATGTTGCATATATGGTAAACAAAATTGGGTGGTATTCCCATCTAATGTTGCAAGAGAAAAAATAATAATGGAGTTGATAGACAATGATGTGCTTGGATTTGTTCCTATTCCATCACTAGCTAAATCTATGTATCATGTTTCATTCATTGATTTTTTATCAAGGGACACATGGGTCTATTTCCTCCATAATAAATTTGAGCTTTTATGTAAATTCAAAAAGTTTAAAGCACTTGTAGAAAACCAGGTAGAGAAGAAAATAAAGGTGTTAAGGACATATACTGGTGGAGAGTTCTATGGAAATGAGTTTGAGGAATTCTATATTTTTTTTGGAATAGTAAGGTAAAAGACTACTCCATACACACCTAAAAATAATGGATATGCAAAAGGTATGAATAGGAAATTGATGGCGAAGGAAAGGAGTATGATCAATGGTGCAGGGTTATCATATGAGTTCTAGGCATAGGAAGTGGATATTGCATGTCACTAGGTAAATCCATTACATACGTCAACACTGGTTGGAAAAAATCCACATGAGGCATGGACTAGTCAAAATCCCTCTCTTATACATCTCAAAGTTTTTGGTTGTGATGATTATGTGCATGTTCCAAAGGAAAATAGGAGTAATTTGGATAATAAAGCTAAACAATGTATCTTCATTGGCTATAAATAGGGTATAAAAGGTTATTAAATTTGGAACATAGTAACAAAAAAAGATTGTTTATAGTAGGGATGTTATATTTAGAGATGTTAGAGTTCCTCCCAAACAGGAAGTCCAAACCAAGGAAGAAGAAACAAATATAATGGAGTTTTAGTTGAAGGGTAAAGAATATGACTCAACATAAGAATATGAACTAGAAGTGGAAGAACCTTGAAATCCAACCATGAGGATATCTGTTTGTTAAAGCGGGAAACTAGAAAGGTTTATGCTATCTTATTAACACGCTAATTTTTCT
Source organism: Pseudotsuga menziesii (assembly GCA_001517045.1). Taxonomy (NCBI): domain Eukaryota; kingdom Viridiplantae; phylum Streptophyta; class Pinopsida; order Pinales; family Pinaceae; genus Pseudotsuga; species Pseudotsuga menziesii. The sequence continues at coordinate 490,836 of LPNX010163431.1, read as the reverse complement.
TTATATATTATTGATGATGATCTTAGATCTATTAGGGATGAAATGGATTCATAGGATACTAAACTTTGGAAGAAGGTCATGGTTAAATAAATAGATTACTTGGCTAAAAATAATACTTAGGATCTAGTTGAGTTATCGGTTGGAAGAAAACATATTGGTAGAAAATGAGTTCTTAAGAAGAAGTTGAATACAAAATGTAAGGGAGAGAAGTAAACATATCTCCTAGTACCTAAGGGTTATTCCCAAGTAGAGGGAATTGATTTTGGTGATATTTTTTTATCTTCATGCTAAACTTCTTATATTTCTTTTGTCTATTTATACTACTTTTGATCTTGAAGTAGAGAATATGGATATGAAGACAACATTTATGCATGGTGATTAGACATAATAAATCTACATGAAACAACTAAATTTCATAGCAAACGGAAAGGAGTTGGTTTGCAAGATGAATAATTCCTTGCATCGATTAAAAGAATTACCAAGAATGTGGTATCAAAAATTTAATACTTATATATTGGAACTTGATTTCTCAAGAAGAAAATTTTATCACTGTATGTATGTCAAGCAGGTTGGTGATGATTTTATTTATGTGTTCTTAGATGTTGATTATATGTTTTTGATTGGAATCAACAAGGAAATAAGCAAGTATGCCAAAATCCTAATTATCTTCTAGGTTTTACATGAAAATATTGGAGTTGCAAATTTTATTTTTGGCGTGGAAATTGAAAGAGATTGGACCAAAATAATACATTGGTTAACTCAGAGGAAATATGTTGAAACAATATTGTATAGGTTTAATATGAAGGAATGTAAACTAGTGAAGGTACTTATTCCTGTAGGTGAAAATTTATATGGAAATCAGTGATATATGACTCAAGAAGAGGTATAGGACATGCCAAATTTCCTCTGTGTTGGTGATGTTGGAAGTTTTATGTATGTTATGGTCTATACTAGATCAAAAATTTCAACCGTAATGGGAATTTTGAGCAATGTAACGCAACCACAAGTTACACATCTACAAAAATTACAAATTTTATAGGTAAAGCACACATAGAGCACTATAAAGGCTCTAAAATTACAAGAATTTTTTTGTCGAAAATAATTTAACAAAAGATAGTGAGCTCCATTTGACTTAGTACTATGAAGTGTAGATAATTATAGGTTAAATATCTAATTTATTGATTAAATTTAGCTAAATAGTTAATAAAATAACTTTAGCAACAACCTCGATGGTTTAATTCCATCTTCGTGACTTAACCAGACCATCCCGACATTTTGGAAATCTGGATTCAAAAATCAGAACGCGAGCAAAATAAAATAAAATAAGTATTGCTTTATTGACTCCGACGTTATGACGTCAAATGTCAAAAGTCAGAACCACTCGACGGTTCATAGAAAAACAACTTCGACGTTCCCACCCCAACGTCAGGATCCCAACTTTCTCAACATTAGGATGTCATACCTCATTAGTCAGCACACATTTTAGACACATTGAAACTAACATTATGATGTCGATGTTTCAACCATGGAAATCAGGTTTCCTGACATCAGAACTTGGACATCAACACTCTGAAAATGACATAAAATAACATAAATATCTAATATGTCAATCCCCACGTATGCACATCGGAATCAACACTCCAATAACTAAAAGTTAGTTTAGCCAATTCCAAAGGCTTAACACTTGGCCATTTTTAGGTAAAATGAATAAGGCGGGAAAAGGGTCTAAAACTTAATAGTTTTCGACCTCAACATGACATTGCAACTTAGACTAATTCGACACATCCATAATCTATAATTTATCATCCATTGCTTTTAGCAATTGGAAACTATAACGATTCATTCAAAAAGGTTTACTATCCTATCAAGGAAGGAATTTAATTGACTTCAATCCTTAATTCTCATAACATTTTTCAGAACCAATAAACTATGAAGGTTCAAATTCATTGCTCAACTATCAAGTTTTTAACTTAAAAAAAATTAATTAATAACAGAGAAAATGTAACAAGTTGATATTCAAATCATTACTCCTTAATGCATTTCCCCTTTAATTTTAAACACAAGGAAAAATACATAATTTTATAAACAAAAAATTTGCAAAAGACAGCCATTCAATAGCTTTAACTAATTCAACTATCAAGGAGACTTAAAGCATTCCGCCTCTTTGATTTTCTATAAGAACTGGGAAATTAAAGGAATATTACAATCATTAGTACCAAATGCCTTTCCTACAATATCTCAACAACTCCAAAATAAACTATTCACTTAGCAATTATCACAATTAATCTTTCAAGTAGGAATACACCCATGGACAACATACAGTTTGATTAATTAGTCATATTATCAATTAAAAAAAATCATAGGTGATGGAATTGCATTCCAACTTTAACTCTTTAATTCTCTGCAACTATAATTATGAAAAAACTAAATACTTCAATAGAATTACTGTAATGAATTCGAGTTCATTTCTTACATGAAAAAATAACAGGTTACACTATTCTTTATTCCAAGCATCAATTTAACATTGCAAAGTATATATATATACCAATAATTGAACTTATCTAAAAACACCTGAATTGGGAAATTGACTACATGTGAGGCACACTCCACCTAATAGTAGGTGATTCTGCTCATTTATCTCTCAGTAGAACATCACCCCCAAGCTTAAATCCAAGCATTCACTAGTCAAGTTTCTCACCAACCCCATAATTTCATTCATTAGTTTAATATTTTGCAATCAAGATCATTGGAATACAACAAATTCCATTTCAAACAGTGCATTCCACCTTCCTAGCTTCCTTCTGTCAGCATAATAATGAGATACATCATTGTCTTCAGTGCTCAAAATTACACTAATTTAGTTTCCTACACCATTTTCCATTTCACCAGGTTATCCAAAGGAAAACATGGTTTCGTTTCAACGGACAATGTTTCTCAATTAGGTTCGCAGGTTTACAATTTGGATCAATTTGTTAAATCCAATTTCCTTGTTCCACCTAGACATCTCTTCTCCAAGGCCTTCAACCTTTTCTTCCATCTTGTTTTTCCAAAACAAACCCATTTCTTCATCTTGACAAATCATGTTCATTCTCTGACCAGACCAAAACCAGCTCCCTAGGATGGAACGAACTCCCCCTTTTGGACTAGATGATTCCCCTTGGACTTTCGTTTTAGTTTCCTTTCCACCCATGGTCTCTCCTACGAGCCACATCTTTCTCTTTAATTAACCTTTAATTATCTTCCTAATAAAACTTAAGCCCCATCTCAACATTAAACATGTTTTAAACTAATTAAAAGGGTTTAATATTAAATCATGATTTAAGGGTAAGGTCATAGCAAGGTTTCCCAACTAGGACATCTCTAAAACCCCCGTTCAATCTCTAGTAAATACCTCCATCCCCAATCTCTTCAATGTTCCACCTCCTTGCAATTAGTTGTGAAATTTTATATTAATAATATCAAAATACAAAATGTTCATCCTTTCAGGAATTGATAGTCAATACTTACATTTGGACCCAATCAGGATAGGGGTTCAAGAAGGGGGTGTTACATTCCACTCCCCCTTAAAGTCTACATTTTCCTTGGTGTCTCACTGTCCAAAACATATTAACAAAACTTTCAAATTAATTACATATGTACAACCTTCAAAATAGAAGGGGATACTCTTCCCACATCTTTTCTTCTAGTTCTCAAGTTGCTTTCTTAGGGATGTGATGGGTCCATTGGAAATTTACCTATCTTATGGCCCTGTTCTCGAGATTCTTGATTCTTTTATCCAATATTTAGATTAAATGTACTTGGATTTCCCATTCAATTTCCATCAGTATCACAGACCAATCAGGTATATGATTAGAATCATAATCATACTTTTTTAGTAACAAGACATGGAAAACATTGTGTACTTTAGGGCTAGATCATAAGCCACTGGTCCAATTCTATGTAGGACCTTAAATGGTCCACAAAATATGATGACCATTTTCTTCTAGTTACCCATCCGTAATGAACTTTTTCTTCCTCTGAAATTTAGGAACAATCCATCTCCAACCTGGAATTATCTATGCATTCTACCTTTATCTGCATGGATCTTCTGCCAGACTTGTGCTATCTTCAAGTTTGGTTTAATATTAGTTACCTATTGTTCCATATCCTAAAAAAATTATGCTTCAACTATGAGCCTATCCACAAGCTTATCCCAATTCACTAGAACATTACATTTCCTTCTATAAAGTGCTTCAAATGGACTCATCTTCAATGATGTTTGGTAACTATTTTTGTAAGCAAATTATACTAAGTACAAGTAGTCTTCCTATTTACTTGGATTTCCCATTACATACATTCGAAGCATGTCCTCAATGATTTTATTTTCTCGCTCAGAATTTCCATCTGTTTGAGGATGATAAGTTGTACTGAAGTTAAGTTTATTTCCAAACTATCTAAACAAACCTTCCCAAAAATTCAAAATGAAACTTGAATCTTGATATGAAACAATTTCTCCAGGAACACCATGCAACCTACAAATTTACTTCATATATATATCTACAATTTTAGTTGCTTTAAATGTTGACTAAAAAGGTAGAAAGTGGGATGACTTTGTCAACTTTTCAACCACCACCATAATAGAGTCATGCTTATTCAGTGTCCTTGGAAACTTTGTAATGAAATCAATGATCACCATATTCCATTTCCATTCTAGTATAAGCAATGGAGGGAGTAGACCAACATGATCTTTGTGTCCCGTTTTCATCTTTGACAGTCCAAGCACCGAGAAATATATATGTCCACTTCTTTCTTTATGCCTAGCCAGTAATATTATTTCTCAATTGTTTTCAGTGTCTTTTCATAACCAGGATGATATGCATAAGGTACATTATGCATTTCCTATAATATGGTTTTATTTAGGTCTCTTTCAGTTGGTACATAAATTACTTCATTACAATGAAGTATTCCATCTTCATTCAGTGCATATTTGGAAAATTTTAAGGACATGTTTCTTACTTGCAATGCTACCACCACTTGAAAATAATGATCATCTTATTTTAATGATTCATGTAACCTGATTTTTAGATATGAATTCCAATTGTTGATGGCTAATATTTGCATTAACTAAATTCTTCTACTAAGTGCATCTACCACTATGTTCTATTTTCCTTTTATGTACTTGATTTCAAAATTCAATTCACTTAGGAAGTCAATCCATCTGAATTGGCTTGCATTCATATAAGGTTGCTCAAACTAAAGATTCAGAATGTGATGATCAGTCTTTAATTAAAGTATGCTTTCCATGAAATAAATCCTTCACATCCGGAGTGCATGAACTATGGCAACTAACTCCAAGTCATAAGTAGCATTGTTCTTCTCATTCTTTTTTAGATTTTGTGCTCCATAAAAAATCACATGCCCATCTTGCATCAGAACTCCACCGAGTCCTTCCAATTATGCATCTGGACACACTACATACTCTTTTTATAGATCCATGATTTTTAATACTAGAGCACATGTGAGTAACTCCTTCAAGAGTGAGAAGCTATCTTCACATTTCTGGTTCCAGATGAAATTCACACCCTTCTTTTGTAAGGATATAATCAGATTTTCAATCTGAGAAAATGATTATATGAATCTTCGATAATAACCTGGTAGACCCATAAATGATCTTACCTTTGACACATTTCTCGGAGTAGGCCATTATTATTTAGATTTTATATTCGATGGGTCCACTGCTATAGCCTCCTCATAGATAATGTAACCAAAATACAACAACTGCTTATGATAAAATGATTATTTACTCAGCTTGGCATATAGTTGATTCTCTCTCAGGATATGGAGAGTAATATTGAGATTCTCTTCATTCTCTTCTTTGGATTTGGAGTATACCGAAATTTCATCCAAGAACACTATAATAAACTTGTCTAGAAATTATTTAAACACACCATTCATTAGACACATGAATGTGTGATGCAGGATCATCTAGCTCGAAGTTCATTGGTTGATGAATCAGCTTAGCATCCAGCTCGAAGTTCATTTATTGATGAGTCATCTTTCCTTTTAATCAAGTTCTATATGGATAGGGTTCGATGGCAAGTAGATAGAATTAGTTTTAAATTTGTAATAAGTGGAAAATTTTCCTTTGTTCTCTTTGATCCCTGCTTGGATTTCTCAAGGATTGATCTTTGTCGATAGGGTTTTATTTTATTGGGTCCTCATATCCAACTTAGTCGGATCTAACAGGTTTTTTGAGTGTTATAAATTAATTTTATTGTAATAGGTCTAGAGGAGCAGTCAAAAGGAGTGAAAGATGAGAGAATAAAGAGTGTGCACAGAAGGAGTGAAGAAGTTGAATTCTTTGTGGTTGTAATTCCGATCAAGTTGAATAAAGAAGAGAGGATTAGATTCTGCATATGTTTTGATGGATTCTTGGTTTTATATAAATCTGTAGAGATATGAATTCATCCTGCGTTCACTCCATATAATTTTGTGTAGAAATTCTTTAGTTTCTGAATTGCAGAGAAATTGATCCTTTTAGTGATCAATTTGGAGAGCTACGAAGAAATATCTCAGAGAATATTGAATGATGAAGAAAGATCACAACATAAATCAATGGTTACAATATGTTCTGCATCTAGAAACAGATCAATGACTGAGAACTAATCCACAAGAATCGACGTTGCAGAAGTCTTCAAAATTGTGGAAATCAGGAAACATGGAAATTGCGGGAACTCAGTTTCGATAAGTTAAGTTGTGCAACCCTCATGTAAGATAGACTGTTGTGGCCACAATTAGTTGTGGAAGTTCAATTTAAAAACTTGTAAAGCTGCATCCCACGACCCATAGTGTTGCGGAAAAGGTGTTGCAAAAAAGGGTGTTGTAGAAAAGGAGTTGCGGGAAACCTCTTGCGGAACGACGTTTGTAGAAAAGCGGAGTTGTGGAAAGGTGGAGATTGCGGAAAGGTGGAAATTGTAGAAGAACAATCTTGTGGAAGGGAAAGATACTTGATTTAAAGTCATGGAATGAATATTTCAATCAGGAATTCATCCTGTAAGTTGAAGTCTTGGATCTACTTGGTCTTTGAGGCCATAAGTTTTTGTATCAGAGCGAGACAAATATTCTGCGTAGTAGCTGAGTTAATCAGTTGAGTCTATGAAGAAAGATGCCACCAAGAAGGGGACGCATACATGGAGTTCATGTAGGACGTGGTCAAGGAAGACAACCTACAGAAACAGAAATGGAATGAAACATGAGGATACCGGAAGAAAGGTTATAAGCTATGGAAAGAAATAAAAATTCAGACAATTTAGATGACAGTGATGAAGAAGCTGAATCTGAATCCTCTGAGGAAGAAGAAGAAGATCCTGATGAAGTTAAAATATTGAAGATGTTGATGAAAACTAGTGGCAGACCAAGAATATAAGTACCTATGTATTCAGGTAACTTAAATGTTGAAGAACTCATGGATTGGATTAATTCTTTGATTAAATACTTTGATTTTGAAGAGATAGAAGACAAGAAGAAAGTAATATATGCAGCTACTAGATTGAAGGGAGATGGATCTATATGGTGGGATGAGCTCCAGATCCATTGAGAAAGAAGAGGTAAGAAAAAAATTAACTCTTGGGATAAGATGTTGTATAAGATTAAAATTCAATTTATGCCTAAGGACTATTAGTTAAATCTTCTTAGACAATTACAGAACCTTAGACAGAAGGCTATCAAGGTAAAAGAATATATAGACAAGTTTTTTAGACTGAATATTAGATATGGACACACAGAGGGGCGTCTAGAAAGAGAAACTTGGTATATCAATGGGTTGAGATATGATATACAGGACGAAATCAGTCTATTAAATTTGAAAACTGTAGAAGATGCATATCAAGTATCTTTAAAGGTAGAAGATAAATTGCTAAAAAGAAAAACCAGAGGAACAAAGGAAAGAACATGGTAAGAGGCAGAGGTGTTCCAAACAGAGGAGGTAGAAATTCTAAAGATGATGTTGAAATTTCTAGCAATAGTAGTCAATCATTCCAGAGCAGAGGATTCAGAGGAGGTAGAGAAAGAGGTAGAAATAGAGAAGTAAGATGTTATACTTGTGGAGAGATTGGACATATGTCTTGGGATTGTCCAAGAAATAAGTCTACAGGTAAGAGAAATGTGAATGTTACAAAGTCTTAGGAAGAATCAAAATAAGAAATAGAGGTGAATAATCCTCCAGAGGATGGATAGGCTCTTATGTTGAAGAGAGACTCGGTGAAGATGTAGAAACAGGTACATGAACCCGTTCAAAGGAAAATTATGTTCAAATCAAGGTGTAAGTCACAAGGTAAGTGTTGTAAAATGGTTATTAATAGTGGTAGTACTAATAATTTGGTTTCCACATAGATGGTAGAGAAGTTGGGATTGAAGAGGATGAAGCATCCCACTCCTTACAAAGTGTCCTGGTTACAGAAAGGACATCAGCTCTTGGTGAATGAGAAGTGTAATGTGGAGTTCCAGATTGGTACTTACGAGGATGAAATATTGTGTGACACAATGCCTATGCATGTATGCCATATACTCTTAGGGAGGCCATGGAAGTATGATAGGAAAGTTGTTCTTGATGGGAGGAGGAATAGTTATTCTTTGGAGAAAGATGGGAAGATACATACCTTGTTACCCTTGGAATATGAAGCAGTTCAGGATCAAGCATTTTGTTGATGTCTGGAAAAGAACTGTTACAAGAAGTTCAAAAAGAAAAGGATCTACATTTTTCTCTTATTGGTAATCCAAAGGTAATTTTAACTTCTACAGATTTAGATGATTTTCCAGATGAAGTTAAAACTTTGCTTGATGAGTATGATGACATTATTGTGGATGAATTGCCAAATGAATTACCTTCTGTAAGAATTATTAGTCATCACATTGAATTAATACCTAGTGCAAGTTTACCTAATAAAGTAGCATACAGATTAACCCCTCTAGAAAATGGAGAAATAAAACAACAAGTCACAGGAGCTGTTGGAGAAGGGATTGGTGAAGGAGAGATTGAGTCCTTATGTCGTACTTATAGTGCTAAGTCCAAAGAAAGATGGTGGATGGAGAATGTGTACTGACTCCAGGGAAATAAACAAGATCACTATCAGGTATAGATTTCCTTTACCTAGAAATGATGATCTGATGGACGGTTTAAGTGGTTCAAAATATTTTTCCAAAATAGTTTTGAAAAGTGGATATCATCAGATTAGAATAAGAGAAGGGGATGAATGGAAAACAACATTTAAAACTAGTGATGGTCTATATGAGTGGTTAGTGATTCCATTTGGGCTTGCAAATGCACCCAGTACTTTCATGAGATTGATAAATGAGGCTTCGAAAGAATTTATTGGAAAATTTGTGATAGTATATCTAGATGACATCCTTATTTTTAGTCAGAACAGAGAAGAGCATTTAAGGCACCTTAAGTTGGTGTTTAGGACTTTTCAAAAGGAGAAGCTCCTGATAAATTTGAAGAAGTGTAGCTTCTTGAAAAAAGAATTGGTCTACTTGGGGTTCATGGTTTCAGAAGAAGGACTGAAAATGGACTATGATAAAGTGTAAGCAATTTTAAATGGGCCAGTTCCAAGGAATGCTTATGAGGTAAGAATTTTTCATGGAATTGCTAGTTTCTATAGGGAGTTCATTAATAATTTTAGTCATATTTGTGCACCTTTAATAGATACTTTCAGAGGGATTAAACATCCTTTCCAATGGACCGAAGCAACTGAAAGAAATTTTAAATTATTGAAGAATAAAATAACTTAGAATCCTATTTTGGCTTTGCCCAGTTTTGATAAAGTGTTTCAAGTGGAGACAGATGTCAATGGAGCAGCAGTGGGAGCAGTTTTAAGTCAAGAACAGAACCCAGTATCATATTTCAATGAAAAGTTGAATGAAGCTAAACAAAAGTACTCTTCATATGATAAAAAAGTATATGTTGTTGTGCAGGCTCTTAAAAAGTGGAGACATTATTTAATGCCTAGGGAATTTGTTTTGTATTCTAACAATCATGATTTGCAGTTTATCAACAGTCAGCCTAAGTTAAATCAAAGGAATGCTAAATGGGTAGAATTTTTCAAAACTTTACCTTCGTTATCAAATATACAAGTGGTAAGTCTAATAAATTTTTCGATGCTTTGAGTAGGATAAGTTTGGTAATGAAGGAAGTTAAGGTCAGTACTTTGGGATTTGAAAATTTGATTTTTATGTATAAAGAGGATGTAGATTTCAAGGATATTTATGCTTCTTGTGAAAATCCAGTTACCCATAACAAAATCCAATGGTTAGATTACATGATACATGAAGGATTGTTGTTCAAAGACAATAAGTTGTGCATTTCAAGATGTTCAATGAGGGAAAATTTAATTCAAGAAAAACGTAGTGGAGGTCTCTCAGGACATTTTGGACAAGACAAGAATTTTGCTTTGGTGAGTAATTTTTTATTTTTGGCCAAATATGCAGCATAATGTGAAGAAATTTGTTGAAGGATCTAGAGTATTTCAACATGCAAAAGGGATAAGTTGGAACACAAGATTGTATCAACCATTACCTATTCTAGCTAGGCCTTGGGATTCAATAAGCATGGATTTTGTTTTAGGTTTACCTAGAAATCAGAGAGGTCATGATTCAATTTATGTTGTAGTAGATAGATTTTCCAAAATGGCTCATTTCATTGCATGTAAAAAGACTAATAATGCAACAAACATTGCTAATTTATTCTTTTCAGAAATTGTAAAGTTACATGGTTTACCTTTGAGTATTGTGTCTGACAGAGATACAAAATTTGTTGGTCGTTTTTGGAGAACTCTATGGAAGAAATTGGGGACTAATCTCAGTTTTAATTCTTCTTATCACCCTCACACTAATGGATAGACTGAAGTGTTAAATAGGAGCTTGGGAAATATACTGAGAAGTTTGGTGTATGAACATCCAAAACAGTGGGACTTATCTTTAGCTCATGCTGAGTTCGCATATAATGATTCACCCAATAGAAGTATAGGTATCAGTCCTTTTCAAATTGTCTATGCGATGGATCCAAGAGGTGTATATGAAATTAGAGATTTGGGAAAATAGGAAAAGATAAGTGTAGAGGGTGAAGACTTTGTAGTTAGTATGCATGAGCTACAAGAAACCATCAATAAGAGATTACATGAAAGTGCGAAGAAGTATAAACAGAGAGAAAACCTAAAGAGGAGAGAAGTGAATTTTTAGATTGGAGATTTAGTGATGGCCTATATTAAAAAGGAATGGTTCCCTAAAGGAACTTATAATAAATTGAAGCTTAAAAATATTGGACCTTGTAAAGTTTTAAGGAAATTTTCTGCAAATGCTTATGAAATTGAACTTCCTTCTGACCTTCATATTTCACCAATTTTTAATGTTTCAGAGTTGTATCCTTTTATAGATGCAAGTATCCAACCAGATGGTGTAACTTCAGATAGATACGATCCAACTATAAATTGTCAAGGAAAAATTCCACAAAAAAACAACCTCATATTGAAACCATCCTCGACAAAAGAATATTAAGGAAGATCATGAACAAAACCTTCTTTCAATACCTGGTCAAATGGAGAAATAAGCCTACTGAAGATGCAGCTTGGATGACAGAGATAGAAATTTCCAAGTACAATGTACTGCCTGAAAAAATAATGAAAAATTATTTTCTTCCCCAGGAGTATGATGCAGGAGCATCCATCTCAAAGTTAATTGGCTGATGAATTAGATTAGCATCGAGCTCGAAGTTCATTGACTGATCAGTCAACTTGCCTTGTAATCAAGTTATAGATGGATAGGGTTCGATGACAAGTAGATGAAATTAGTTTTAAATTTGTAATAAGTGGCAATTTTTCCTTTGTTCTCCTTGATTACTGTGTGGATTTCTCAAGGATTGATCTTTGTCGATAGGGTTTTCTTTTATCAGGTCATCAGATCCAACTTAGTTGGATTTTACAGGTTTTCTGAGTGTTATAAATTAATTTGAATGTAATAGGTCTAGAGGAGCAGTATGAAGGAGTGAAATATGAGAGAATAAAGAGTGTGCACATAAGGAGTGAATAAGTTGAATTCTCTGTGGTTGTAATTTCGATCAAGTTGAATAAAGAACAGAGGATTACATTTTGCTTGATGAATTCATCATGCGTTCACTCCATATAATTATGTGTAGAAATTATTTAGTTTCCAAAATGTAGAGAAATTCATCCCTTTAGTGATCAATTTGGCGAGCTACGAAGAAATATCTCAGAGAAGAGCAAACGAAGAAGAAATATCGCGATGGAAATCAACGGTTACAATTTGTTCCGCATCTGGAAACAGATCAACGACCGAGAACTAATCCGCAAGAATCTGTAGTGCAGAAGTCTTCGAAATTGCAAAAATTGGGAAACATGGAAATTGCGGGAACTCAGTTTCGAATAGTTAAGTTTCACAACCCGCATGCGGGATATACCGCTGTGGCCACAATTAGTTGCGGAAGTTCAATTTAAAAAGTTTTAATGCAGTGTTGCAGAAAAGGTGTTGAGGAAAAGGGTGTTGTGGAAAAGGAGTTGCGGGAAACGTCTTGTGGAACGACGTTTGTAGAAAAGCTGAGTTGTGGGAAGGTGGAGATTGTGGAAAGGTGGAAATTACAGAAGAACGATCTTGTAAAAGGGAAATATACTTGAGTTAAATTCATGGAAAGAAGATGCCAATCATGAATTCATCCTGTAATTTGAAGTCTTGGATCTAGTTGGCCTTTGAGGCCATCAATGTGGCTAGGAAATTTGTCAGTTCAAAGGGAAGGACTATATACTCATAATTCCCATACCTAGTTCTAAACGTTGTTTTACTAATGTCTTCATCTTTGATGTGAACCTGGTGATATCTATACCTAAAATCAATTTTGGAAATTATTTTTATTCCTCTCAATTGATCAAAGAGGTCATCAATCCTTGGAAATGGATACTTTCTCTTGATTGTGGCCTTAAGTTTCCTAAAATCCACACACAACCTAAGTGTTCCATCCTTGTTTTTTAGAAGTAGAGCTGGAGATCCCCATGGAAACACATTGGGCCATATATAACCATTCTTTAATAACTCTTCCAGTTGCAATTGCAAATTTTTTAAATGTGGGGTGCTCATTCTGTAAGGATCTTTTGAAATCAGTATAGTTCCATACATCAATTCAATGGTAAAGTCAGTGTATTGCTTTGGTGGTTACTTGGGTACATCTTGGAACACATCATCGAATTCTTGTAGTAACGAAATTTATTCAACGTGCGAATCCAATTTGACTAATACCTCCTAAGCTTGGATCACATACAATTGGCATCCATTTTGGAGATACTTCTTCATCTAAATGACTGATATATTCCTTATAGAAATCATTTTTGGAATTTCTTTAATTTGAACTGTAATCCTATCCTCATCCAAAAATGTGACAATTTTATTTCAGCAATCAATAATATCATGATATGATTCTATCTAGTGCATTTCAATCAGAATGTCATATGACCCAAGAGGAATAACATCCAAATCGTACTTAGTCTATAATCCATTCAATTTAAAACAACAATATTTAACCACTAAAGTAATCTTCCTTCTCATTCCTGTATCTAACTGAACCATTCTATGCTCAAGAAGTTTATTTCTCACTAACTTACATCTTTCCACTAGATTAGCATTTACATAACTGTAAGAAGCTCTAGAATCAATTAAAATTGAAATTGGTAAATTATTTATTTTACCTTCAATTTCAATCATTGATGGCTGGTGGTCTACTTGGAAATTATCCAAAGGTGCATATATCCGAGGAATTATTCTAGAAACATCTGCCATTATATATTATTCTTTCACATTAAACATATTAGCATCTCTATTTTTTCCTCTCAGGACATTTATTGAGGTAGAGGTCACCACCATATTTCCAACATTTAACTAGCAATGTCTTCTTTTGTCCTATAGATTCATCCATCCTTGACTTACTTTTCAGAGTCACATGTTGGAAAGAGTTATACAAAACCTGTTTATTACCATGAGACTCAAATCCCTTTTTCCTATGATCCTGCTTATCCTTCTTTTTACGTTTCTAGCTCTTATGAAAATCTTTCCTACTCTTACCTTGTTCGTACATACATTTAACCTTTTGTATGCATTCCTTCAAGGTATGAGGCTCATCATAAGTTATTTGGTCCTTGTATAACACTAGAAAACTATTGAGGAATCGTTGAATCTTAACCTTTTAATCTTGCACAAAATCCACATAACCTAATAGTTCCAGGAATCGTTTCTCATATGCTTCCATCTCCATATTCCCTAATCAAAGTTTGAAGAACTCTTGCATTTTCTTATCATATTATTGTTGTGATAAGTATTCACGCTTAAAGTACCTTTGAAAATTCCTCCATGAGATTTGCCTCTCATCCAGATTTTCTACCTTCTTCAAATGCTTCCACCACCTGTAAGCGTTTCCTTGAAGATTATAAATAACAATATGAGCTTCTTGGTTATTGGAATAGTCATGCAATTGCAAATATTTATTCATTTCTAAACTGCAAATCTCTAAAATTTCTCTAGAAATTTCCCATCAAACGTGGGAGGCTTGAGAGTTTTGAGTTCACCCTAAAGCGCATCTCGATCATTCTTTCTCTTCGCATGCATTCTAGGATGGGCATCATGCCAGATTTTAGATTCCTAATTCCCATGATTTTTTTTAATTGAATGATGTCAAGAATGAAACCCCCTTTTGCTTACATCCTTTTCCATGGAATGTTGATATCTATCAGGAATTCCTATGTTCATTTATTCTTCTCCTTCCTTTCTTACAATATAAGATACATGTTGCATCTAATTTTGTAATTTAACCAAACTCTGCATCACTTGCTGATATTTGGTTTTGCTGATCCAAAATTTACAGAATATTTACATTCCCATATGAATATCCCTCAAAGTTTGGATCAATTTCATGATTCACATATCATACTAATGACCATTTGATTATGTTCTTTGTATACCCATGCCAACTTCTTCAGTAAAGTTGGACATTTATGGCTCTTCTTCCATCCTTGAAGTACTACATAATTACTACACTAACAATCAACTGGTACAATGGCCTGAAAATAAGCTGATACTGGCAATATGATTTCATCCATGATTGTTCTTTCACATCAAAATTCATATGCACAATTTAATTCACATTATAAACATACATACATACATTTAATACAAAGAAATATCATGAAAATAAATAGGCTCAATAGTTTTGCGCTCTTTACAAAATAGAAAATTTCATAGAGGTTAAGTGTTGAATCCTTATCTTTGATATGGAACTATAATGCTCCCACATGTTACACAACTACACATATTACAAATCTGTAGCAAATATCTTGGGAACATATGTTTTTTTTTATTTGAACACAACTGGAAATAAAGAATACACATCATACAAGATTTATGAATTAAATTAGACCTTCATAGAATGACTTGGGACATAGAGAGCTCTATAAAGACTCTATAATTACAAGATTTGTTTTATCAAAAATAATTTGTCAAAATATAGTGAGCTCCATTTGTCTCACAACCACAGAAGCGTAGATAATTATAGGTCAAATATCTAATTTATTGATTAAATTTGGCTAAACAGTTAATAAACTGACATTCGCGATAGTCCTAATGTTTTAATTCTATCTTCTCAACTTAACCAGAACCTCCGGACATTTTCGACATCGGGAGGAAATTGGAACGCTAGTGAAATAAAATAAAATAAAAATTTCTTTACTGAATCCAATGTTTCCACGTCGAAAGTAGGAAGTTGGCACCGTTCGACGGTTCATAACAAAAAAACTCCAACATGCCCAACCCAAACTCAGGATCTTAACTTCTGTAAGGTCGACATGTTGGACCTCAGAAGTGAACACAAATTTTAGACACATTAAAAATAACATTCTCACACCAATATTCTGATATCGGAACTCAGGTTCCTTGACATCGGAACTTGGAATTTGAATCTTTAACAATGACATAAAACAACATAAATATTTAATATGTTTATCCCGACGTCAGCAAGTCAGCATCGGCACTTGAACACATGCATGCAATCACATTAACATTGAATATTCTGATCCTAATGTCAACATGTCAGAATCGACACTTTGACACTCCATTAAACAGAAGTTAATTTATCCAATTCCAAAGGCTTAACACTTAGGTATTTTCAGGTAAAATGACTAAGGCATGAAAAGGGTCTAAAAATTAACAGTTTTCGGCCTTAAGATGGAATTGCAACTTAAACGAATTCGACACATCCATAATCTACAATTAATGATTCCATTTCTTTCAGCAATCACAAACTATAATGATTCATTTAACAAGGTTTACGATCCTACCAAGGAAGGAATTAGACTGACTTCAATCCTTTTAGCTCATAATAGTTTTCAGAACCAATATAACCATCAAGGTTCAACTACATTTATCAACTATCAAATTATGATCTCACAAACAATATAATTAATAACAGAGAGTATATAATAAGTTGATATTCAAACCATTCATCCTTAATGCATTTTCCCTTTAATTTTAAAGACAAGGAAAACTGCATAAGTTTATAACCAACAAATTTGCAAAAGAATGCCATTAAATAGGTTTAACTAATTCATCCATCTACTTGAATTAAATAATTCTGCCTCTTTGATTTACTATAAGAACTAGGAAATCAAAGGCATACTACAACGATTAAGCCCAAAGGCATTGCCTATAACATCTCAACAACTCCCAAATCATGTATTCACTTAACAATTATCACAATCAATATTTCAAACAAAAATACACCCATGAACAACATATCATTTGTTTCATTAGTCATGTTATCAATTCTGAAAAATAATAAGTTATGAAATTGCATTCCGACTTTAACCATTTAATTCTCTGCAACTATAATTCTAAAAACACTAAATATTTCAATAGAATTACTGCAATAATTTTGAGTTCATTTCATACATGGAAAAATAACAAGAAATATTATTCTTGATTCCAAGCATGAATTTAACATGGCAAAGTAAATATATATATACATACTAGCAATTGAACTTATCTGAAAACACCTGAATTGGGAAACTCAGTATGTGTGAGGCACACTCCACCCAATTGTAGGTAATTCTGCTAATTTATTTTTCAGCAGAACACCACCCTCGAGCTGAGACCCAAGTATTCACTGGTTAGGTTTCTCACCAGCCCCATAATTTCACTCATTAGTTTAACATTTTGTAATCATGATCATTGGACTACAACCAATTCCATGCCAAACAATGCATTTCACCTTCCTAGCATCCTTCTATCAACACAAAAGTGAGATACATCACTGTATTCAATGCTCAAAATTCCACCAAGTCAGTTTCCTACACTATTTTTCATTTCATTAAGACATCCAAAGGAAAACATTGTTCATTTTTAGTAGACAAAGTTTCTCAAATAGGTTCATAGTTTGAAATTTTTGGTTAGTTTGTTAAATACAATTCCCTTATTACGCTCAAGATTCTCTTCTCTAGTACCTTTGACTGATTATTCCCTCTCGTTTTTCCCAAACAAACCCATGTCTTCGTCCTAACAAAACTTGTTTATTCCCTTTCCAAAACAGAACCAATTCCCTATGATGGAATGAATTCCCCCTTTTGGACCAAACGATTCCCCATGGACTTCCATCTTACTTTCATTGCCACATGTGGTCTCTCCTACGAGTCACGTCTTTCACTTTAATAAACCTTTAATTGATATTCCTAATAACACTTAAACCCCATATTAACATTAGACACGTTCTTAAACTAATAAAAAGGGTTTAGTATTTAATCATGACTTAAGCGTAAGGTCATAGCAGGGTTTCCCAATTAGGACATCTATAAACCCCCCTTTTAACCTCTAGTGAATACCTCGGTCTGAGATCTCTTCAGTGTTACACCTCCTTTTAGTCACTTGTGAATTTTTATATTAATAATATCAAAATACAAAATTTTCATCCTTTCAGGAATTCATAGCCAATATTTACATTTCGACCCAATCAAACTAGGGGGTCACACCAGGGGTGTTACAAGCATATATATGTCAAAACTAGGGAAGGAACATTGGATAGTAGTAAAGAGGGTCTTCATATATTTGTGGGTCACTTTAGACCATGGAATCTACTACCAAGGAAGGAATCAACCTCACAGGGAGATCATTATACAAGGTTTTTTTGATGTAGTCTGGGTTGGAGATCTTGACCACAAAAATATCTATGAGTGGTTATGCTTTTAACTTATTTGGTGGAGTGATCAATTGGATGAGTAAGAGACAATGTGTAGTTGCATTATCAACTACATAAGAATAATACATGACAACCACTCATCGAAGTATTGAAATCATATGGTTTAAAATATTGTGTTAAGGTATTGGTTTTGTTTAGAAAGTAGTGAGAATAGGTTGTGACATCTCAAATGAAATTTTGTGTCAAATAACCCTGCCTACCATTTCAAGACAAAGCGTATTGATGTTTAATACCATTTTGTTAGGGACATGGTTGAGAAAAACAAAGTACTCTTGGAGAAGGTTGATACCTTCAAGAATGTTGTAGATTCATTGAAAAAAGTATGTTAATACTGAAAATTTCTCTTGGTGTAGAGAATCAATGGGAATTATTTCCATTGGTATATATTTTCATGGATGTTTCCCCTTTGAACCTATATTTCAAATAATAGAACATATGGGAGAATGTTAGAGATGTATTGTAGTGCTTGTAGGTTCCCAAGGCAAGAGGATTTCATGAGGGGGGGTTGATCATCCCCCTTGGATAGGGAGGCATGGGAGTCCAACAATCCCTCAATTGAGTGTTTAGGGGTATCACTCCCAATAGAAAATTTTCCAATCCATTTTTTTCCTTTTGAGATATTTTCTACCCATGTTTTTGTGTCCTTCGTAAACTAATTTCGGTTTAAGAAATTGGGGTTGTGAAACCTACATTAGGCTTTTGAATGCTATAATATTTTATTTTAAATAGAAAATATAATGCAATAAGACATTAAAGAGTGGATAAAATATTAATAATGTTGGTTTTCCTTGTTTTTGGTTTCCAAGGTGAATATGTATGTAACATGTGTGTGAGACATTGTTAATTGTTTTTCTTTAGATTCTATCGAGTATTTTTTTTCTTTACATAGCTTTAGAAAATATTCTCAGTATGTAATGATGAAGTAGCTAGAATTTGATCATATATTGTGTAGAATAAAAACAACATTGTAATGATGTACATTGAATTTAATATAAAAAACCTTACAATTACAAATGAAGAAGGATGGAAAAGATATGGGGGCCATGATTCCACAAATGAGGGAATTAATATGGGGCTAAGGTGAGTGGACCTTATTGATTTTTTAACCTTATCCCTTATTCCTCTAATATAAACCTTATTTAATGTTTTATCCTAAGTCCTTAAACCCCCTTGATTTATCAAATACATGATTAATATTGTTTTTCTTATATTATCCTAAGGTTGGGAAATAGTTGGAATAAAAAGGAGAAACATGGGCTCCTCATGAGTACCATATGCCAAGTTATAGACATCCAAATATAATGTTTCAATAAAATCTTAAAGGCGTATCATTTCATCATCATTCTTGCTAGTACAAATTGGGTGAAGAAGGGGGAAATATAGTTATGTTGTGAAGAGTACTTACATGCATGATGATTCAAATTACCGTGGGAAGTTAGTGATAATGATTATCATGCCATTGTTATAGGAAATATAGCCTACAATTGAGAATTCCTAGAGTCCTAGAAATGATATTCCATAGTTATCTTGTGTTGGATAAATGGAAGTAAATTGGAATAGCCTGATGGGCTGCTTGCAGAGAAGAGGATCCCATTCCTAGTGTTGTACAAGCTGAGAGGGGAATGTTATGGGTTGATTAGGATAGTTGTAAAGGCTTTTTTTCTACCAAATAGTTATTGGGTTGTGATTTAAGAAGGAAACTTTAGGAACATCACCCTGGTGGATTGATAACCTTAGCTTGAGAGCGGCATCTATCATAAAAAGTTCAGTGGCATAGAGCCTAATGATGGGAGAAATATCCTTCATTTGCATTCCATCTGGAGGAATACTTTTTGAACCCATATTGTAAAAGTCCATTTAATTATAAACTAGCTAGAATCTAGAAATATATTATCTATGATGACCAAAGGTATTCAATAATGTACATTGATCTATCATTTAAAAACAAATGAGGAAGGGAGAAAAAGAGACATGGATCTATCATTCCACGAGTGGAGGATGTGCAAGAGGACTAAGGGAGAGGAATTTAATGAATTTAATATAATTTATTAGTCCATTAATGATAAACCTTAGCTAGTGATATATCAAAAGTCCATATACCCTTGATTATGATAATTGATTCAATTAAATTTATTTTAATTTAATCCAATATTAGGATTAAAGGGTAACATGTGATTCTAATGAGGACCACTTGCTGAGCTAGGAACATGAAAATATAATGTGGGATTTTAAGGAAATCAATCTTTCATTTCTTCCTTGTACGAACCAAGTTGATAATGAGAGGAAATGACAACAATTTCCAAGAACTAATGACTTTAATTTCATGTAGGATCATGCCATTTACAATGGAATTGTTTCTAGTGATTATCATGTTATTGTGAGAGAAAAACCTAGCCTACACCTAAGAACCCAAGGATTCCTAGTGAGAGATTCCCCATCCAACCTATGCTAGAGCACTAGAAGGAAATTGGGATAAACTAAGGTACTAAATTGATGGTTTATGTGTTTAAAACCATGAGAGAGGGAAACAATCCATATCCCAATAAAATCATTACTTGAGGGAATATATTAATGAAAAAGGAAAACATATTTATGTATGAGTTTCTCACAATCAATGATTACTAAAATTACCATCCATGCTCTTTTGTTGTTGTAATTGTAACTTTGGAAGATATTATGATGAATATTATTATTGTATATTGTTGTACCCCCATTGGAGATCTGTTTATATCCTTTTGTGATATCATGATTATCTTTGGTCATTGAGGTAAACCATCAATTGTAATTCGGGGCAATAGTCCCCAAATTGAATATAATAAAATGTATTTTTAAGTCCCCCTAGGTGAAGATAACCCTGTTAGGGCAAGAGGTCATCCCAGTCAAGTTATTAGGTCATTCATTCAGAGGGTATAAATAGGGAGAAACCCTCCATAATTTATACACACACTCACTCACTCGGGTTCACATGAGGAGAGAGAGAGCTACATAATACTTCTTATACTTGGGTTTTTCCATCTTGTGATATTGTCTTAGTGACATAACTATTCTGAGGAAGTTTGCGGGGTTTTCTCCTTTATGGTTTCCCCAAGGAAAATATTTGTGTCTTATGTATCTACTCTATCTTATGCATCTTGTTGTTCTTGTTATTCTTTCATATAAATATACTAATAAATTTGAATAATATTAGAAAAACTAACATGGTATCAGAGCCTCTCTGAAAGAAGGCATTGTGTAACAATGGAAACTAGAGCTTCATAGTTCAAGGTATTCTATCCACGGATCATCAAGAAAAGAGGGACAAGATAACTCACCATAGGAGGGAACATCTTTTGGTGGAAAGATAATCAAATTTTGGGAAGTATTAATTTTTTACTGTGGGACACTATGAGACACTGTAGGAAGAAACTAGAGCATCAGGTTTCAGAGTATTCCCACCACAGTTTTCAGAAAAGGACTTTACTAAGAAAATCACCTCAAGGAGGCACATATTTATATTCAGAAAAAATTCCAAAACTCCAAGTTTGGAAAATTAGGGTTTCTCTAACAAACACTAGGTCAACCATGTTTGAAATCAGGTCGAACACCTCAAATTGGTAAGATCTAAATCTATGTTATTTCCATTTTAGGTTTTCATTTCAAAATCACTCATCATACTCATCTTGAGTACAAGCTTGGGGGAGTCAACAACTTTTGAGCATGGAAGTACACGATCTCCCTGATCCTTGAAGAAAATGATTTGGATCAGTAGATCAGTAAGAAAGTTATAGAACTAGAGGGAAATGAGGATAAGGATATCCATAAGAAGAACATGGGTAAGGAAAATAAAATAATTTCATATTCTATTAATTATCATCTCAGCCCCCATGTATCATCATTGAAGACACTGAAGGAAGTGTTCAATTCTTTGATGAATTTGTTAGAAGGAAAGAAAATCAACCGAAAGATGACATTGAGGAACTAGTTGAAGAATGTGGAGATACAAAACACAGAGACCATGTAGTCCTAATTCACAAGAGTTTCTCAAAGCAAGGAAAAACTTGAAGTAGTAAAATAGAATGTCGAATAAGGAGATATTGTTATGACCACCTTGAATGGTCTCCCTAGATCATGGGATTCATTCATTCAAGGAATATGCTCCAGCAGAAGGTTGATCAGTTTCAACAGAATTTGGGAAGAATTCACACAAGAAGAAGCTCGACTCATACCAAGAGAAGAGAATATGGGAGAAAGTGAAGATCAAGCTCTCATAGTTCACACAAGAAGATATCACAAAAAGAAGGAGGACCATCATCACAAAATACAAAATAAATTTAGAAGATCATTCCAACATTCGATTCTACACTTGTGATGAGAATGAACATTACTCCAGATATTGTCCCAAAAATAGACGTTACTTCAACAATAAGTCAAATAATAAGAGACATCATTCTCACACCGCTGAAGATGATGAACCAACAATAAAGAGACTCAAAGAAAAAATTGATTCTTCAAGTGATGAAGAATATGTCCTTATCTCGTCACTCATAGGAACTATCTCACATGTTAGCAATGCTTGGCTTGTATATAGTGGGGAATTCAAACATATTTTGGGATACAAAGAATCATTTGTCAATGTGTCTGAGCATGAGTCACCTCACAAGGTGAAACTTGGGGATGATTATCAATACCCCATAAAAGGAAGTGGATAAGCTTCCTATAAGATAGATTCCAGGAAATATTTGAGGATGAAAAAAGTGCTAGATGCAAAGGGAATAAGACTTACATTTGTTGATGGCCAAGTCCTAATGTGTCCAAAAGGAAAGATAATAGATGATGCAACAATGATTGGAGAGAAAGAGGGAGGATTGGGACAACCTAAACAAGCATTGGTTCATGACTCCATAGAACCAAGTGAACTATGACACATAATACTATGCACTATAGAGCACTACCAATTGCAAGAAAAGAAGTTTCAGTACTTCCATAAATCCAAACAAAACATGAAGGAATTTGCAAGTGTTGTGTGCAAGGAAAGAACATAAAGAAGACAGTTCCAAGTAGTGAACACAAAGCAAAAGTAATACTTGACATAATTCACTTAGATGTATATGAGCCCATGGCATCCAACTCATTGAGGGGGTATGTATACTATGTTTCCTTTATAGATGATTTCTCACGTAAAACTTGGATATATTTCTTGAAAGGAAAAAATGAAGTCTTCAATAATAGGAATTCAAAGCCTTGGTAAAAATCATACTGAAAGGAATATCAATACTCTATGGTCAGATAATGGAGGATAATTCACCTCAGAATAATTTAAGGAACTCTGCAAAGAATATGGGATTAAGAGGGAGTTGAGCACTCCATACAATCCTCAACAGAATGGAATTGTAGAACAAAAGAACAAAACATTAATGGAAGAATAAAAATATATGCTAAATGACCAAGATCATCTGATGAATTTATCAACAGAATCAACAAGTACAACTATGTATGTACATAACCATACTCCTCACCAAGTACTCGACAACAAGACTCATGAAAAGGATTTCTTAGATGACAAACCTGAAGTCACCCATCTCAGAATATTTGGCTTCCTAGTGTACATACACATTTTGAAGGAATATAGGACCAAGATCGATCCTTTAGGGAGGAAGGGGATATTCATAGGATACATTGACACTTCAAAGGAATACTGAATATACTTACCAGGATTCAAGAATATCAACATCAGCAGATACATAAAATTTGATGAATACTCAACATACTTCATATCCAGAAAACTACCTATTGTAGAAGAGGAAGAAGCTGAAGCAACAAGAGCCCGAGACATGAAAATAGAAGAAACAATTCTTGAGTACCATGAATATCGCAACATTGAAGAACCACATGAGCATGTAGAACCACTTCATGAGAAGAAATCCCACAAGAGAAAACCAACATGGGCACGAGAACTAGTTCAAGATGCAGAAATGTATGTCTCTCCAGATGGGATGAATGGAGAAATAAAAATACCTAAAACATACAACAACTATGTTTCCTTTCTATGTTACATTATTAACAAAGAACCTTCCAACTACAAAGAGGCTGCCAAAAATAAAGAATGGAAGGATTCCATGATCTAGGAGTACTAGTTGATTATGAAGAATGATGTTTGGGAAATAGTTCCAAGACCGAAAAGGAAGTGTATCATGACTTCAAAGTGGATATAAAATATCAATAATGCTACAGATATTGGTAGCATTGAAAAAAAAAAGGTAAGGTTCGTGGCCCATGGTTTCTCACAGAAAGAAGGCATAGACTACGAGGAGACATTTGCACCCATAGAAAGATACACTTCCATTAGATCTATACTTTCATTGGCTACAATAATGAAATGGAAGGTACACTAGATGGACATCAAGAAAAAATTATTGAATTCTGTAGTCGAAGAGGAAGTGTCCGTGGAGCATCCACTATGATTTGAGACATATGAGAGGCATAATCATGTGTACAAATTGAAGAAAACCTTGTATGAATTAAAATAGGTACCCAAGACATGGTACGGTAGGATGGGAAACTTTGTGATGAGCTTAGGATTTACAAAGAGTAAAGAAGATTCCAACCTTTATTTCAAGGTTTAAGGTGGAAGACTGATGATTATCCTGCTATATGTTGATGACCTATTTTTGACAAGAGAGGACAAACTCATAGTAGATGCAAAGAGGAATCTTTCTACTGAGTTTGAGATGAAATACCTAGGAATGATGTACTATTTATTAGGCATGTAGGTGTTGTAGAGTATGGATGGAATATTCCTTGGTCAAGGAAAGTATGTAGTCGAGAATCTAAAGATATTTGGAATTTTGGATTGCAAGGCAATAGCCACACCTATCACATTGAAATTGAAGCTACTGTGTGATGATTCATCATAGATAGTTGATGCCATGATGTATATTCATATGATTGGTTCATTGGTGTACCCAACGAATAGAAGACTAGACATATGTTTTGATGTGAACAACATGAGCCAGTTCTTGACAGATCCAAGACATGTTCACCTGGTAGTTGTAAACCATGTATTGAGGTACTTGAAGGGTACAGTTTATTATGGGATCAAGTATCATGTGAATTATAAGATTAATCTGCACGGTTATGTTGATTCATATTGGGTAAACAAGGCCACTGATGGGAAGAACACTTAGGGTTGTTGCTCCAGTTTGGGATCCGGTATGATCTCCTAGTTTAGCAAGAAGCAATCCTATGTGGTGCTGAGCACAACCAAAGAAGAATATGTTGTAGGTTATTCGGCTAATTGTGAGGTAGTATGGATTTGAAATCTACTGTATGATTTGTTTGATATCGATTTAGAGGTGACTTGTATATTTTGTGACAACCAAAGTTGCATAAAGTTTTCAAAGAATTCGGTGTTCCATGATAAGTTGAAGCACATTGATATCAAGTATCGTTATATCTGGGATATGGTGTAGAGAGGAACAATGAATCTCATGTACATTGCACTGGACTAGAAGATAGAATATGTGTTGACCAAGTCATTGGCCAGTGTGAAGTTCAATTACTTCAGAGAGAGACTTCGTGTTCTCTAGATCGAGGTCCCTAGAAATAGGGAGTGACAAGCTCTTTCATGGTGGTAGTGTAGGTTGTCCTAGGACACAATGAGTCCTGGCATGCTCCCATTCTAGTGATGAAATGAATACTAGAAGATGAAGATGTACTAGAATGAGATCTCACAAGGGAAGGTATATAGGTTTTCCCTGGATGTAATGAGTCTTGGTGTAGTACGTAGGTGATCTCGGGATGCAATCTGTCATGTTAGGTCATCTTTGGATGTAATCATTCCTGGTGTGGTACATAGTTGTTTTAGATGTAATGGGTCCTGGAAGGTCATATTTGGATGCAATCAGTCCTAGTGCGGTACATAGGTTTTCATTAGATGTAATGAGTTCTTAAGGTTATCCTTGGATGTAATGAGTCTTGAAATGGTATGCAGGTCATCCTTGGATGTAATTAGTTCGTATGTGGTCCCATGTTGGAGATGATGAGAGGTCACAAGGAACTTGGTGTGCACCTAGGAAGTTCTAGCATATTGGTAGACATAGGTTTTCATTGAGACGTAATGAGTCTTGGCGTTCTCCTATGTTTGTAGAACATAGGTTGATCGTGGAGAGACATAATGCACTTATTGTGCTCCTAGGATATTCTTGCATGGTGGTAGAAATGGGTCCTTGTTGAGACATAATGAGTCCTAGTGTGCTCATATGTTGATAGAACACAGGTGGTCAGTGGTATGTATCTAGGTTGTGCTCTGTGTGCGATGACGAGATGATCCAGATACGAAGAGATGATTTAGATACGAAAATATGATTCAGATATGAAGTGATGATGGTAGGATATAGAGATGAATGTAGTGGAAATCTAATGTATGGTCCTAGGATGTACCTACGCAATGGATTGTTTGTGGATATGATGAATAACTAGATGAGGACTAGGCCTACATCCAACATGAAACATGGTTGGATCTATATAAACTTCCTATGATGGATAAATATACAGATGCCACTATTCAATGATCGACAAGATGTGAACTATGACAATAGCAACTATGATGACTTGGCCATATGTGTTGATGACTATGGTAAGATAATACCTTCCTATTTAAGAGGGAGTGTTGTTGTAATTGTAACTTTAGAATATATTCTGATGTATATTATGTTAAATTTTCATATGCTTAACTAAGACATTAGTATTTAATTTCATTTTCATAACAAAAGCATATAAACAGGATCATTGAAAGATAGACAAGCACAACCATACAAAAGAAACACACAGATTTATCCTAGGAAAACCATAAAGGGAAAAACCCAGCAAAAGCTTTCTCAATGTAGATGTCCCCAAAAAGATAAAAGATAAAACCAGCAAGGAGATCAAAGACTGATCCTCCTCCTTCTCCAGCTACTTCTCTTCTCCACTAATGCGCTACACAAGTGAGAGTGTGTGTCTCAAATGAGGAGCACCACACCTCTATTTATATTCATCCATTCACTTAAGTTAACTCATCTGACATGTAGGCTCGAGTTAATCATGTAGGCTCGAGTTACACATGTAGGCTCAAGTAACCACACTGGGGTGCTAATGACCCACCTTTACAATTAGAGGGGACTACCTCATGACTCTTATTGGTTCTTCCGATTAGAAGCATCGGGTTACAAATTAATACAAGTGGTTCTCCCGGTAGGACCATCGGGGAACACAAAAGATACATATAGAATATTCTTCGAAGTTACAATATTTCAACACTCCCCCTTAACGAGAAGGGTATTCTACAACAACATCAACAACAACAATAGTAGGAGAGAGACAGAGGACATCATCAACATCATCAGGGAAACACATCTATAAATCATTGGAAGCTTTTCAACATCATGTAGTCTTCATCTTCAATCTTCAGTCTTCAGCAACATCAACACTTTGACCGCTTCAATCATCAGCAATCTTTGACCGCTTCAATCATCAGCAATCTTTGACCACTTCGATCAACAACAATCTTCAGCACTTTGACCTTTCAATCAGCAGCAATCTTTGACCACTTCAATCAGAAACAATCTTCAGCACTTTGACCTTTCGATCAGCAACATCATCTTCAGCTCTTTGACCTTTCGATCAGTAACATCATCATCATCTCTTTGACCTTTCGATCAGCAACATCATCTTCAGCTCTTTGACCTTTCGATCAGCAACATCATCATCATCTCTTTGACCTTTCGATCAACAACATCATCATTAGCTCTTTGACCTTTCGATCAGCAACATCATCATCATCATATTCTGATCTTTCAAACATCAACATCATCATAAAAACATCATCATTATCAAAACATCATTATTATCAAAACATCAACATCATCAAAACATCAACATCATCATCATCAAAACATCAACATGATCCTTCCTTTCGGAATTACCGGATCAACATGTCTGTGGTACTCAGACGATCCTTCCTGTCGGAATTACAGGATTTAGGTCTTTATGGAGTTACTAATGATCCTTCCTTTTGGAATTATGGAATCAACACATCCGTGGAACTCATAAAATCCTTCCTATTGGAATTGCGGGATCAAGTCAATGATCATTCCTTTCGGAATTACGGGATTTAGGTCTTTACAGAGTTACTAATGATCCTTCCTTTCAGAATTATGGGATCAACATAGTTGTGGAACTTAGATAATCCTTCCTGTTGGAATTATGGGATCAAGTCTTTATGGAGCTACCAATGATCCTTCCTTTTGGAATTACGGGATTTAGGTCTTTACGGAGTTACTAATGATCCTTCCTTTCGGAATTATGGGATGAACACATCTGTGGAACTCAGACAACCCTTCCTATTGGAATTACAGGATCAAGTCAATGATCCTTCCTTTCGGAATTATGGGATTTAGGTCTTTACAGAGTTACTAATGATCCTTCCTTTTGGAATTACGGGATCAACACATCTGTGGAACTCAGAAAATCCTTCCTATTGGAATTACGGGATCAAGTCAATGATCCTTCCTTTCAGAATTACAGGATTTAGGTCTTTATGGAGTTACTAACGATCCTTCCTTTCGGAATTACGGGATCAACACATCTGTGGAACTTAGAAAATCCTTCCTATTGGAATTACGGGATCAAGTCAATGATCCTTACCTTCAGAATTATGGGATTTAGGTCTTTACGGAGTTGCTAACGATCCTTCCTTTCAGAATTACAGGATCAACACAGTTGTGGAACTCAGACAATCCTTCCTCTAGGAATTAAGGGATCAACACATGTTCTCGAGTACCAAAGTCACCGGATCCATTCTGAACCGAAGTTCAAGAATGATACAATCCTACCACCTTCTCGATGACCTAAGTTCACCGGATCCATTCTGAACCGAATTCCAAGGATGATACAATCCTACCACCTTCTCAATGGCCAAAGTTCACCGGATCCATTCTGAACCGAAGTCCAAGGATGATACAATACTACCACATTCTCGATGACCGAAGTCACAGGATCACTTCTGGACATATGTCCTGGGATGATACAATCCCTCTTCATTATCGAAGACCAAGGTCTCCGAATCACTTTAGGGCAAGTGCCTAGGGATGATACAATCCCACTGTAACATCACTACTCCCCCTTTCGGGGAAGGTATTTCCGAACCACACCAAGCTTGTCTCAAAAGAGTTTGAACTTTACTCGGGACAGAGGTTTCGTCAGCACATCATCATCTAAACCATCATCATCTACATATTCATTATGTGAATACTGAACTATTTCAATCTGTATCTCTAGTATGTGAACATTGAAAGCATCATCATCTATATCTTTAGTATAGAAATACTAAAAGCATCATCATTTCTATATTCAGTATAGAAATATGGAATCACCATCATCTACATCTACAGTATGTAAATACTGAAACATAATCTATATCTTCAGTATGGGAATACTGAAACATCATCATCTACATCTTATCTCGTACGTATAAATACTAAATTTCTATGTGTTACGACGGAACACATGGTTCCCTATCATCACAACTCTGGTTATCACATAGAATCATAGTAGTGTCCAACTCTAGGTTGAATTATCCTGAAATCAGTAAGCTACTATATATTCTACTTCGGCTGTGCTTAGAGCAACACTAAACTGATTTCTGCTAAACCATGAAATCATAGCAGATCCCAGACTAGAACATCCACCTGTTGTACTTCTTTTTCTATCTGAGATACTTCCAGCCCAATCTGCATCTATATACCCATACAATCTATACTTATGGCTACCATCATAGTATAGACCAAAATCTATAGTCCTCATCACATGTTTTGCAGCTACCAAGTGAACCCATCTAGGTTGAACTAGATATTGACTTAAGGTGTTCACAACAAAACAAATGTCTAGTCTAGTATTTGTTAAATACATCAATGACCCAATGATCTATCTGTAATGAGTCGTATCCACTAACTTTGATAAGTCACCCGCTACCAGCTTCATGTTGGAGTCCATGGGTGTGGCCATGGCTTTGCATTCCAACATATTGAATCTCTTCAATATCTCTACCACATACTTTCCCTAGTCGAGAAATATTTCTTTGTCATACTTCCAGACCTAGGAAATAATGCATTAACCCAAGGTCTTTCATCTCAAATTCTTCTGCTAGTTTCTTCTTGCTTTCCATGATCTGTTTCTCATTCTGTGTCAAGAATAAGTCATCCACATATAATAACAGGATGGTAGGTTCATCTTCTACAACCTTGTAGTAAAGGTTAGGATCGACTTTACTCTTGGCAAAGCCCATGCTTGTCAGTAGACTATCTATTCTTCCATACCAAGATCGAGGGGCTTGTTTAAGGCCATACAAGGCCTTCTTCAATTTGCATACGTGATTATGTCTATCTTCAACTTCAAATCCTTGTGGCTTTTTTATGTATACTTCTTCTTCGATCACACCATTTAGAAAAGTTGTTTTCACATCCATATGGTGTAAGTCTCACTTCATCATGGATGCAAGTGCCATGGTAGCTCTAATTGAAGTATACCATGCTACTAGGGAAAATGTCTCTTCATAATCAATTCCCTCTTTCTGAGAGAAACCTATCGCCACAAATCTTGCTTTATACTTCTCAATACTTCCGTCAGCTGCATGCTTTATTTTGCATATCCATTTGGAGGATACTATACTCTTTCCTTCGGGTTTGGGAACTGTATCCCAAACAACATTCTAGTATTCTTTCATCATAACATCTTCCATGAGTTCGTCTTATCGGGTCATCAACATATCCTAGTCTTCTGCATTCAACCTTGAAGGTTGGAACCCACTTTACTCTTGATAAAGTCTCGATCGAGCAGGAAGCTATCCATCATGTCATAGCATGTTGAACTTAGATATCTTCTGTAGTCACTCCCCCTGAAGTGGAGTATCATCTTCGCTCTTCATTCTATATAGGTGGCTCTATGCTTGATATATACTTGTCAATAGAGTATGTCAATAGAGTATGTCATGTCATAGTCTATTCTTTCTAAGGAAAATCATGAACCTTTCTTTGTACACTTGTTCTTGTAGATCCATACGGAAGATACTACGTACTTCCCTTTATGTCTCGAAATCATATCGTATACATCATTCCCCATGATCAACTGTTATTCTTTGATCATAGCTTATTTCATAGCATTCTTTTATTCATCTTGAGTTATCTTTCATACCCATGGTGGTATTCATCCTTCGAGGTGGATCTACCGCTCTCTGAATCTATTTCTTCCGTCATGGTGTCTCTGACCCTGGGAGATTTAGATTGATGTTTATTGGAGTGAATTTTTGAATTGTCATCACTTGTTCTTCGGAAGTCTCATCCTTGTTTTCTTGTAGGAGGTTGTTCAGGACCTTTCCTACAATTCAAATGCACCAATTTGTATGGTTAGAACTATTTCATAAAACATATGCAGAACGCCAAATTCTTATGCATCATGCAACTATTTATCCAATACAACATTAATCCATATCTCATGGAAACTTTCTAGATGCCTTCCATCTCTACCATGACATCATTGAGATTGTGCACTAATCCAATATGTCAGCAAAGAGGTTTCATTCTAGATAAGTAGCAATGGAGAGATGTATAGCACCATGAGCTACTTACCGATCACATGCATATTAGTAGTATACAGTCATTAATGCAAACAATCTATCATGCATAACACATCAACTGAATATAATCAAATGCATAACAAAACAATATCATTAAATGACAATTGAATACTTATATTTTATTTGTTTCATGGGTAGAATCCATCTTGATCATTCTGCTTTATCATCTTCTTCAGTCATGAAATCATAATTTCTTATCCAAATGATAAGATGAATAAGAGGTTCTTCAAGAATTGAGTTTTTCATATTCCTCATCGCTTGAGGGATCTTCTTTGAATGGTGAGAGCTTGATCTTCAATTGCTCCCATCTTCTTCTTCTCTTCTTATTAGTCGAGCTGAAAGTAATCACTTACTTCTGGTATACATTCTTCACATGAATGAATCCCATGATCCTGGGAGGCCATTCAAGGTGGCTATCACCACTTCTGCATACTTCTTATTCTACCACTTCAAGTTGTTCTGCATTCTGGATCTTTACATTCTTCAACTGTTTTCTCAAATCCATCTTCTGAATTATGTTCTTATCTTCAAATAGCTTGATCAAGGAATCAAACATATTTGGTGTCTTTAGTGAAGACACTTGTGGTACAAGTTGATCCGTGATTGAATCAACAATGATATTATTGGCCTTGATCAAGTTCTTCTTGTGTAAGTCTTTGAGGCTCATCTCCCTCTAGAACTGGAAACTCTCTACTCATGTAGGTGTCCAATTCATTTTCTTCAGAGAGATCAAATACTTCCATGCTTAGAAGTTTTCAAATTCACCAAGCTTATCATCAAGATGATGTGATAGATCACTTTGAAATGAGAACCTCAAATGCAAATAGCAAAATATTAGATCTTACCGATTTGAGGTGTCCGTCCTGCTTCTGGAGCTGGCTGATCTAGGGTTTGTCAGAGAAAACCTAATTTTCAAAACTTTGAATCTTTCAGATCTGATTGGATAGAAATATATATCTCTTTAAATGGAGCTGTCCAATGTACTCCTTTTTTGTAAACAGTGGAGGGAATCTCCCGGAACAGGAAGCCCTAGTTTTCCAATTTCTTTTGCAAAAATTCCTGTTACTGTTTCTGTTATATATCCGAAATTACTACTCCTATATGTCTGAAATTTATCATTGAGGTAACCTCGCATGTCCTTGATCCAACACCATAGTTTTCATCAGAATTGGTTTCACCAATTGGGATTTATGATAATTTTCCCAAGGTGACCTGTTACAGGACTGTTCAGAACAGTGAAGTTGTATGGAATTCCACGTGTCACTGGTTCATCTTCAGGTTCTAAAATTCAGACCACAGAAATTAAATTCCATGCTATTTCTGTAACATCTTACGGAATTCCATTTGGACCTCTGTAGCCCACTCTACAGCAATTCTCCCCAGGTGTCCTGTTTAGGGATGAATTCTGGAAGAGGCTGGAACCCTAACTTGGAGGGATCATATCTTCCAGAATATATCGAATCTGAGGCGGAATTTTGGACACAGTGTAAATCAGGATTTTATCTTCCTCTTTTGCAATTTTCAACTCTTTATCCTTCACCAATCTCAGGATATATTGAATGTAACAAAACTTATTAGTTTTAGTATTTAGGGTTTTTCTAGATCGAGGTCAAACTAGGGTTTGAATTTCTCAGAGTTTCACCCAACCAAATTTCTTGATCCAAGTCTCTAAACTTCGATTTTGATGAGGAGATAAATCCTATGCTAGGCTCACTCAAAAATTCTTCTTCTGCAAGAAGCCCTAATTTCCCGCACCAAAAACTGAAAATGCTCGGAATCGAATTTCGCTTCGACAGAAAGATGCGCCCTTCAATGGAGAGTCAGCCTAGCCTTCCTTTGCTGATATATTGTGGAGAGAGAACCAAAAAGTAAGAAGCCCTAGATTCTGTAGCTGCACAATGTCTTGTTTTCAGGGTGGCTCTGATACCATGTTAAATTTTCATATGCTTAACTAAGACATCAGTATTTCATTTCATTTTCATAACAAAAGCATATTAACAGGATCACTAAAAGATAGACAAGCACAACCATACAAAAGAAACACAAAGATTTATCCTGGGAAAACCCTAAAGGGAAAAACCCAACAAAATATTTCTCAATATAGATGTCCCCAAAAAGATAAAAGATAAAACCAGCAAGGAGATCAAAGCCTGATCCTCCTCCTTCTCTAGCTACTTCTCTTCTCCACTAATGCGCTACATAAGTGAGAGTGTGTGTCTCAAATGCGGAGCACCACCCCTCTATTTATATTCATCCGTTCACTTAAGTTAACTCATCTGGCATGTAGGCTCGAGTTAATCATGTAGGCTCAAGTTACACATGTAGGCTCAAGTAACCACACTGGGGTGCTCATGACCCACCTTTACAATTAGAGGGGACTACCTCATGACTCTTATTAGTTCTTCCAATTAGAAGCATCAGGGCACAAATTAATACAAGTGGTTCTCCCGGTAGGACCATCGGGGACCACAAAAGATACATATAGAATATTCTTCGAAGTTACAATATTTCAACATATTAGTATTGTATATTATTGTACTCCCATTGGAGATGTTTTTACCTCCTTTAGGGATGTCATTATTGTCTTTGGTCATTGAGGTAAACCGTCCATTGTAAGTCATAGCAGTAGTCCCCAAATTGAATATAATAAAATGTATTTTTAAGACCCCCTAGGTGAAGTCACCCATGTTAGGATAAGAGGTCAGCCCAGTTAAGTTATTAGTTTAGTCACTTCAAGGGTATAAATAGGGAGGTTCCCTCCCTCATTTATACACACACTCACTCACTCAAGTTCACATGAGGTGAGAGACAAGGAAAAGGAGGAGAGAGAGAGAGCTACAGAATACTTCTTATACTTGGTTTTTTCCATCTCATGTGATATTCTCTTAGTGATGAAACTATTATGAGGAAGTTTGCAGGGTTTTATCCTTTATGCAGGTTTCCCTAAGGAAAATATTTGGGTCGTGTATCTGATCTTTCTTATGCATATTATTGTGCTTGTTATTATTTTAGATAAGGATCCTAATCATTTTGAATAAGATTATAAAAATTAGCATCTTTAAATAGATATCATGGACCAATCAGGTATTAATCCATGAATGAAAATCCATTAATATAGAGGTGAAGATGAACCATTAGATGATTCTATGTCTATAACATATTGTGATCATCAAATTACATAAATAGAAATATATTAATGCATACTAAAAAAAAGCACTTTACCTAAAGACACATTTCCAAGTTGATCTTAACTAAATCCCAATTGTCTTAGTGTCTTAACATCCCCCATAAGAATGACTTGGTATAGGATTAACGGATTTGTAAAAGTGAGAAAGTAAGTGAAGGAATGAGGTATTATAGCATATCCCCCCTTAATAACAAATTCCAAAACTCCTATTGCAGATTGAAGTTTTTAAAAAATTGCTTCTATAAGAGACTTTGTGAATATATCTGGAACTTAATCATCTATATGGAAAAAAGCACTTTGAGAACATGATCCCAAATAAGCTTTCTGATGAAGTGCATATGTATATCAATGTGTTTTTTGCATTTAGGTTGAATTGGACCTTTTGTGAGATTGATGGCACTTTGATTTCCACACCGTAGGGTAGTCAGATCCTACTTTTGGATTCCAAACTTTGAAAGTATTTGTTTAATCCATAGGGATTCTTAACTTGCATTAACTATGGATCGATTCTCTACTTCCACTGAAGACAAAAAGTATATTGTTTGAAGAGTATTTGGAACGTGAGTAGGTGGAGGTTTATTTTCATCCTCACTATCAATATATAAAGTAGAAACTGGAGTAGGATCACAAGTAAAGAAGTTGGGATTAGAAGGTGGCACAATTTTTGAAGATGGATCATATGTCGAAGATGATATAGACGTTAAATTAGGCTTGTAGGGAAACACATTTTCATCAAATTTATCATCTCTTCTAATTATAATTTCATTGGATTTTGGATAAATAAATATATAACCTTTTAAATATTTAGAATATCCAACAAATAAGCACTTCTCACTCTTAGGTTGTGTTGGGTAAAATATGCACTATCTAATTCAACACTGAATTGTCAAATTACGAAGGTAGCTTATGATATGCAAACACTATATGTGCAGGATTGAAGGCTTGAACTAACCTAAGCTAACTAAATATGCAAATGCACTAACATGAAACTATATGATTTTAAACTACATGCATGACTATCATGAGTTAAATACAGGAATCCAATCTCTTCTTATGAAAGTAGGGAAACTATTTAACAACTGGAATTCAAATCTAATCTATTGTTATGCTAATCCATTCTATGAAATGAAATTTCAACAACTAATCTAGGAAAGTGGTCACTTGGTCCGAAATAAATCTAATCTAATGAAAGTAAATTTAACTATACAAAACAGGCAACAAATCAAATAAACTATTTCATGATTGCATGAAATATATGCTTATGCAAGGATGAGAATATACTTAACCATGCAATTAACTATGAAAGAAGACACTGAAATTAACTATGAAAGAAAATTTGAAACTAATTACTGTAAAGCAGGAAATTATGCTACAAGCGAAAAGAGCAATTAATCTACCTATTGTATGAGCGAAAATACTCTATATTTTCAAAAGATAAAACTAACCAACTATCCTACTATAGTTATCGAGCTCCATGAAATCATATAAAGAATATTTAAACACTAACCTAAGGACCATGTGTAAACAAATACTTTGTGAGGAGTCATAAACTAATGTAAGCAAACTAGTTTAACAAAATCCAATCTAATCAGCAACTAATATATGAATTTGAAAAGTAAACTTATATTAAACTAAGATATGAGAACTTTCAAAATGAAACCTTAAAATACTAAAAAAATAATGTATCTAATACGAAGGAAAAATGAAAACAATCTAAACCAAAGATATAATTACAAAACATTACAACAATATTGAAGAAAGAAATAAGAAACCACAATAAACCAAAACACAATACATAGGGTGAAAGGAGAAAAATAGAAATAAAAATTTAATAAATGCTTTAAACAATCTAACCTATGATCCTAAAGACAAACATAACCATTACTTAACTAACATAGTCGAAACATAATAAAAAAACTAAAGAAGCGGGCTTAAAACATCTTGAAAACGCGAATAGATGAGTGAGAGGCTGAATAACATACTAGAACACAGGTCTGAATGACAGGAAGAACAGACTGTCTGAATGAAAAGTAGAATAGGATGTCTAAATGACAGTCTCCACACAGAAAACACTAAAACATCAATAAATAGTTAATCTAAATGATTTTGAGATCAATTGATCCACGCATATGATAATAAAATGTAAAGGAACAAGAATTAAATCTACCTAATGATTAAATTCAATCTATAAAATAACTTAAAATCAATTCATAAATTAAAAGATATCACAATCTATTGCATTATTAAACAAGCTGGAATATAACTAAATAAATTCATAACAAAACATAATTGAACCTACTGTAATTGGAAATATCAACGCAATATATTCTATCAACCAAGCAATCAAATAGAAAGACTTGAAAAGGAAATTGAAAGCAAATTTGTGCGTAACCGGTTGCTTAACTCATAAAGGGAAACTATATTAACAACATAATATCAAAGTGTAATCTATGCTACAGGAAACATAAGACATGAACAATTATAACAACTAAATTGCATAAACAAATTACAAATAAAACTATGCTAATTGCAAAAAGAAGGAATAACAAAAATACACAAGAATGGAAATATCTGGTTGATGAGGGGCCCTCCCAGCAATCAAAGTGATGACTTGCTTAATGCGACTAAGACACGATCATAAACAAAATTTTTAATAAACTGAAGAAAATTATTACAGAGTTTTTGGAATCGAATTGATCACATGTATCCACTAGCTAGCTTCATTAACCTCCTTTCGCATAACAACGTTTATATATACATCGTTTTAAAAAATGAAATAAAGTCGACCCTTTTAGTGGTCGATTTCTCTTAATATAGTTCAACCATTATGACAAATAAATGATCGAATGGCCAACACATACCCTCTCCTCCTTCCTCGTGAAACGGTTCTTCTATGGCGCATGATGTGGCATACATGCTCTGTTTTGGCGTGGCTGGTGTCAAGGTGTCAAACAGAGGCAGTGTGCTGACAATCCTTTTAGAATGAGATCCATTTTACCATCCAAACGCATGAACACAAAATAGTTACAAGTTGCTCCATCCTCTAATGCTCAGGAATCTATCATTAATAGTGTACGATTGATTTGGCGGGGNAATGAGATCCATTTTACCATCCAAACGCATGAACACAAAATAGTTACAAGTTGCTCCATCCTCTAATGCTCAGGAATCTATCATTAATAGTGTACGATTGATTTGGCGGGTGTAATGGTGAGCTGGATATGCTCTATGCATATCTAGGATGGATGCATTTCCTGCTTGTTGGTTTGCTAAAGACTATGATCTGGAGCTGAATAGTGAGCTGCATGAATTTATTTCTAGGTACCAGGTTTAAATAATGGATGGGTTCTATTTTCTCGGATCTAGGTTCCATCTCCTTTCCCGATGCGCTCCTCTTCTTCATGGCATGCAAAATTATCTTTACTGTGCGTAAAATAATTTTCCATATTCACGTGAAATAATTATCCATATTTACGTGCCTGCATAAAACATAAAGTTCATTAGTTAGCAAAACATGAAATGGTAATATATTAAACATAAAGTCTTAAGGAAAGTGGTTATATAAATAAATGGTATATGAGAATGATATATATATGAACCCATTTTAAAATGAATTAAGGGAGATTGGGCACATGACATATGGT
This sequence comes from Pseudotsuga menziesii, assembly GCA_001517045.1. NCBI lineage: Eukaryota > Viridiplantae > Streptophyta > Pinopsida > Pinales > Pinaceae > Pseudotsuga > Pseudotsuga menziesii. Next base: position 452,086 of record LPNX010163431.1, on the reverse strand, counting down.
TTTAATAATTTATTACAATCCATGTCATAATCCACTTTATAGTTTGGTTAATTTATTATTAGTGGATTTGGGTATATTTGCTTTGATATTTAATTCCCATTTTTTTATATATATTTTTTATTTTCTTTATTTAATTCCCATTTTTTTATATATATTTTTTATTTTCTTTATTTAATTCCCATTAATATTTTTTATTTTTTTTTATTTAATTCCCATTAATATTTTTTATTTTCTTTATTTACTTTCCATTTTTAATATTTTTTATTTTCTTTATTTAATTTTAAGCCAATGCTCAAAGCTCATCATTACTCATGGTTTTTGCATGTGCAGGTATTCACGGACCGACAAGAAATAGAAGGCAAGGATAAAACAAACATAATAAGAAACATTCCATTAAACCTAGCGCGGAACTCAGAGTCAGGTGAAGGGCTAGATGGAGTACCGAAATGCGCACTAAATGCAATAACACATCAAAAATTATGAATTAAGCTTCTTATACATTTATAAGTTATAATTGATGAAAACATAGTAAAATATAGACAAATTGAAGATAGATGTATTAGATTTCAGTAAATAGGTGGGGAAATTAATGTAAATAATATCATTATAAAAGACAATTATGGAGCTCAACAGGTTGTAATTCTTACCATTTTTCATTAGCAATGTGAGCCCATGCTTCACTACCAAACAAATGAAAGTGACTTGCATCATGTCTAATTTTATTGGATTCTTATTCCAGGGTTATATATTTTAAAGTCTCTATGGGAGTGCACTTTACTATGTAATTGGCACAATTAATGGCTTCCACTCAAAAAGGAGAATTTAATCCCTTATATTTGATCATACAGTTTCCCATTTTCTTTATTGTGTGATTGTTTCTCTTCGAAACACCATTTCTTGTGGCATGTATGGAAAATTATGTTGCATTTGAATTCCTTGAGCAATGCAATAGGGTGGATATATGTAAGTTTTAAACCTCTATAGAGAAGAAAAGCATACAGATTCTTTTAAGCAAAACATAGATTACACCACAACATTCACACATAAAACACATAGATTTACCTTGGAAGCCATTAATGAGGAAAACCAACAAACCTTGGAGCCACACCTCCTATTTTCTCATTATCATTATGAATAAATAAATAAAGTATAGGTATTCCATAACATCCAATACCCTAATTCGTTAACCCATATTATAAAATAGACCCCAGTCCCTTAACCAATATTAAATTACATATTTTTAGAAAATTCCCCAAAATAGCCAAAAAATAGCCCAAATGTTTTGGGTCATTGTACCTACGTCATAAATGTCCTATCGACCTATTTCCATGAACGTGTTGGAGGGATCATCCAGTGCACACTTCTAATAGGTGCACCTCCCTCCCCTCCATACATACAAAGAAAATAACACATACCCAACATTCTCCCAATTGTTGTTTTCTTTTCATAGTAATGAGTCATGTACTCATAAAGTCACGGGTTCAGGGCATCAATGCCCATATATTCTCTACACCAAGAGAACTTGTCTATACTAACATACTTTGTTAATGAGTCTACAACATTATTCAAGTTATCAACCTTTTCCAGCAACACCTTCTTGTCTTCAACCATATCTCTCACAAAGTGATATTTCACATCAATATGATTTGTCTTAGCATGATAAGCATGTTTCTTTACTAGGAATATTGCACTTTGGCTATCACAATCTAACCTTACATGAACATAGTCTCTGCAACCATACTGCTTCTTTGATAGTATGTGTGGCTTCCATGTATTCATCTTCTGTACTTGAGAGTGAAACTACAACCTGTCTCTTTCTCATCCAACTGATAGCTCCTCCAAATAGGTTAAATACATACCCACTTGTAGATATTCTATGATCAATATCTCCAACCCAATCTGCATCAAAATATTCAATGTACATCTATTACTCTATCTTCTCTAGGTATTCATTGGTAGAAGATTGCATGATCTGTGGTGATACATACGTATCTAAATACCCTATTTATAGTTGTCCAATGCTCTTTCCCTAGATTTGACATATATCTTATCAAAACTCCCACTACATGATCAATGTCTGGTTTAGTACAGACGATTGCATATATCAAACTACCAACTGCAATGATGTATGGAACTCATGAAATATCTTCTTCTTATTCATGTTTCCTTGGATAATGATCTACATATAATTTTACACCTACATGAATAGGTACCTTGACCGACTCACTTTCTTGCATGTTAAATATCTGTAATATTGTCTCAACATATTTTATTTGATTTAACTAGATCTTCCTGTTTGCACGATCTCTTCTTATCTCTGTTCTCATAATGATGTTTGGAGAATCAATATCCTTTATGTCAAATTTGGAGAACAACTAAGACTTCACCTCCTTTATAACATCTTTGTTGTTTCCTATCAACAACATGTCATCAACATACAACATTATGTTAATGAAGGGATCACCAATTTGTTTGGAGTATACACAGTGATCAACCTTGCTTCTCACAAACCCCAATTCAAGTACGTATGTGTCAAAATTTTGGTACCACATCCTTGGATATTTATTTAGACCATAAAGGGACTTCTTTAGTTTTCATACCAACTATTTCTTTCTCTTTACTATGAACCCTTCTGGTTGTTTCATGTATATTTATTCTTCCATATTACCATGTAAGAACGTTGTCTTCACATCCATCTTCTCTACTTCAAGATCAAAAGAAACAACAATAGAAAGATGAAATATAATAGAAGTTATTTTTACAATTGGAGAGAACATTTCACCAAAATCAATCCCCTCTACTTGAGAATATCCATTTTCTACCAAGCCATCTTTGTACTTATCCAGTTTACCTTATGCATTCAACTTCTTTTTAAACAACCATTTGCTTCCAATGAATTTTCTTCTAGATGGTAACTCAACTAGATATCAGGCTTCATTTTTGTCTAGAAATCCTTTTTTTCAACCATGGCCTTCTTCCAGAGATCACTATCCTTTGAATCAACAAATTCCTTCATATTTCTAGGATCATCATCAGTAATAGACAAAGAAAAATGAGAGAAACAACTAGGAGGGGAATACCTTTTTGGTTTCCTTCTTTCTTGAGATGATTTACTCAAAAATAGGGTATGAGGTTCTTCTTCTTCTAATTCATCTTCTTCTGTTGAGTCATATTGTCCACCTTCTAACTCAAACTCCATTTTCTCTAGTTCCTTTTCCATTGGAGTCACTTCCTATTTGGGGACTTCTTTGACCTCTCTAAACACAACATCTCAACTATAAACAATATTCTTAGTTTCAGGATTCCAAATCTGATAACACTACAACAAATTTGACTTTTAGGGGGGGTTTTCTTCTACCTTCAAAAGTCACTTTTGGGGGCGGTTTTGGATTTGGATGGGATCTTTACAAAACTGCCCCTAATAGCACTGAATTTACTTTTAGGGGATTTTTTTTGAATAGATCAAAATCACCCCTAAAAGTGAATTTTGGGGGCGGTTCTAAACCTCTCTCATAGACACTGTAACACCTCGGTTTTGACCCCCTGGTATTAAATTGCATATGATGTAAATATTGTAATAAATCATGGTGTGGAGCTCAAGGAAAAGGCCCCCCCATGGATTTAGTGTTTTATGTTTCGGTGATTAAAACTGATGTTGATGGTTTATGTGCTAGCCAGGTACAATATGTTGAGACTGTTAGCTAGTTTTGCTACATATTCTGAATGTTTCCATATGCCAAACTTTGAATTTTTCACTCACAGGCAAAGCCACAGCAGGATGAATCAAAGGAAGTCACAATAGTAATAAAGCAAATGTTAATGTTATAGCCACAGATGAGAATAATGTCACAGCTCTAAATGTTGCACAGAATACCCGCATATTGAAAAGGATGATTACATAGTTCACTACAACAGAGGATTTTGTTATACATTCAAATAAATGAAACAGAAGGATAAAAATGATCAAATGTTACAAATGTTACATATGTTATCAGCATAGAGTTATCATGTTATATATCAACAGCATTATATTGAAACTCAACACTATTCTATACCATGGAGCTTAACATATGAAGTGTCATTGAAACATAGTGTTACATCTATACAACGACTCACATATATATAAAACAGAGTTTTAAATGAATAATTTGATCACACTATACAGAATGGGCAGGATCTAAAACAAAGCAGCTGGAAGGATAGTGATTTTTCATCCGCAACGGCGGAAGGGTAGTGACTTCTTCATCCGCAACGGCGGAAGCCCACAACACAAGGATCGGCAACAATGGGAAAACAAACATATCGGCGAGTGGAGGAGAAACGACTAAACATCAGAAGGAAATCCCCTTCCGCAACGTCGGAGCGAAAAGCGGAACGGGAGCCTCATCATCGGAGCTTTAAAACATTGGAAGTCGGAAGTACATCCCCTTTCGCAACGTCGGAGCGAAAAGAGGAACAGGAGCCGCAACATTGGAGCTTAAAAACATCGGAAGTCAGAGCGGAATGGGAGCCGCAATGGCGGAGGTATAAAGGCTTTCGGGAGCCACAACGGTGGAAGCCAAAATAACAAAACTTCTGACTCGAAACCCAAAAGACAGCCGATTGAGACAGAGCTCATCGGAGATAGTTTCCCGTCCCTCTTCCGAAACGGTGGAATTTTAATTCACATATGTGTCCACTGCGGCACAACACTGTTATATACAGAGGAAGTCTCCATATTCAGAGCCGAACCCAAGGTCCTTTGATCTGGAAACAGTGGAACTTGAAGAGTCTAGCACAGTATTGATTCGATGATGACTATTCGTGGAATGCAGAGAGTCAGACAAACTGGGCATTCGAAGGACTTAAATTTTTTGTCAGTTAGAGACTTTTGAGAATCTATGATATTCATGGAATGTGAATCATTTTGTACAGATCAGCATTCGAGACCTATTAACTGTTTTTCATTTGCAATCAGATGGAAAATGAAAAGTCCGTAACCGTTTTTGTAATGAACGGAGAGAATGGGAATCGACTGGAATATGTATATATATATATTGTAGCAAGCAGATGAAAAAGGGCGCGCTGTTCAGTAAGGTAATTTCGAATATAAGAGATTGAGCACATTGCAGAAAAGGATTGAAGAGCTGGATACGATGATAGTTGCAGAGTATGAAGAGTTCAGATGAGAAAGAAAATAATAGTGATACAGTGACAGTCTCGGTGAGTTCTGTATGTGCTTAGTCTTGATGATAAACAGAGAAAAATGTACAGAGATAGAATTATAACATATGTTGTGAATATCTACAGAACTGTCTAATTCAGAATCATAATGTAAATGCTGATTTATAAAGCCTAGTCATAGACAGTAAGGGGTTGTAAGGGTTTGATTCATTCTGTAATTCAAAGAGTTCTCTGGGTGGTAGGGTGGAGCAAGGGAGAACATAGTTCTCTGGGGTGTTGTAGCATCCCTCTGGTTGTAGCCAGAAAATAGAAACAAGTTGGTGCTTGTATAATTGGAAGTTGGAGCTTCCAGAGGTAGCAGCCTCGTCTGGGTTGAAGCTCAGGAAAAATAAAAGAATGTAAAGATGATTTGGAGCTTACCTTTCATTCTTAAGAAGAAGAGTTTTTATTGTTTCCTCATGAAAACATTGTGTCTTGTGTTCGTTGATGTGATTGAATGTTGACTGTTATTTAATTTGCTACTATATGTTGAATGGTTTAAACATATGTCCATAATAAATCTGAAACATCATTTAAAAATAAGCACTTTGGTATGTAACTGATTCACCCCCCCCTCTCAGTTACTTTAATCCATCCAACAGAGACATCATGTAATATGCTAATTAATAAAATACCACGACTAGCTACGTGTGCAATGTTAAAGAGATGGGGGCATGATTTCACAAGGAATGGGGTGGGGGGATTATTCAAGCTTGAGCCTATGGGGGAAAATACTTGTCCAAAGGGGAAAACCCATGAAATGGTTAACTACCCTTTTTGTATTTTATACCCAGTCAGCTAAGTGGGTGAGGGAAGTTATTCCCATGGGGCTTGGGAGGTGTGGGCAGCCATTACTTCTGGCAGGGTCATCAGTATTGGACAAAATGCATGCCCAAGAGAAGGTCAACCATTTTTCCCTCATGTGAGGTAGGCCAGCCACATTCCTCATGCACGGGGTAGTAATTTTCCTCAGGCGTGGAGGGAAGTGGATTTCTTCTCACACAAGAGGAAGCTCAGGGAGCTCTTGTTTCCCACGACTATGGTTTTTGTATGCATGTGATGCTTGGGGGAATCCATACTTCTCTCTTCCTTACGTCCTTGGAGCTATCAGGGGTGTTCCCCATTCATGTTTGCAGTTCCCTGTGTTTTTACCATGGCTAGGAAGTGGCTTTGAAAGCATTCAAGGGCTGGGATCTTTGCTGGGTGGTGTTTGTGTTCATGTCCACAATAGGAAATCTCATGTTGTAGTTGCACAGTGAACAAAAAATAATACCACGATTTGGGTGATTGCTGAGGTCATTTTGGCCACGTAAATCTATTAATCATTTGGTGAAATCGAATTGTTGTTAGGGGGGTTGTTTTCCCTCAATTGGACTTCTGATTTTGGTTCCCCAGTATGTTTTCCTACAATTCCAGAACCTGTCAATTGCTGTGTATGCCTCTGCTGTTTTGGTTTAAACTGTATGCAATATTAGGAGTGGAAGAGACATAGAATGTGCTTGATAAACCTGGTGTGGAACCTCACAATAAAATAAGAGTGGTTGGTGAACCTGCTCTGCACATCTTAAAGAGCACTGGAAGGGAAGGGATAGCCTGAGGGACTGTGGAGTAGAGAAGGGGACACTTCCTTGTGTTGGGTATGTAGACCATGTGGTTTTCGGTCCATATGGATATTACAAAGGCATCCTTAGCTTTGTGGATGAGCTCACTAGATTAGCATTTCTTCCTGTCCACTGCCTTAGAATCCTGACAAACCCAACTTGAAGGATGGCTGGCTAATATCCTGATAAACCCATCTGTTGGCTTGGCTATGTCTTATTGTGTTTGGCCTTGTGTGAAATCCTTGGTTGGTTCTTTATGTGAATGTTGGCTTGGTTTTCTTGCCTGATAAACCCAGTAGTGTATTTGTGTAAGTGTTGGCTTGGTTGTTTAGCCTGATAAACCTAGTAGTGCATTTACTGGTTAGTTGGCTTGGGTTTTATCCTAATAAACACAGTGGTGTATTTGCTTGTTAGCTGACAGTTTGATAAACCCACTGTATTGGCTTGGATGGTCCTTAAAGTGAGAGTTGGCTTAACTGACTGCAGTATGATAAACCAACTGTTAGCTGGCTTGGTTGTTGGCCTGATAAACCCAACAGTATATTACCATGTTTGTGTGAGCTTGATAAACCCAACAGGAAGGATGGCTTGGCTGGTGTCTTGATAAACCCATATGTTTTCTTGGCTGTGACTAGTATAAACTTTGTTTATGTGCCTGTGTAAGTTTGTGAAACCCAATTGTGTTGGCTTGACTATGGATGCTTGATTTGGGCTATGTGTGAGCCTGTTGTTGTTCCCTAGATCCTTGTGGAATCATGCCCAGCTCGGGGGTGGCAGTGTTGCTAAGAGATTGATGAGCACACTAGCCTACGATTGGGTGGAACGTTGCAACAACGTATCTAGTTGCGGGCCAACTTCTTTTCAAGATAAGTATTCTTGTGTATTTTGTCCCTGCAATTGTATTTGCTTATGAATTATTATGAACATGAAGAATGCTTGAGGGAATGCTGTTGTTTCTGCTGTACATTAATGAATATGTGTATAATCTTATGAATGCTTGTATGGATGATTTCTTTCGCTATATAATTGTATGTTTTATATTTCTATATATGTTGTTAATCCAATGCATGTTCATGTATTTATGTTCATGGGGCTATTTTTCCCGTTTGTCAGTTGTGTGATGGTCGCATCCTCTCCATCGTCAGTATGAGGGGCGGGGACGTGAAAAACACCTATCGGGGCAGTTCCCATTAGAGGAATTTTGAGGTCTAAAATGGGCCTCCTAAGGAAAATAATAAAATAATATTTATTATTTTTGGAGGAAAAAAGAAAAAACTACTTTTTGTGTTCGTATTTTTGACATAACTCTTTGTGTTTTTACTCAAATTTCGATTGAGAGAGCTTGTTGGATGCAGAATTTGATTCTGCATCCAACGAGTATTGACACTGCATACTTTTGATGGAACCTGCTACCCCCAAAACAAGAAATACCTGAAAAAATGTGATGATGACATCATCATCACGTTTTTTCAGATATTTCTTGTTTTTGGGGTAGCAGGTTCCATCAAAAGTATGCAGTGGGGGTACTCATTGGATGCAGAATCAATCAAAATTTGAGTAAAAACACAGGGAGATATGTCGAAAATACGAACCAAA